>BLSH010323185.1:1109132-1130264 GCA_018402905.1 Glandirana rugosa | reverse complement strand
ACCCGCTACATGTTTTAATTCCTGAACTTACATAGTAACCCAGATCGTCAGTAGTAACACACAGATAGCGGACCCGTATCTTACCACATTCATTCCCCAAGTATCAACGGTTGTAGTAATAGTCTATGTGTCGACGAATTAAACACAAAGATTTGTAGTGCTTATGACTTAGACAGTTATTATTTAGGTTTCACAAAATATTTCCACCTGAAATGTATAAAAAATTACGAGAAGACGTTAATTACGAGTTCCCTGTAATTATCTTTGTGTATTTACTAAATTGGACGTTTATTGTTAGTTGAAAGTCCGTGTAAAAGTAAGTGTACCCCGTAAAAATGAAAATATTTGAGAACGTAACTGGTACAAGTCTACCCGTAAGTATCCATTCGAACTGTCTGCAAACCATTAATAAAAGGCACCAGAAAAAGAAAATAATTACCAAACGTCTGTCAAGCTTACCTATGAATGCCCATCTGAACATGGTCAATGCAAGAGTTTATAAAAGTAAAAATGCCCCATGTGAATGAAAATGTGCCTGAAAGTTGATTGTTATTTGCAGGTTAAATCATTTATGTGTTTCTATTAATGTCCCTTGAGCATTAATTGCAGAAGAGCATTAAAAAATATGTAAAGTCCACCTTTATAAAACACTTTGGATTTATTATTGACAGATTCAGTATTCGTGATGTTTAGAAACACAAATTAAGCAGCTGTGTATCTGATAATGATGTTGGCAACTATGAACCCCTTACTTACACCATTCTATGCCCAGGCGATAGACACACAATGATGACTGCTAGACCCAATGATACATTCAAGTCCTTAATTTTGTACATCGCCCAAAAGTGGTAGAGTGTAAATGAAGAATATATTGTGATTACAACAAAACATACAGTATAGTATGTGATACATCTGGTACATGGTGACTTAAAATGTCATCGATCCTGCCATCTGGTGGCCAACCCTGGTAAAAGTGGTTCCAGGTCATCTCTCTTCCCTTTTTTTCTTTTCTTTCTCATTTTCCTTCTCCGTCTCTTTTTCCTTCCTCTCTTTCCTTTATTTCTACCTTTCCTTCCTCATTTTCCTTTTCCTTCCTTCCTTCCCTCCTTCCTCTCTTTTCTGTTAAAAGAGGTCCTAGGTCATTTCTCTTCTCTTTTTCTTTTCTTTTCTTTCTCCTTTACCTTCTCTGTCTCCTTTTCCTTCCTCTTTTTCCTTTTCTTTCCTTCCTCTCTTTACTTTTCCTTCTACATTTCCTTCATCTCTTTTCTTTTCCTTCCTTCCTGTCTCTCTTTCTATGTCATCGATCCTGCCATCTTGTGGCCAACCTTGTTAAAAGAGGTTCTAGGTCATTTCTCTTCTCTTTTTATTTTCTTTCTCCTTTTCCTTCTCCATCTCCTTTTCCTCCCTCTCTTTCCTTTACTTCTACCTTTCCTTCCTCTCTTTGCTTTACTTCTACCTTTCCTTCCTCTCTTTGCTTTACTTCTACCTTTCCTTCCTCTCTTTTCTTTTTCTTCCTCCCTTCCCTCCTCTCATTTCTTTTCCCTCCTTGCTTCCTCTCTTTTCTTTTCCTTCCTTCCCTCCTCTCTTTTCTTTCCTTTCTCTCTTTTCTTTTCCTTCTTTCCTTCCCTCCTCTCTTTTCTTTCCTTCTTCTCTTTTTTCCCTTCCTTCCTCCCTTCCTCTATTTTCTTTTCCTTGCTTCATTGCTTCCTTCCTTCCTTCCTTCCCTCCTCTCTTTTCTTTCTTTCCTTCCTCTCTTTTCTTGTTCTTCCTTCCTTCCCTCCTCTCCTCTCTTTTCATTTCTTTCCTTCCTTCCTTCCTTCTTTCCATCCGCTCTTTTCTTTCCTTCCTCTATTTTCTTTCTTTTCCTTCCTTCATTCCTTCCTCCTTTCCCTCCTCTCTTTTCTTTTTCTTGCTTGCTTCCTTCCTTCTTTCCCTCCTCTCTTTTTTTTTCCTTCCATCCTTCCTCTCTTTACTTTTCTTTCTATCTTTCCGTCCTCTCTTTTCCTTCCTTCCTTCCTTCCTTCGTCTCTTTCATTCTTTCTTAAGAATGGTTTTCTTTTTTCGATGAGGACTCAGTGGTAAGCTGGGTAGTAAGAAGCCTGGGACATTAGGATAAATCAGAAATCTGGTATAGCTCATATGTAACTCTGACATTTGCAGTTTCAGTCCCTTTCAAAAACCAATGTAAGTGTGGACATATTGGTTGAATAAATGGCATGACGATTTATGGGAAGGGGGGATACTGTTGAGGTGATAGTTAGAGACGATTGTTAGTTAGATGCAAGTATGGTTGTTTAGATCCTGCGTGGTCAATGTGCACCAAATTGTTGGCACTTAATTATTACAAAAACAATAAAAATACATTTATTAAAAAAAAGTTTTTTTGTTTTTTTTTTAACCACCTCAGCCCTGCAATGATTTCCCAGTTTAGGACCAGAGCACTTTTTGCAATTCAGCATTGCTTCACTTTAACTGACAATTGCGCGGTCGTGCGACATTGTACCCAAACCAAATTTGCGTCCTTTTTCCCCCACAAATAGAGCTTTCTTTTGGTGGTATTTGATCCCCTCTGCGTCATTTCTGATCACCGCTATGAACAAAAAAGGAGCGACAATTTTGCAAAAAAAAATATTTATTACTTTTTGCTGAAATAGAAATCAAAAAAAAAAAAATAAAAAAACATTTTTTTTCATTGGTTTTGGCCGATTTATATTCTTCCTCATATTTTTGGTAAAAAAAAAATCGCCATTGGCGTTTATTGATTGGTTTGCGCAAAAGTTGCCACGTTTACGAATGATGAGAATTAATTTATGGGGTTTTTATTTTTTTTTTATATTTTACTAGTAATGGCGGTGCTCTGCAATTTTTAGTGGTACTGTGATATTTCAGTGGACATGTCGGACCATTTTGACACTTTTTTGGGACCATTGGCATTTATACATCGATCAGTGCTATGAAAATGCACTGATTACTGTGTAAATGCCATTGGCAGTGATGGGGTTAACCTGGAGGGGGTGCTCTAAGGGTTAACTGTGTTCCCTAGGCATGTTCTAACCGTATGGGGGTTGGGTTGGCAGGGGGAAAGGAGTGATCGTGGCTCCCATATACAGGAAGCCTCTGATCACATCCCTTCCCCCTCTGTCAGAACAGAGATCCGTGTTTACCTACATGGACCTCCGTTCTCTCACGGCAGAGGAGCCATCGCGGGTAGCCGCTGGAGATCGAGTCCACCCTCCCTGGCTCCCCCGGAACACAGTAAACAAATAAAATAATAAACATCTTAAACTCACATGCTCTATGCAATGGCATTGCACAGAGCAGCCCTGAACCTCATCTTCTGTGGCCTCCCTCCGGTGATCTTGGCTCCTCTTCTTCTGTGTCTGCCGCTTACTATGGGGGTAGACTTGTGGACTTACTCCTGAGCTGGGCTATGTGTGCCTATAGACACACACAGCCCGGCTCAGCCGCACCCTCCGCTCTCTGCTCACATTATTTGCTCTACCTGACCGTGGTTTGGTTTCAACAGAACCCCTCATTTTCCACATATTGATTAGAGTTTGAACACTGCTGACTGACATTCTCAATTCCTTGGATATCTTTTTATATCCCTGTCCTGTTTTATACAGTTCAACTACCTTTTCCCGCAGATCCTTTGACAATTGTTTTGCTTTCCCCATGACTCAGCATCCAGTGCAGCACTGGATGAGAGATGCAAGGGTCTGTCAGGAGTCCAGAAACTCATTGAACTTTTATACACACACACTAATTACAAGCAAACAGATCACAGGTGAGGATGGTTACCTTTAATAGCCATTCAAACCCCTTTGTGTCAACTTGTGTGCATATTATCAGGCCAAAATCACCAGGGTATGTAAACTTTTGATCAGTTGATCAAAATAATAATAAATGGCTTCAGCCAAACACTAACCACGAGTGAAAGAAAAATGTTTGTGTTATCATTCATATTCTCTGAAAAATGGCCAAGAAATCATAAATTCTGCCAGGGTATGTAAACTTATGAGCACAACTGTACATTTTAAATTTTGTATATTTTGCTTGGTTTTCTTTTATTATTTCTGTTTTCCTTGTTCTGTCTGCAGCAGTGTGTCTATGATCGGATACAGAAGTTATAAACAACAAAAAATCAAGAAAATCCTTGAAGAATAACCTTTGAAACCACAAAAAGTAACCTTTTAAAAAGCCAAGGCTTCTCCATCACGGTTCAGTGAGCAGGCTCTCAGTACTCTGCATAAACATGCCTGACTCCAATCCCTCATGTAGGAATGACAGACACACATAAACATGCCTGACTCCAGAACAACGCTGCCAATCATGGTGAAGGAGGAGGCAGGGCTCACATTTACGGTTAGGTGTCAGAACTCAGGAAGAAACAAGGAAATTAGGCAGTGGGATCACTCCATTGTTTGTAACAACAGTCTGCAGTTCACCAGTAAGCTGTAGTAGGGCTCAGGTCAGTGGACATTCTTATTCAAACATAACGTTTGCTATGCAAATACGCAAATGTATGCATGTGAATAGTAAACATTAGACATGTGCAATTTGTTTCATTCCGAATTTTTTTTTTAACGAATTTCGACAAATTTGTTAATTCGGAAATCTCAGAATTTTTCAAAAATTCGAAAATTCTAAATTTCGGAAATTCAAAATCTCAGAAATTCGAAACTTCAAAAGAAAGAAAATCGGAAAATAAGAACGAAAAGCCGAAAATTTGAAAACCCGACAATTTGAAACTCTGAAATAGTAACGAACTAATAGTAACGTAGCGGTTACTATTAAATTATAGGTGTTGGAATTTCCTTTCAAATTTGGCTGTTAGTGAACGTAATGAATGCAAATTTATCTGAAGTTATACGAAATAACGAATGCCGTATCTAAACAAATGGAACATAAAAAATGAATAATGATAAATAATAATAATAATACACTTTTTATTATTATTATTATTTATTATGAATTATTTCCGTTCCATATGTTTAGATGCGGCATTCGTTATTTCGAATAATTCATAACTTCAGATAAATTTGTATTAACGTTCACTAAAAGTCAAATTTGAAAGGAAATTCCAATACCTGTAATTTAATAGTTAGTTATTATTAGTTAATTAGTTAGTTATTTCTAATTTTTGTATTTTTGTTCTTTTGAATTTTTGTATTTTCTTTCTTATTTTTGGATTCCCAAATTTCAGGATTTCCAAATTTTTGGATTTTTGAATTCTCTAACTCCGAATTTTAGAATTTCCCAATTTCTGGATTTTAGAGTTTACAAATTCAGAATTTTCGAATTGACCAATTTCCAAATTTCCGAATTTTCAAATTTCCGAACAAAACAAAAAACGAATGAAACGAAAACAAACTAATTTTTCGGCAGTGCACAAGTCTAGTAAACGTATAGTTTAGCAAGATAAGCCTTTGATTAAATGGCTTTGCCAGAAGTTCAAATGCACTTCAATAGAATGTGCTAAATCCAAAGAAAAGCAATGCAAGCCAAGCACAGCTGCCGAACCGTCATGTGTACTGCTCAACTAAAGTCAATAGGATTTTCATGACCTGCTCTTCAAATGCATGTCAAATGCGGGAAAACAAGCTTGTAGAATGTTGTACTGAGTAAGCCATCAATCAATGTGGAAAGTATTGAGTTTAAGTAAAATCCTTTACTGGCTAACTTATAGCTACTGTAAATAGACAGATTAAATACTTAGTATGCAGGGCTGGGCCGGAACGAGACGGGGGGGGGAACCAGGCACCTGCCCCAGGTGCTGTGTTGATGATGGGGCACTGCAGAGATGGCCACTTGACCTGCTCCTCACTGACATGAGTGACTGCAGTATCACTCCTGTTAGAAGGAGCAGCGACCGATATTTGCTGCTGGAGGGGAAATTTAGCTTTCTCCTCCCTACAGCCTGCATGGGGCGGAAAACATATCTGGCGCTGAGACAGAGAACTGTCCTCAGTCTCAGCGTGGCACTGCTGAAAAAGGAAGAGCAGACGTGTCCTTCTTTCTCCCTCCTCCGTCATGCGACATGTTGCATGACTGGAGAGATAAAGGAGACGCTGTGAGTACAGATCTGCCAGTTCCAGTGAGTATCGATCTGCCAGTAAAATGGAGAACGGGGAGGAGCAACAACTCGGAAACATGGGGAAACCTGATATAAATAGGGACACTATTGGGGACACCTGATGTAAAGGGGGACTCTGCTGGGAACACCTGATGTAAAGGGTGACTCTACTGGGAACACCTGATGTAAAGGGTGACTACTGGGAACACCTGATGTAAAGGGTGACCCTACTGGGAACACCTGATGTAAAGGGTGACTACTGGGAACACCTGATGTAAAGGGTGACTCCACTGGGAACACCTGATGTAAAGAGTGACTCTACTAGGAACACCTGATGTAAAGGGTGACTCTACTGGGAACACCTGATGTAAAGGGTGACTCTACTGGGAACACCTGATGTAAAGGGTGACTCTACTGGGAACACCTGATGTAAAGGGGGACTACTGGGAACACACGATGTAAAGGGGGACTACTGGGTACACCTGATGTAAAGGGTGACTCTACTGGGAACACCTGATGTAAAGGGGGACTCTTTTGGGGGCACCTGATGCAAAGGGGGAATCTGTTGGGGGCACCTGATGCAAAGGGGGACTCTACTGGGGACACCTCATGCAAAGGGAGACTCTATTGGTGACTCCTCGTGTAAAGGGGGGCTCTACTGGGGACTGCACCTGGCAGTGGGGGTGCAATTCGCCATCTTCACCCTGGGTGCTGGATGACCTTGTCTCGGTACTGCTTAAAAGAGTGCTGTTTTACCCTCCAAAGAATGTGTGCATCTGTACATCTATTCCTTAGATTTATACTGTTCTGCTACACAACTCGCCCCTGTCTGGAAGGTCAGGAGACCTGGGTTTTCTCTGCTGCAGTTAAATGCATTGTAAACCTTCCTACCTGCTCCTTATACTTTTCACCTACATAAGATGTGCATTGATCATGTCGTTTCACAATGTCATTTGTTGCCATCTACACACAGTGTATAGTAGAGTAAATCTTCACATTTTGGTGTTAGACATTTCTGTTTGTGTTCAAACATGAATCACGCAGCACTGCCCAGGTTTATGCATGACTTCTGTCTGTAGTGTGAGAACTGACACTTCCTGTGAAGAAACTACATATCCCACAATTCCTGGGTCTCTCAGTCTAGTGCTCTGCAGGTGAGAGATACATAGTAATTAGATCTGACACAGACACAAGCAGGCAGAGCAATGAGGGAGATGTGTTAGCACTCCCACATTGTGATGCAAGACAGAGGGAATGATGAGTCATGGACTGTAACCCAGAAGAAGAATTTTCCCGCTCCTAGGGACAAGCTAGGTGGATGAACATATGGACATAGGGGAACTAATTGGCCATGACACTACAAACTGCAGCCACAACATGTGAGCCATTATTACAAGGTAAGGCAAACAAACAGCATAAGGAATCCAACTAATACCAAGTTAAAACAACACAAAGATTTGCAAGGGCACAGGACTTTTAAGTAACCCTTAGCCATGCTTTACACCTGTTCTAGAAGTGCTTCAACATTTGTCATGTGGATTTTTATAGGGTACTAAACCCAAAACCAAAACTATAATATATTGAGTTCATTCATTCACAGATCTCGGAATGAATGAAGCGGCCATGTGGGCAGAGCACCGCATGGCTGGCACTCTTTTCAAATAGTAACAGCGGGTGCTGGAAGAAGATCCCATGCTTGCTGTCACAAGGAGGGGGGAGAATTGGGGAGAGGTAACAGGAGTGGGAGCAGGTTACAGGTTCCACCCTAAAATCAGGTGGAACATGTAACATGTTTCCAGAGGCAATCATATTCTTTAAACCAGGCAGTGGCGGCTGGTGTATATGGGACGCTTGGGCTAAAGAGAAAAAAAAAGTCAGCCCGGCCCCCCTGCAGGGGGCGCCGCTACATTGACTTTCTTTTTTTTCGGCTCCTTGGCTGTCATCTGACAGCCAAGTAGTGAGCCTATTGGTCGGCCATTAAAGTCTAAGTGGGTGCGCTTGAACAGGCGCACACACATAGCCTGATTGGCTGCCCTGAGCCTGTGTAATTGGATGCGGTGGCCGGGGGCGGGTCACTGTGGCAGTGGACGTGACTCCCGCTCCCACAGAGACCCTGACCGCCCGGCGATGAGGGACAGCCCGCTTCTCCGCATGCCGATACTCTGAAGACTCACAGCCCGCTTCTCCGCATGCCGATACTCTGCAGACTCACAGCCTGCTTCTCTGCATGCCGAACTTTGCATTAATCCTGCCTGCCTATTGGATGGGGTAAGTGCGGGACTTGTCCCGACCTCGGGGGGAGGGGGGTCTCTTCTGCAATGTACCCCACCTGTGATACTGGCTGCATAAGTGCCCCACCTGTGTTATTGGCTGCATAAGTGCCTCCACCTGTGTCACTGGCTGCATAAGTGCCCCCACCTGTGTCACTGGCTGCATAAGTGCCCCCACCTGTGTTATTGGCTGCATAAGTGCCCCCACCTGTGATATTGGCTGCAAAAGTGCCCCCACCTGTGTCACTGGCTGCATAAGTGCCTCCACCTGTGTCACTGGCTGCATAAGTGCCCCCACCTGTGTTATTGGCTGCATAAGTGCCCCCACCGGTGTTATTGGCTGCATAAGTGCCCCCACCTGTGATATTGGCTGCAATTTACCCCAACCTGTGATACTGGCTGCAATTTACCCCACCTGTGATATTGGCTGCAATTTACCCCCACTTGTGATACTGGCTGCAATTTACCCCCACCTGTGATTCTGGCTGCAACAGTGGCGGCTGGTGAAATTTTAGGATGGGGGGGCGCCAGACCACGCCCTTCCTTTTTGGCCCCTCCCACTTATCATAAGCCCCACCCCTTATCGTTTCCACCCCTTGTGTCAGGAGTATACAGTCCAGCATCACCAGATAGGGTATACAGCATCACAGATAGTGGTATATACAGCATCACAAGATAGGAGTATACAGAGTCACCATATAGCATTATACAGAGTCATCATATAGCAGTATACAGAGCCCCAGATAGCAGTATATAGAGCCCTAGATAGCAGTATACAGAGTCACCATATAGCAGTATACAGGGTCCCAGGTAGCAGTATACAGAGCCCCAGGTAGCAGTATACAGGGTCCCAGGTAGCAGTATACAGGGTGCCAGGTAGCAGTATACAGGGTCCCAAGTAGCAGTATACAGGGTCCCAGGTAGCAGTATACAGGGATCCCAGATAGCAGTATACAGGGGACCCAGATAGCAGTTACAGGGGTCCCAGATAGGGTATACAGAGCCCCAGGTAGCAGTATACAGGGTGCCAGGTAGCACTATACAGGGGTCCCAGATAGGGTATACAGAGCCCCAGGTAGCAGTATTTAGGGTGCCAGGTAGCAGTATACAGGGATCCCAGATAGGGTATTGATGACTGACCTGTGACCAGTGTCTGTGCAGTCTACAGCCGGCCCAGGGATGTCCTGCTGTCTCTGGCTCCGACGACAGTCTGGCCTGGTACAGTGGTGGCTGGCTGCCTGGGCCTGTCTGGCAGTGGAAATCGTGGTGGAGACGAGTGCTGTGCGGCAGTCCTCTCTCTCTCTCTCCTCGTGGGTCTGGTGTCCCGGCGGAGTGCTGCACCTGCATGACTTTTCACGCAGCCAGCACGTCCGCCATTGTCCCGCCCCCGCCCACAGCAGCCAATGACAGAGAGTCATTGGCTCTGATGGATCAGGGGGCAGCCAATCAAACTATGTGTATGCGCCTGTCCAGCGCACACACATAGAGTGTAATTACTGGCCAATTGGCTCACTACTTGCTGCTTGCTGTCAGCTGACAGCAAAGGAGCCGACAAAAAAAAGAAAGAAGAAAAGTCAATGTACCGGCACGCCTCCCGCAGGGAGGCCGGGCTGACTTTTTTTTTCTTCATGTCAATGGCGGGGAGGCAGCGCCCAAGTGCCCTCATACACCAGCCGCCACTGGGCTGCAATTTACCCCACCTGTGATGCTGAGCTGTATACCGTGCCCAGTGATGCTGAGCTGTATACTGTGTCATGTGATGCTGAGCTGTATACTGTGTCCTGTGATGCTGAGCTGTATACTAAGTCCTGTGATGCTGAGCTGTATACTGTGCCCTGTGATGCTGAGCTGTATACTGTGTCCTGTGATGCTGAGCTGTATACTGAGTCCTGTGATGCTGAGCTGTGTACTGTGCCCTGTGATGCTGAGCTGTATACTGTGTCATGTGATGCTGAGCTGTATACTGAGTCCTGTGATGCTGAGCTGTGTACTGTGCCCTGTGATGCTGAGCTGTATACTGTGCCCTGTGATGCTGAGCTGTATACTGTGTCCTGTGATGCTGAGCTGTATACTGAGTCCTGTGATGCTGAGCTGTATACTGGGTCCTGTGATGCTGAGCTGCATACTGTGTCCTGTGATGCTGGGGCTGTATACTGTGCCCTGTGATGCTGGGGCTGTATACTGTGTCCTGTGATGCTGAGCTGTATACTGTGTCCTGTGATGCTGAGCTGTATACTGTGTCCTGTGATGGTGAGCTGTATACTGTGCCCTGTGATGCTGAGCTGTACACTGTGCCCTGTGATGCTGAGCTGTGTACTCCTGACACAATATGTGGAATACAGGGGAGGGATGGGGTGGATTATATAAGGGGTGGGGCTTAATAGAAGTAGGAAGGGGCAACAAGGAAGGGCGGGGCCTGGTGCCCCCCCATCCTAAAATTTCACCAGCCGCCACTGAAATCAGGGGTCTTCAAACTTTCTCAACAAAGGCCCAGTTAATGTACTTCAGACTTTAGGGGGCCCGACCAGAGCCATTGGGAGTAGAAAATGTCCTGGTGTCCAGAGGGAGCAAAGAATGCTGTATCTTTGGTGCCAATGGAAAGAATTGTGCCCCATCATTGTCAATGGAAAGAATTCTGCACCATGGTTGGTGTCAATGGAAATAATTGTGCCCCATGGTTGGTGTCAATGGAAAGAATTGTGTCCCATGGTTGGTGTCAATGGAAAGAATCTGCCACATGGTTGGTGTCAATGGAAATCCTTGTGCCCCATTGTATTTGTCAATGGAAAGAATCATGCCCCATGGTTGGTGTCAATGAAAAGAATTGTGACCCATCATTGGTGTCAATGGAAAGAATCATGCTGCGTTGTTGGTGTCAATGGAAATAATTGTGCCCTATCGTTGGTATCAATGGAAAGAATTGTGCCCCATTGCTGGCGTCAATGGAAGGAATAGTGCCCTTTTAATGGTGTCAAAGGAAGGACTAGTGCTCCACCGTTGGTGTCAGCGAATTGGATTATGCCCCATTGTTGGTGTCAATGGAAGGAATTGTGCCCTTTTAATGGTGTCAGTGGGAGGAATAGTGCTCCACCGTTGGTGTCAGCAAATTGGATTATGCCCCATTGTTGGTGTCAATGGAAGGAATTGTGCCCTTTTAATAGTGTCTATGGAATGAATAGTGCCCCATCATTGGTGTCAGTGAATAGAATTATGCTCCATTCCTGGTGTCAGTGAATGGAATAATTCCCCAAGGATCAGATAAAGGCAAGCAAAGAGCCACATCGGGCCCCAGGGCCACAGTTTAGAAACCGCTGCTTTAAACCCTCATCATGTTGACTTGTTCTACAATGTTAAACTGACTTAGTTTTCATAGGTTTTTTTTTTACTGAAATGGAAAATAACACATGGGTTGTAAAAATAAGCGGTTGAGCTGCAACTTTACCACCCCCTGACTCACCCCTTCTTAAGTTGCAATGGCGACCAGATGGGGTTGTATACATGCCAAGGCCACAATGCTTTGCTTCAGGGCCAGGGCAAACATTTTCCCCCATATCGTATTCGGATGATTGCAACCAATTCACATGCATGGGGGTGAAACGCACAGGTACTGTTGTGCAGGCTTTTCAGGGTTCAAACAGGCAGTAAGGGGGTGATGTATCACCTCTCAGCCACCTGTCCTCTGAAAAGCGATCCCCCGGAGAAATGGCAAGAGCTGCCGCAAGTGTGAATGAGCCCTTAGTACGGTCGATAATGCTGTAAAGGTGAACTAGCTGCGGTCTTGGAATCCATGTTTTCATTTTCCTAAATTAGGAGATGAAAACCTCTACAAGGATCATTCCATTGATTGCAGAATCGCTCAGATGGACAATATGTTAGACACTGCAGTACAGTCGCCATGGCAACGCAGAGAAGAACATGGGGGGTCATTGTAGATGCATAGACGCGTACACGGCGTGGTGTAAGACGGGTCAGTGTGGATTGTACAATGGCATGACAAGTTACAAGCGACATGACAATGGCGGGCAGCCTTTTCTACTACCCTGCGTGACAGGGGAGCGCGCCACTGACCGCTACCAAGAGAAACATAAGACGAACACAAACAGTGGAATATGAAAGGTGAGCTTACAGCGGAAAATCCGATAAATGCGAGATATAGAATTGTGCTACAATCAAACATTTATTTATAGAGACTCAACGAGCAAAGTGGCAGGGCCTCTTTAACCCTTTTACCCCCCAGCCTTTTTTTTTTCTTCATTTTGTGCATGCATTCTAAAATGCACATAAAATACACTTTGAACCCCAAAACATATAGAGACCCTGTTGAATAAAATGATGGTAGTTGTTATTTTTTATTTATGTTACACAGCATTTGCACTTCTGTTAATCAAATCTATATTTTCCTTAAAACATACATAAACATAATATAATCCCCATATTTGTGGTATAAAAAAAAAAAAGAGGTTGTGTTGAGCAAATAGATACCAAACATGTCATGTCTTAAAATTGCTATCTAGACATTGTGAAAACCATTGGCTGAAGTTCAAACCGAGCATCAGAATGAGGGAGAAAGGGGATTTAGGTGACTTTGAATGTGGCATGGTTGTTGGTGCCAGACGGGCTGAATATTTTAAAAACTGCTGATCTACCGGGATTTTCACGCACAACCATCTCTATGGATTACAGAAAATGGCCAGAAAAGAGAAAATATCCAGTGAGTGGCAGTTGTGTAGAGGAAAATGCCTTGTTGATGTCAGAGGAGAATGGGCAGACTGGTTGGAGTTGATAGAAAGACAACAGTAACTCAAATTACCACTCATTACACCCAAGGTATGCAGAATACCATCTCTGAACGCACAACACATCCAACCTTGAAGCAGATGGGCTACAGAACTAGAAGACCACACCGGGTGCCACTCCTGTCAGCTAAGAACAGGAAACTGAGGCTACAATTGGCACAGGATCACCAAAATTGGACAATAGAAGATTGGAAAAACGTTGCCTGGTCTGATGAGTCTCGATTTCATATGCTACATTCAGATGGTAGGGAAAGAATTTGGCGTAAACAAAATGAAAGCATGGATCCATCCTGCCTTGTTGCACCAGTTCAGGCTGGTGGTGGTGTAATGGCGTGGGGGATATTTTCTTGGCACACTTTGGGCCCCAATTGAGCATTGTTTAAATACCACAACCTACCTGAGTATTGTTGCTTACCATGTCCATCCCTTTATGACTACAATGTCCCCATCTTCTGATGGCTCCTTCCAGCAGGATAATGCACCATGTCACTGCACTCCAATCATCTCACCACTGGACAATGAGGTCACTGTACTCCAATCATCTCACCACTGGACAATGAGGTCACTGCACTCCAATCATCTCACCACTGGACAATGAGGTCACTGCACTCCAATCATCTCACCACTGTACAATGAGGTCACTGCACTCCAATCATCTCACCACTGGACAATGAGGTCACTGTACTACAATCATCCCACCACTGTACAATGAGGTCACTGTACTCCAATCATCTCACCACTGGACAATGAGGTCTCTGCACTCCAATCATCTCACCACTGGACAATGAGGTCACTGCACTCCAATCATCTCACCTCTGGACAATGAGATCACTGCACTCCAATCATCTCACCACTGGACAATGAAGTCATTGTACTCCAATCATCTTACCACTGGACAATGAGGTCACTGCACTCCTATGGCCTCCACACTCACCAGATATCATCCAATAGAGCACCTTTGGGATGTGGTGGAATGGGTGATTGGCATCAATGATGTGCAGCTGACAAATCTGCAGCAACTGTGTGATGCTATCATTGTCACTATGGAGCAAAATCTCTGAGGAATGTTTCTAACACCTTGTTGAATCTATGCCACGGAGAATGAAGGCAAAAGGAGGTCCAAACCGGTACTAGCAAGGTGTACCTAATAAAGCGGCCGGTGTGTGTATATCTTTGGGGTGTTTGCCTTACAACAGGAAGTGGTTAAAAAAAACACCCCAAAGATATAAACATTTATAAACAACCTAATGTTGAAGTGGTTATACCGGGATCGTGGTTGAGGCTACAACCATGATCTCAGTATAGTTTTGTAGAGCCGGCAATTCTGCTTCTAATAAAGGTGATATGTACGGCTATACTACCATTGGATCACTTTTACAGGCCAACACATCAGATCAGGGAACCCGGTAAGGATGGCTGACGGAATCCACTTCCTGGGAACTGATGATGTTCCTCCCACTGTGTGACAACAGAAAGGATTTTGTCACTTCCTGGTTTCAGTGTCATGTAAACAAGCTTTTCCCGGCTTGTGAAAACGACCGATCAAACCAATCTCGATCTGAACAGATGCTTTAAAGGCTAGAGGAGAGATATGGGGACTAATAGACCCCAGATTTCTCCATAAAGAAGACCTGTCACAGCCCATGCTATCACTTCACAATGCCGTCCCATATTCGGCCCGTGTGTACAGCCCTTTACATACCCCCCAATTTTGTAAAATGATAAAGAGGGGCAACTTTCAGCACACAATATGTAGGTAGACTACATCCCTGGCAGGGCCCCAGTTACACACACCACAAAGAACTAATATGCAGGAAATGATTGCCTAAACCACACAAATGCTTTTTTAACCCCTATTTGTCCTATATATTGGCTTCAACAAATGCAATAATATGAATGTAGCACCCTCACCCTAGAATAGGGTTGCAGGTAAATTCAGTTATGCTGGGAAGTAGTCAGCCTGGCTGATTTATTGTGTTTAGGCCTCATACACACGGATGTTTTTACCGCCATGTTTTTTGCAGCTCTCCATGTTATTCAATGGCCCCATACAAACGATGATGTTTTTGAGCTGTAGATGGCGTCGGCGTTCTTAAGCTGTAAATCGAACGCAGGACCCGCATGTTTCGAGGCTGTAGCGCTACGCCGTTTTTAACGCTGAGCCGGCAAAACTCTCACTAACGCTCATTAACACCATAGCAACGTTAACCGGCGCTTTTAGCGCCGGCATTTTCAGGTTCAAAAATAACAGAGGAATTTTTTTTTAACAAAACGCGACGTAGCACTGACGCTCATTAATGCCTATGCAAAACGCCGTCTAAATCGATTTTTGACGCCGATTTTTGCCTGACGTCAGTCCCGACGTTTTGCTATTACACCCGTGTGTATGAGGCCTTAGAGCAGGGGTAGGGAACCTGCGGCTCTCCAGCTGTTGTAGAACTACATTTCCCATGAGGTATTGCAAGGCTGATGGATACAATTACTCCCAGAAGCATGATGGGAAATGTAGTTCTACAACAGCAGGAGAGCCGCAGGTTCCCTAACCCTGCCTTAGAGGTTAAATGGCTTTATTCTAGTTCTGTATTTATAGGTATCCTAGGATGGCCAATAGGATCCTAAACTATAATACTCTTGTGCCACGTCCGATTACACATAGAGGATTGGAGAAGAAAATGATGGACTTTATCGGCACGTACTCAAATAGTGTAAAAAATACAAAGTTTTATTGATCTACATTTAAAAATGTGGATCGCCTTACAAAGGGATGCTCACATATACAAGTTTAAAAGAAACATAATCAACAGTGCACGTGGTCCCCACAAGGATAGAAAGATATATCATAACTAGAATGCATAACATTGATACTATACTCAATTGGTAATTCCCCACTGAAGGGGGGAGATAGAAAGGGGGGTCCACTTGACTGTCTTGATTTGGTGAATCGCTCACTCTCCCCCAAAAAGAAAACCTTTCAGGGATGGCCACGGTTGGCGACCTCCCCCTCGAACCCCAAGGTGCATATGCCAGGTGTGGGGACACAGCTTCTTTTTGGGGGAGAGTGCACAGGCCTTCTCATATGCAAGTGAGTGAAGAACATGTTATGTTACATGGTTTTGTGGATCTATAGTAGTATGGTATTAATCACTGTCTGTTTTCTGTTTGAAGTGCAAGCTCCTGAGGAAGTGACCTGCGTGTCACAAAACATGTAGAGCGATTCACCCAATTGAGCGATTCACCAAATCAAGACAGTCAAGTGGACCCCCCTTTCTATCTCCCCCCTTCAGTGGGGAATTACCAGTATAGTATCAATGTTATGCATTCTAGTTATGATATATCTTTCTATCCTTGTGGGGACCACGTGCACTGTTGATTATGTTTCTTTTAAACTTGTATATGTGAGCATCCCTTTGTAAGGCGATCCACATTTTTAAATGTAGATCAATAAAACTTTGCATTTTTTACAATATTTGAGTACGTGCCGATAAAGTCCATCATTTTCTTCTCCAATCCTCTTTATTCCAGTTCTGTGTAGTTTCTCCCTTCTGTCAGAAGGTGGTGCTGTTGCCGCTGACATTAGAGTGATGAGCTACAGTATACTCAAGTTATGGATAAACATACTTCGCTCAGCCAATCAGATTGATAGCATTGCATGCTGGGAAAACGTATTTAACTGGAAGAAGTCAGGTGGTGTGAGAGCTTCTACCCTGGGCTGCGGCCCAGATGGATGTGCATCAAGTAGTTCCTGGCTGCTAGGCCTAAAGTCTGAGGCCTATCCAGGTATTCGCCATTTGCTAGACCTGTCCAAGGCCTATCTGTTCTATTGAGGAAAGCCTGCCAAAGATCTGGAAATTATTGTGAGATTCTGGATGGAGTTCTGAGGGCCTCTTCATGAGTAAGGATGGGCTCGGGAGTGTTCGCAAGTACACATGCCCGAGCCCGCCGGGAAGTGAACCCTGCACTGCGCTAATCACAGGCAATGAGACATTCCCCGATCGCTGCAGCCGCACATTGGGGAAATGTCTCACTACCTGTGATTAGCGCAGTGCAGGGTTCACTTCCTGGCGGGCTCGGGCATGTGTACTTGCGAACACGCCCAAGCCCATCCTTATTCATGAGCAGGACACTATGAAGTGGCTGGGTGGACTTCAGGAGAGAACTCATCTAAGTGAATCCATGTGCAGGAAGCTGTGAGTAAAGTTCAGTTACTAAAGGAGACAGCCTGTCCTACAAAGTCCTACTCCTGTCCTACCTAAAACACACCGACACTAACTTACAATGATGCTAAAAAAAAGAAAAAAAAGGTCTGTCCTGAATAAGCTGTCCATTGACCCTGACTTTGACCTTTACTTGACCCAAACACTTACTCTGGCACTGACCTAGATCAATCCTTCATCTAGGTATTTTTCTTAATTCTTAATTTTATTTTTTATAATTTATTCATTTGAAAATTTTATACAAACAGTTTTTTTTTCTGCAGGAATGAGAAAGATACATTGTATCCTTCTCCATTCATTGGAAGAAAAAACACAGAGGCAGGCGGCGGCCGCTCATTAGGGGGGCATGGGCGCTGCTTGCCCCCTTAATCTACATGGGGGGCACAGGACGCATTGGATTTTCTATGAATTTTTTTTTAGAAGCACATGATTAGAGCCTGAGGCTCTAATTGGCTTCAAAAAAGGGTGGGCTCGGGGCGCAGAGCACTGAGCCCCTGAACCCACCCTGTTGCGTGACAATAGCAAATTAATATTCGCCAATGTCTTCCTGTTTCTCTTCTGAGCCAATCAGGAAGCTGGTCCTGAGACCCCATTGGTCGGAAGGAGAAGCGACGGCCGGGATACAGAGGAGATGGAGGGGGGAAGCCGCAGCTGTGACCTGCATGGGGTAAGTGTGGGGGCCTGGTGGACGGGCCGGCGACTGGGTGGGGGGGGGCTGGGTGGTGTTGTCAATGATGTGCAGTGGTGGGCTGGAGTGATGGAGGGGTGGGCTGTGGACAAGTCTGCCCCCTACCCACGAACGAGGGAGCACCGGCCGCCACTGCTGATCACTGTGGTAGCCAATCAGAGGCTACCACAGCGATCAGGTGACCCGGAATCAGGAGATACGGGTCCCGATCATTAGTATGGGACCTGGGGCTCTCGGTGAGACCCTGGTCTCTGTTCTGGGAGCCCATCGTGCAGCGCACTCCCAGCACAGAAGGAGAAACACAAGATTGGCTATTTTCATTATAACCCCTTCACGGCGGCGTAACAAATATATGCTGCCTCACCACGCTGGGCTTTTTCGCATATATGTGTTACGGCGGCATGAAGGGGTTATAATGAATATAGCCAATCTTCCGAAATAACTTGCGTAAAACTAATCGATTCGGTACAATGAAAATATGAAATGAATCCGAATATAAGAAACAAATTCCGAAAAAGAATCATTCTTTCATAACAAATATAATGAAACAAAATGATTACCTTAACTAATGAATCTGAAACGAAAAACACTTTTTATCACGTACATCTCTAGCGAGAGTCCATTTTGGCTCTTGTCATTATTTCTTAAACTTAAGAAAAAAAAATGTTGTTTGGATTTGGGGATTCATTTGATGAATAAAGGTTTATTCATTCTTTATTACAAGAGCAATGCAGATATGGGTGAGCAGCTGTAAGGATGGCGTTGTGTAGAATTTCGCAGCTTGGGTGGTTGCGTCCCTTTGATGATACATCGCCGGGGCACACGCTGTACATACTAATGATAGTGAAAAACAGAAACGCATCATTAGCCGACCACGGTGTGCGTTACCCTTCAGCAGTGCTGTCAGTGGGGGTGGGGGGTGCCCGGGTGTGAAATATAATTACAGTCCAGGAGGACAAAGCAATATGTAAGTCAGCCTCCAATTATCTGGTCCAACCTCATTTATCCCGAGATTGACTGCTGGCCTATTATTAATCAGAACTTAAAGGAAAAGCACAGCGTATTTATGAAAGCGCACCATGTGAGATGCTACTGTCATAATTACTAATTCTAATTTTCAATGTAAATTTCAGATTTGATGTGCTTGCTCTACTACTGTATATGGCCATGATTGGAAAATGTATATAAAACTGCAATACAAGAGAAAAATAATTCATATCAAGGCATGGAGTAGATCCACGGCCTGCACACTGGCCTGCTTAGAAAGCCTAGTTGGCGCTAATAATAAATTATTCAGTTTAATTATATATTTGTTCTTCAATTTTATTGTATTTAATTATTTTATTTATTTATATTATTCATTATTTATTGATGTATTTAACCGATTCCGGACCGGCTTGCGTACATTTACTGCTGCAGAGTGGCACGATATCGTGAATCGCCATCTATAAAAATGGTGATCTGCACACACACAGCTAGGGGGTGAGCACATGAGCACCGCACACTCCCTGAGCGGGGTTGGGCGGACTCGATGTCCGCCGGCGACCCGCGATCATGTGTTAGAGAAAAAAAGTGGGGAACCGCTGATGTAAACACAGTGGTTTCCCGCTCTGTCGGGTGGCAATGGCGTGATAGAGATCTACTGATCCCTGTCACTGGGATCAGTTAGATCTCTCATACCCCTGCCAGCCCAGCCCCCTCACAGTTAGAACACGCCTAGGGAACACAGTTAACCCCATCATTGCCCCCTGCAGGTTAACCCGTTCCCTGCCAGTGAAATTTATACAGTAATCAACAGCTATTTAAATTTCTGATCAGTGTATAAATGTCAGTGGTCCCAAAAAAGTGTCAAAAATGTCCGACATGTCCGCTGCAATGTCACAGTCCCGATAAAAATCACAGTTCGCCACCATTACTAGTAAAAAAAAAAATTGTAAAAACGCCAGAAATTAATTCACATGGTTTTTTAAATGTGACTACTTTTGTGCAAACCAATCAATAGACGCAGATTGCAATTTTTTTAAACACAGATATTAGGAAGAATATAAATTGGCCAAAACTGATGAATACATTTTGTTTTATATTTATTTTTGGACATTTATTGTAGCAAAAAGTCAAAAATATTGTTTTTTTTTTTCAAAATTGTTTTTTTGTTTATAGCGGTGATCAAAAGTGACGCAGAGGGGATCAAATACCACCAAAAGAAATCTCTATTTGTGGGAAAAGAGGACGCCAATTTTGTTTGGGTACAACGTCGCACAACAGCGCAATTGTCAGTTAAAGTGACACAGTGCCAAATCGCAAAAACTGCTCTGGTCCTACAGTGGGAAATCCTTCCAGGGCTGAAGTGGTTAATTGGTTGGTTATTTGTTTATTTTACTTAGGCTTGGTTCACACCTACAGGTGCGACTAAGTGCTGGCACAGGTGAAAATGCAAACAGGTTTGCAGATGTGGGCTGCCATTACCAATATATATATATATATATATATACATACACTATATTACCAAAAGTATTGGGACGCCTGCCTTTACATGCACATGAAAGGGTAACTGCACTTTCGTGGGGAAAAAAAATAGCAAATAAAGACAAAATAATAGAGGGCATATAATTGTGACACAAGCCATATTGTAATTGAATGTTATTAAAAATGACCTTTCCTTTTCAATCTGCAGCCTCTGTAGTTTTTTGGAAAGATACTTTTAGCAGGAACACGTCTAAAGGGATGCAGGCCAAGTATATTTATTCATTAGTGCTCTCCAGCTGCACACCTGACAGTTAATTATGAAACCACTCCCATTAGACCCACTCAGTACAGAGGCACCGAGGGATTTCTTCAGAATAACAAAAGGTAGGAATCTGCAGCAAAGTTTGTTATAATCCTTGGAATGTACAGAGATCACCCAGAGGGGAATGTTTTTTTTCTCAACAAAAGTGGAGTCATGTTTGAACTTTAATGGCATCCCAGCCTTAGTCTGTAGGGTTCAATATTGAGTTGGCCCACCCTTTGCAGCTATAACAGCTTCAGCTTTTCTGAGAAGGCTGTCCACAAGGTTTAGGAGTGTCTATGGGAATGTTTGACCATTCTT
>BLSH010323185.1:1078396-1091362 GCA_018402905.1 Glandirana rugosa | reverse complement strand
GGGGACCTCTCCCACTGACATGGCCCCTGCTGGCTCCTTTGGGGGGGGGGGGTGGTCTCTGGGTATGGGCTCCACCAATGGGAATCACGCCGGGTATATAGAGGAAAAGACGATTCATAGAATAATAACATTTACCGCTGTTTATTTATTTATATTGGTAAACATAAATCATATCAAATTGCTGATATATCTGTCAACAGGGGGTCTGCGACTGGCAATTGCGTCCCTATGGAGTTTTGCATTAGTCCCTGTTTACAAATGGAGCTCGGAGATCGGAGTACTTGCTGGTGACAGTACATAGCTCCCATTTGTAAGCACAAGCACTGTATTTATTAATTATAAGAGACTTTACATTTTTCACCAGTTTGCACATTGATCACTTTATTTGCACAGTTTAAAGCTCATATGTTATATAGTATCTCTTAAGCACTAGTGGCACTTTATATACACTACAATACACTTGACATTTCTGTTACTAATTTACAGCACTAGTAGGACTTTGTATATATTCTATAAGGTTTTTTTGGCACAAGATTAGTTTTGAGGTCATGGCTTTTTTTCCAATATTAGATATCCAGTTGTTTGATCTTGGGTTAAGCCCAAGAAGACAAGTTAGAAGACCAGATCTTATCTCTGGCAGCTGAGGTGCCAGACTTTTACTCCCATGTGCCATGATGCATACCCAACCCAAGTGTCCATGTTTTGGCCCACAGTTGCTGTGCAGACTCCCTCTTGATGATCGTATTGACTTTAAAGACCGGCTCATTTTATTGTACTGCATGCAAAGGGTTTGTCAACAAGAGAATCATTTATGCTATTGAACATTTGAGTAGCCAGTCTGCTGATTCTTCATAATCATTTCAAGGTCGCTGAGCATAGCCAAAACAGTAGCTGGGTTTTGTGTGCTGTATGTGGGTTTTTGGAGGGGAGGGGTTACTTTATGCGCACATTTGCAATATGCATATTAAAAAGAGGAGCTTTTTCTCTTGAAATATCTTACCCATCAGCCAGGTTCTGTTTCAGCAGGGACAATGATCTGACTGGAGATTACAGAGGCTATAGGTATCAGCAAACACTTGACAGGGCTTTGGATCTAAATACGCTTTATCTACAACTAAAGATTTTTTTTTCAGAGGTCTGTTTTAAAGGAAAGCTTAACTATGGAAGGGGTCATACTGATAGTGGGCACAACCATCTAGAGGAGTACAGCCATTCATTGAATGTATGGGATGTGCAGGGCAACTGCAAAATTAGTGCATGGATCTGCTGGGTCTGTTAAGGGCTGTGTGATGCTAACCAGGGTTGTGCAGTGAAGGTCTGCAAATTGAGGCTCAAGTTATTTCAAAGCATTGGGGGATGGGGGAAGGGGGTGAACAATAGGGTAGAGGCTGGGAAAATCTAACATCAGGTCCCTAGGTACTATATATGCAAGGGCACACATAATGGGAATAACTTTTTATTACCGTATAGTACCCCTATCTCTATAGTAACCCCCCTTCTTATTATTTTTCATTGCAGGTAAATAATGGATTCCAAGCAGAAGTAACATGCCACCATTGAGTTCTTGACAAAGGAGGGGTGCAGGCTGTCCGACATCCACTAAAGAATGAAGAAGTGGCTGCACACCACGGCTAGTTCCAAGATCCTTTATTGGACATCCCAAAAATCACATCACAGGACACAAGGATCTTAATAAAGGATCTTGGAACTAGCCATGTTGTGCAGCCATTTCTTCATTCTCTATTGCATATGGAGGCGAGCCGGGGCGGGCACCCACAGCTTCCATTACGCTGCATTGACTCACCTGGAGCGGCGGGTTTTCTTCTTTCATTTCATATCCCACATCCACAGAAGGCTACAGAATGTTTATGATACCAATGACTAGAGTCATAAATGACAAGGCATTGCTCTTGTTAATGGCATCATCTTTGCAAACATTATGTAGCCTTCGGTGGATGTTGGACAGCCTGCATCCCTCCTTCATCAAGAACTCAATGACAGCAAATTGAATCTGCATGGAATCCATTATTTACCTGCAATAAAAAAGGAGAAGAGTTACTTTAGAGGAAGAGTTACTCAACCTTAAATTTGAACAACCTATGTGAGTCAATAAAAAAGTTGTTCCCACTTTTGCATTAATTTTAGTACAGCTCTCATATATACAGTAGGTATATCTAGATTGTATATGTATATATATGTATATAAACTATTGGGACGCCTGCCTTTACATGCACATGAACGTTAATGGCATCCCAGTCTTAGTCTGTAGAGTTCGATAGTGAGTTACCCCCCCCCCTTTGCAGCTATAACAGCTTCAACTCTTCTGGGAAGGCTGTCCACAAGGTTTAGGAGTGTCTATGGGAATGTTCGACCATTCTTCCAGAAGAGCATTTGTGAGGTCAGGCACTGATGTTGGATGAGAAGACATGGATGAAAAAGTTTGCAGTGGAGGAACTTGACTGGTCTGCACAGAGTCCTGACCTCAACCCGACAGAACACCTTTGGTATAAATTATAGCGGAGACTGCGAGCAAGGCCTTCTCGTCCAACATCAATGCCTGACCTCAGAAATGCGCTTCTGGAAGAATGGTCAAACATTCCCATAGACACTCCTAAACCTTGTGGACAGCCTTCCCAGAAGAGTTGAAGCTGTTATAGCTGCAAAGGGTGGGCCAACTCAATATTGTATCTTACAGACTAAACTGGGATGCCATTATAGTTCATGTGCGTGTAAAGGTAGGTGTCCCAATACTTTTGACAATATAGTGTGTGTGTGTGTGTGCGTGTGTGCGTGTGTGTGCGTGTGTGTGTGTGTGTGTGTGTGTGTGTGTGTGTATATATATATATATATATATATATATACATGTATAGCCTACATCAGTGGTTCTCAACCTCACCTTAAGACCATGTTTTGGGAATTTCTCTTAGATAAAATAGCTGTCCAAAATACCAAGCCATTGACTCTGATTTAAAGCACCTGTGCAAGATAAAGAAAAACCTGAAAACATGGCCTGTTGGGGGTACTTGAGGACTGAAGTTGAGAACCACTGACCTACATAATAGCCTCCTTAGCTACTATACCAACTCACTAGCTTTAGTACTGAGGCACAACAAGTATGTAGCTCAGGAACGTTGGTGTAACGTCAGAGGCCCTTATGTCCAGTCTATACCTTTTTGGGTCAGCGTCTGAAAGTACGAGCCATCATGACAAACAGCCAACCTGCATTTTTAGCAGCAGAGGTTGGCATCAGCACCCTCCATCTTTCCCTTTGCCTGGTCTAATCTGTAATTGTGAAAAAAACAAGCAAGAGTGGAAAGTAAAACAGGCCTAAAAATGGTAGAAAATGTTATGTACTGTATAGATTTCCCTGCCAAGGCCACAATTATAAAAGAAAGACACCATAGGTTAATACAGCTTTAACTCAGCACTAGAGCTCCAGCAGTGATGCTGCAGACGAATGTTACCCAGCAGTGGCCAATTAGCGTGCTCATTCTGTGCACAGTGAGGTCTGTTAGCCATACATCACCTAGAATTAACCTCTACGGTACAAGTGACCTGACAATCCTTTACACTATCTTGCATTTCTCTACCAGATGTGTGAGGCCCCCGTAAGCTTCAGTCTGAATGTAAATGGCAAATCAGCGTCAAATGGCATTTCCCTGCTGCTGTACTACACCGCTGGCATTACTTCTTTATGATTTTTCGTCAGCTTGCAGGGAACGAGGAGATATTTAAAAAATGTTCTTTCCATTAACAATCACACATTATATAATTCAGTAGAGATCATGTCGCCCTTCAAATATTTTGATTAAAAAGGTTGTTTTTTCTAATTGGTTCTAGGAAAAAAATACTGCTCCCTTGAAGTTTAGCCTAGGCTACATTTCCACAAGGGACAATGACAACTATGTCAGTGCCCATTCACACAGGGGCGGATTGCGCTCCGACTTGAGTGACCTAAAGTCGCCCAAAGTCGCTTGACATTTGAAATCCCATTGAAATGAATGGGAGCTGTCTTAATGTACACTACAGAAGTCGGAGCGACTTCAGAAAAGGTTCCTGTACTACTTCTAGGTGACTTCTATCCGACTTGTGCCCATAGAATTCAATAGAAGTGGCCTCCAAGTCGGATCCCCCATCTAAATGAAAGTGACTTTACAGTGAAAAGAAAATAATTTATCTAGGGCAACCCCCTCCCTCCCTTCTCTGATTGGCCACAGGCAAAGTCATCTGGCATAGTTAAGCTTGAAGTTGCCTGCAAGTTGCCTTGAAGTTGCCTGGCAAAGTCGCGCCTGAAGTTGGATCGCCCCTGTGTGAACGCAGCCTAAACCTATTACATCGATGATCACCCCCTTACTCCCAATTTTCACAATTTCTATTCCAACAATCAGAGACCCTCATCCAGGTCCTACACCAGGGTTTCTCAACCAGGGTTCCATGGAATCCTAGGGTTCCTCCAGAGATTGCTAGGGGTTCCTTGGGGAATAAGCAATTTCTGCCTCTCAAATAAGTTCCCACTGATACCACTGATCTTTTTCGCTATCTGTAAGGGGAGGGAGGTAATTCTTTCCAATGACAACAAGTGTAAGGAGCATTCTTCCCACTGACCATCACACTAATGTATTATGAGTGGCAGATATAGTAACTTTTGGCAGGGGTTCCCTGAGACCTAAAGGTTATTACAAGAGTTCCTCTATTTTGAAAAGGTTGAGAAAGGCTGTCCTGCTCAGTCAGATCAAGTAGTGTTGAATGTTTGTGTCCTCCACTGGTCATTGGTCTTTTGTCCAAGTCCCACCATCACTGCAGTTTAATGTGTAGTGCTACCCCCACAGGAGCCCCTGATTTAACTGGTTCTTTCCCCAAATAGCACAGAGACCACCAGTTGGCCAAGCAGCAGTCCATTCACTTTTGCTCCAATAAACAGTCTAGGGGTCTTTTTAAAATGTATTGCTTGTAGAACTTGTAAAGGATAGGGGTTAAGGTGTTATGGGATACTCCAAGGACACTGAGTAGTAGCAGGAGGACACACTTTGCTATGCTAAGCTTCTCTGAACAGTCATTACGCCTGGGTGCCAGGGACAGGGAGGGGGGTGGCCAGAACTGAGACCTTATAAGGACCATCTCGGTGAAAGCTACCACTGGCACTTATCACCCAAAAAGCAAGACAGCACACAGTCACCAGGATCTTGAGCTCAGGTCAGTGCTCACAATGTTGCAGGACAACTAAACACTTCTCAGTTTCCACCAGACATTTCTATGTCACAAGACAACTGCACAGTTTATAGCTTACTCCAGGCACTTTTTGGCTGCTGAATAGATAATCACTCCCAGCTTCCCCAGGACACTATTCAGTGAAGGAGTGATTAATATTCACAATGCCATTGGAAATCTATATACTTTCCAGCTTCCACCAGGCACTCATAACTGAGCTCTCAAGGCCAGATCCTTAGGTGAAGCCCCTTCTCTGGCTCTAAAGATACTTCAGAACAGGCCCCCAACTCTGTAACAGCTGAGACCTTGACCATCATCAGCAAACTACAGCAGAGTTGTCCCAAAGGGGGCTGTGGAACTGGCAAATGGTCACAAACACAAAATGTCCTGCTCTTGGGAGTGTGCCCTCTCAGGATAAGTAGGCTATGTCTCCATCCTGGCTTAATGTGGATAAGTCTGGTCTTGCTGCCCTCATAAGACTGGGGAAGTCTGGAACAACTGGAACCACAAAAAGAGGAAAAGGGCATTTCGACCTAGTGCATCATCCTAAAACCAGAACTTTATTGTTGTAAAAAGTGGTAAGTATTATACTCACAAAATGAAAATATCATCAAAGCTCATCACATAGCACAGCATTGTCCAGTCCACAGTACATCATACCATGTGGCAGGAGGTGTACATTCAATTATCTAACGCGTTTCGAGGACTAGCCTCTTCCTCAGAGGGCACTTAGGAAGAGCCTAGTCCTGTGCTGAGCTTTGATGATATTTTCATTGTGGGAGTGTTGGATGGCAACATGGTTTAATATCATATTTCTGGAGTGTCACGGATATGGCAGGCCAAAGTTGTCTAGTCACTGTGTGGGAAAGAAAGACATCTGGACAAGTTGACACAGTGGGGTGTTGGTGATAAGGAGTCAAGAATGAATAGCCATATCCTTCCAGGAAATATCCATACACCCCCTGCGATGAGGTGTAGTGGTAGAGAAAGCCAGAGGAGATCTCCTGGGGAGGTGCAAATTAACAGTTCCTGATTACGTGACATCAAAGGGGCCAGCTGAACCCAAATGATGATGGGTCAGCTGTGAGTAATAAATGGACATATACAGCCTCTAGTGGACAATCCAGGCATGCGTCCTAGGGACAGACTCAAGGAAAGGAAGTCTGTCACCATTGGACAGAATGCACAAGTAGGCTGGCATTGGGCGGGTGTGTGTGGATGACGCATGAATTGGTTTAAAAAGAGAGAAACCCCTGATTTTGCTCTCTTATCCTCTACCATCAGGCCAGCCAGAACAACATTTCGAGGACAGCCTAAGAATCACCTTATGTTATAGGCTGTATGATATTTTCTTAGCGTTTTTATGTTAGCATTTCTACTTTCTGTATATTAAATGAAATCCTTGCTTTATTAAAGCAGAGTGATTGATTATTTATATATAAGCTAACCTCATTATCGTACCATTATTGTTACTGTTATCAGAGTTTTAGTAGTTTAACGAATGAGAGGAATAGGCAATTAATATATAGTTACAAATAAACTTTGGGAACCATAACCACCCCATTTTTATTTCAGGGAGTATAATACTTGCCACTTTTTACAAAAATAAAGCTATGGTTTTAGGATAATGCACTAGGTCAGTGCACCCCTTCTCTCTTTTTGTGGTTCCGGCTTTGGAACTTTTTCATCAGGACAAGACCCCTGCTGCTCCAAACCCCAGGCTATTTATGTTCCCCTCAGCCTCCTACTGGACACACCTCCCCAAGGATTAGCTGAAGCCCAATAAATATTCAAGCTGCCCATTTGACTCTCCCAACCCTATGTTCTGGAAACTTTCAGAAGGCAGAGGGAGCAGTCAAACCTACAACCTGTGAAATTTAGAACAGCCCAAAGAAATCAATGTTGCTCTAATGATTACAGATGAGCTAAAAAGAAATCACTTTGCCTGACATCCTAGCAGCCTATCTAGGAGAGTGCTACAAATGATAAAGGTGTCGGAGGAAGAAACCAGTGCACGATGAGCTACAAAGGCTTTGGATACCACCAGAAGTGTTGAATGCTGAAGGGTCTTTCTAAAGCTGCAGCGATGGAATGGAGGATAGGTAGGAAAAAAAATGTCTGCTGCATACCTACATACCTTTTTTTTCAGAGGAGTAAGGACCTGTGACAACAGGCTCGTGTTTCCTCTATAGTGGTTTCGAAATCCTATACAAGTTTATTGAAATGCAAAACATGCTTGAAGCAGGTCAACTGTAGGTCTAATGCACCTGTCAATGAATTCTGCATTTTCTCAAAATCATCTTAAACTGATGCCATCTACACAAACCCAATCTTTAGAGACCTGACGGGCTTTCTCTAGAAATCGACATCATAGACTTGCAGAACTTTAGGGCTCGTTTACACCTATGCCCTACATTGCTATGCTATTGTCAATGTGCATTGGACTTGATTTTTAGGTGCGCCCATTCATACTTAACCAGTTGCCAACCGCTCGTCGTCAATCCATGCCATCAATTGACGGCGGCAACTTGGCTCGATATCGCAAACCGCTGTCACTTGACGGCGGCTACAAGGTCGCGGATTGTGACTGTGTATTACGGGGGAGCCAGGGAGCAGGTAGGGTGGACTCGCTGTCTGCCGGCTACCCATGATCGCTCCCCCGCAGTGATAGAACGGAGGTCCGTGTGTGTAAACAACGGATCTCCGTTCTGACAGGGGGGAAGGAATGTGATCGTAGGCCCCCTGTGTATGGGAGCAGCGATCACTCTCCTCCCCCACTCAGCCCAGCCCCCATACAGTTAGTAACACATACCAGAGAACCCAGTTAACCCCTAGAGTGCCCCCTAGTGATAACCCCTTCCCTGCCAGTGACATTTACAGTAATCAGTGCATTTTCATAGCACTGATCGCTGTATAAATGCTAATGGTCCCAAAAAAGTGTCAAAATTGTCCGACACAATGTCGCAATCGGAGATCGCAGCCATGACTAGTAAAAAATAAAAACCCCATGAATTAATTATTATCGTTCGTAAACGTGGCAACTTTTGCGCAAACCAATCAATATACGCCGATTGCGATTTTTTTTACCAAAAAATGAGGAAGTATATATATCGGCCAAAACTGATGAATAAATTTGTTCTTTTTAATGTTTTTTTTTTTGGATATGTAATTTAGCAAAAAGTAAGAAATATTGTTTTTTTTTGCAAAATTGTCGCTCTTTTTTTGTTTATAGCGGTGATCAGAAATGACGCAGAGGTGATCAAATACCACCAAAAGAGAGCTCTATTTGTGGGAAAAAAAGGACGGCAATTTAGTTTGGGTACAACATAGCACGACGGCGCAATTGTCAGTTAAAGCGACGCAGTGCCCAATCACTGGTCCTAAAGGGGGGAATCCTTCCGGGGCTGAAGTGGTTAATGGGCCCTTAACAATTTGCCATACATTAACAACACCCCTGACTTCATAGGTGTGCATAGCCTATTCCATTAGTGTGTGCACCTCAAAGCTCAGACACACTTGCGTGTGTCTATATATACAGGGTGGGCCATTTATATGGATACACCTTAATAAAATGGGAATGGTTGGTGATATTAACTACCTGTTTGTGGCACATTAGTATATGTAAGGGGGGAAACTTTTCAAGATGGGTGGTGACCATGGCGGCCATTTTGAAGTCGGCCATTTTGAATCCAACTTTTGTTTTTATAATAGGAAGAGGGTCATGTGACACATCAAACTTATTGGGAATTTCACAAGAAAAACAACGGTGTGCTTGGTTTTAACGTAACTTTATTCTTTCATGAGTTATTTACAAGTTTCTGAGTTTCCGGGTTTGCATTGGCTCCTGGGAGATCTTGGTCAGCTTGGCATGGCACTGCTCCCGTAACATTTAACATTGGCGTCTATGGAAAATCTTGGTCAGCTTGGCATGGCACTGCTTCCGTAACATTTATCATTGGCGTCTGTGGAAAATCTTGGTCAGCTTGACATGGCACTGCTACAGTGCCATGTCAAGCTGACCAAGATTTCCCATAGAGGCAAATGTTAAATGTTACTGGAGCTGTGCCACGTCAAGCTGACCAAGATTTCCATAGACGTCAATGTTAAATGTTACAGGAGCAGTGCCATACCAAGCTGACCAAGATTGCACCGCACTACACATGTGCGAGATTAGCAACTGCATGCTGGGTAGCCAGCATGCATGGAATCCAGGAAGAAGGACACTACAGCTTCAGATGCCCACACTGGAAATGTCCACGCTGTGCAGGAACTTCACAAAGTAAGAAAACGATGCTGCACAAAGAGAAAACTGGGCATAGGTTACAGCATACCTTTGTTACATTGCACGAAGCATGAGTATTCTATGGGTATTTTTATCTTAAGGCCTCATACACACGGACGTTTTTTAACGCCGGCGTTTTCTGGCGTTTTTTGCAGCTCTCCATGTTAGTCAATGGCTCCATAAAAACGTCGGCGTTTTTGAGCTGTAGATGACGTCGGCGTTAGTGAGCTGAAACTAGAACCCACAGCCATCGCGTTCTGAGGCTGTAACGTTTTGGCATTTTTTGACGCCGACGCCACAATATGCCAACAAACGCCACCTATTATTATACCGGCGTTTTCCGGCGTTTTTTGACGCCGACGTTTTTAGGTTGAAAAATAGCAGAGGGATGATTTTTTTAAAAAAACGCCTATTGACGCCGACGCTCACTAACGCTCAAAAACGCCGATGCATAACGCCGAAAAATGCCGACTTTTTTTCCTTGACGTCGGGCCCGACGTTTTGTTTATTTTTTTAGAAACGTCCGTGTGTATGAGGCCTAAAAGTCATATTTTGTCCGGAACTCCGCTTTAAATACTGTTCAAGCACGAAACAATACCTGTTGATATTGCCATAAATGCACTCAGTTCCTAAGCCCTGTTGGGGGCTGACAACACACAGCAGTTGTGTAGACTGAGTGGTGTCAGTCCTACCCAGTTGTCCTTTGATAAACGAATCAATATTTTCCACTCTCCAATCTCTACAACCTGCTGCTCAAAGCAGCTAGGTTAAATTATCCCCTTGGAAATCACAAATAATATACACAAATACTCAACACCACCATAAATCCAATATATTCTCCACCCAGCAATGGTCATAAATTATAAAACACTGTGTAAAAATATTACTAAAAAGTTCCCAAAATTGATGTGACCACGTTAATGGTATACAATAAATATATATATAAAAAGATTTCCTTATGCAGTCCAAAATGTGTTTCCACCATGAAAAAATCCACCAAAGTGATCAATTCAATGTGCAATCACTTTTCAGATTATTTTCCACTTAGTGCAAAGTGCTTGAGACACAGTTTACTCACCAGATTTCCATGACCACTTATTGATAAGTAGGCATAAATGCGCTCCCATACAGGCAACATAGATAAGACACATGAGGGGTAAGTAGAGTGGTGATTACTCAAGCACATTTAGAACTACTTCGTAATAAGGGGTCATGGAAGTCCAATGAAGAACCATCTGAGCGGTGATTATCGAAGCAGCAGGAGTAAAAAAGTAACTTAACCCAAGAACAAAATTGTAATACAGTAAATTGCAGCTTACAGTCCTTAGATGTGATGGCTGCATTCATTTTGTTTTCCAAGCTAGGAACATTTTCAGCAAACACAGAGTATACCTATTGATTTTGCCAGTAATGCTGGGTTCTTGCCACTTCCTGTAAGATACACTGAAAAATATCTTTCTTTGTAGATGTGTCCTGAATACTACCAATAAATACAGCTGTTCTGTGAAGCCTGCAGAGGTTTGTTAGAGAACCTTAGTGAAGAAACAGCATCATGAAGGCCAAGGAACACACCAGGCAGGTCAAGCATACAGTTGTGGGGAAGCAGGGATAGGTTATATAAATAATATCCCAAGTTTGAACATCTCAAGGAGCACTGTTCAATCCATCATCCGAAAATGGAAAAAGTATGGCACAACCGCACACCTACCAAGACATGGCCGTCCACCTAAACTGACAGACCAGGCAAGGAGAGCATTCATCAGAGAAGCAGCCAAGAGGCCCATGGTAACTCTGGAGGAGCTGCAGAGATCCACAGCTCAGGTGGGAGAATCTGTCCACAGGACAACTATTAGCCGTGCCCTCCACAAATCTGGCCTTTATGGAAGAGTGGCAAGAAGAAAGCCATTGTTGAAAGAAAGCTATAAGAAGTCCAGTTTGCAGTTTGTGAGAAGCCATGTGGGGGACACAGCAAACATGTGGAAGAAGGGGCTCTGGTCAGATGAGACTAAAATTGAACTTTTTGACCTAAAAGCAAAACGCTATGTGTGGGGGAAAACTAACACTGCACATCACCCTGAGCACACCATCCCCACCGTGACACATGGTGGTGGCAGCATCATGTTATGGGGATGCTTTTCTTCAGCAGGGACAGGGAAGCTGGTCAGAGTTGATGGGAAGATGGATGGAGCCAAATACAGGGCAATCTTAAAAGAGAACTTGTTAGAGTCTGCAAAAGACTTGAGACCGGGGCGGAGGTTCACCTTCCAGCAGGACAACGACCCTAAACATACAGCCGGAGCTACAATGGAATGATTTAGATCAAAGCATATTCATGTGTTAGAATGGCCCAGCCAAAGTCCAGACCTAAATCCAATTGAGAATCTGTGACAAGACTTGAAAATTGCTGTTCACAGACGCCCTCCATCCACTCTGACAGAGCTTGAGATATTCTGTAAAGAAGAATGGGAAAAAAATGTCCTCTCTAGATGGGCAAAGCTGGTAGAGACTTCCCCAAAAAGACTTGCAGCTGTAATTGCAGAGAAAGGCGGCTCTACAAAGTATTGACTCAGGGGGGCGCCATACAAATGCCCCCCACACTTCTCACAGATTTATTTTGAAAAAAAAATGATTAAAACCATTTCCCTTCCACTTCACAATTATGAGCCACTTTGTGTCGGTCAATCACATAAAATCCCAATAAAATACATTTACATTTTTGGTTGTAACATGAGAAAATGTGGGAAATTTCAAGGGGTATGAATACTTTTTCAAGGCACTGTAAAAATGATGGGAGGGATGTTGTTATTACCTCTCGCAGATCAGTGCCCCCACTTCCCGGACAATATGCTTTCTTATCCAGAGCTCACCATCTTATTCCTGGACTCAGATGCCACGTCAGAAATGGCAGCCATGTAAATCCTGGTACCTGTGCAGTTTATGATGTAGGCCCCTCGCCTTGATTTGCTACAATGTTGCAGTCTGATCGCTGTGGGGAGGGGAAACAGGAAATGCTTCCTCCTGCCTGCAGCAGACTGATGACATCATCTTAGCCTAAGCAAAATCAGAATGTATGAGTTTTTTTTCTAGTTTGATGGGTGTTTGAAAGGTTTGAACCTCCACCAGGCTTTATTGCTGTCTGAGCCCCCACTGGGGAATTTTTCACTCAATTCCTGTTCTGTCTGATACCCATCAAATAGACAGGAAATGAGAGAAAATCTCTACACCCCCCCCCCCCACACACACACATGAGATCAGACAGCAACCCTTCAACCTTCTTACGCCTCCCAAACTAAACAAAAAATATATATATATATTTTTTTTAACCAGTTGCCGACTGCCCGCCGTGGCTTGATGGCGGGCAAAGTGGTTCGTTATCGCAAACCGCCGTCACCTGACGAGTATTGTGAGCGCGCACGCGCCGCCGGAGGTGTGCTCACACTCTCAGTGTGTTCCGGGGGTGGCCTGGGAGAGTCTGT
>BLSH010323185.1:1060221-1072449 GCA_018402905.1 Glandirana rugosa | reverse complement strand
TGGACGAACTTACACAACTGTCCCTCCTGCCCACCCCTAGTCCCCATCCCACCTACTATGTATTGTGTTCTTGCTGAGGGAGTGACACATTCAAGCAGGTGAATGTTTTCACTCCATGCTGTGTCCTGGCGGTAGGGAGATACCAACAGCAACATGATTGAACATTGTGATATTTACCACTGGCAGGTGAGGTCTCTTCCTCCCGCTGCCTGCACATGCACTGTAGAACTAGAGTTGCCACATCATCCCTTTAATCCAGGACACATATGAATTACACAGGTTCTGAGGCCAATTTAATGCAGATGAGGCACCAAGTGAGTTTAATTAAATCAGCCACAGAACCTGAGTAATTAATGTGTGTCCTGGATTAAACGGATGATGTGGCAACCCTATGTAGAACCCCATAGGCCCCCCAGGTAGGGTTGCCACATCATCCCTTTAATCCAGGACACATATTAATTACTCAGGTTCTGTGGCTGATTAAGGTGGTAATTAAACTCACTTGGTGCCTCATCTGCATTCAATTAGCCTCAGAACAACCTGTGTAATTCATATGTGTTTGGGTTTAAAGGGATGATGTGGCAACCCTAGCTCAGTGGAGGGAGGGGTGTGGGGGTGGGGGTGTAAGAAAGTTTTCTTACCTTTTAAGTCAAATTTAGATCAAAGATTTTTAAAAGTTTGATAATCTGTGATTAAGATTATGTTTATTTTATTATTATTATTTGTATACATGTTCAGATGCATGAACATACGGGCGTATTGTGCGAGGCTCCAGCGGAGGAACACTAAACTGATTTATTCCGCGTGTCCTTTGAGACTGTAGTCATTTGTAACATTATGGCGAGGAGCCATTATCACCTGCGCTGTCAATATGGCTAATTGGAATCGTGAAGTAAATACTTCATGTGAGTAATACCTCATTGTGCTTGATATAAAAGATGAACCATTAAGATTCCAATTATCTCGGTGATTAGACAGCAAGCCTGCTGGGTGATCTCATCTTCCCTGTTCATGGCTTATAAAAAGGCTGAGAAGAGAGCAGGCATGCAGCACTTCATAAGGCCAAGAGCAAACCGCCGAAACCCAAAACAACCAATCAAAAATCACATAACTGCAGTTAACTAAAATCTTGGCTCCTATATGTCAGTGCACTTTGTACATTATTATTTGGCTACTTTTACTAGGGTTGCCACCTCATCCCTTTAAACCCGAACACATATGAATTACACAGGTTCTGAGGTCAATTTAATGCAGATAAGGGCCCTTTTCCATGTGAAGGGTCAGTTTTTGGTCAGTGGGGATCAATCTGCTGATCCCCGCTGAGCCGACGGATGGCAGCTCCGTCTCCACTCACTGAGCCCCGCTCTGCTCTGGGATTGGACGACAATTCGCTCCGATCCGATTCTACAGACAGATGGAAAATAGGGTTTCCATCCGTCTGTTTTAAACGGACAGGATCGGATCTAGGGTTGCCACCTCATCCCTTTAAACCCAAACACATAAGAATCACACAGGCTCTGAGGCTAATTTAATGCAGATGAGGCACCAAGTGAGTTTAATCACCACCTTAACCACTTGCCGAGCGTCAACCACAGGTTGACGGCGACAAGGTGGCTCGATATCGCAAACCGCCGTCATACGACGGCGGCTGCGATATCATGCACTGTGAGCGCGCGCGTGCCACCGGAGGCGCGCCCGCGCACTCACTGTGTTGGGGGGGGGGCAGGGAGCAGTTAGGGCGGACTCGATCTCCGCCGGCCACCCACGATGACCCCCCCCGCAGTGAAAGAACGGAGGTCTGTGTAAGTTAACACTGATCTCCGTTCTGTGAGAGGGGGAAGGGCTGTGATCACAGCCTTCCTCTATATGGAAGCTGTGATCATGCCCCTTCCCCTGCCAGTCAAATACTGACATAGTTAGAACATGCCCAGGGAACACAGTTAACCCTTAGAGCGCCCCCTCCAGGTTAACCCCTTCACTGCCAATGGCATTTACACAGTAATCAGTGCACTTTTATAGCACTGATCGCTGTATAATAGACAATGGTCCCAAAAAAGTGTCAAAATGGTCCGACATGTCCGCTGCAATATCGCAGTACCACTAAAAATCGCAGATCGCCGCCATTACTAGTAAAATATAAAAAAAATATAAAAACCCCATAAATGAATTCTCATCATCTGTAAACGCGGCAACTTTTGCACAAACCAATCAATAATCGCCGATTGTGATTTTTTTTAGGAAGAATATAAATCGGCCAAAACCGATGAAAGAAAATGTTTTTTTATATATTTTTTTGGGATTTGTATTTTAGCAAAAAGTAAGAAATTTGGGTTTTTTTGCAAAATTGTCATTCTTCTTCTGTTTATAGCGGTGATTAGAAATGACGCAGAGGGGATAAAATACCACCAAAAGAAAGCTCTATTTGTGGGGAAAAAAGGACGCAAATTTCGTTTGGGTACAACACGACCGCGCATGTCAGTTAAAGCGACGCAGCGCCTAATCCCAAAAAGTGCTCTGGTCCTAAAGTGTGAAATCCTTCCGGGGCTGAAGTGGTTAATCAGCCACAGAACCCGTGTAATTCATATGTGTTCGGGTTTAAGGGGATGAGGTGGCAACCCTAATTGGATCGGAGAGCAAAGGTGTCAGTGAACACGTCTCTGCTAACATCCGCCGCTCCATAGGGCTGCACTGAATGTCCGTTCAGGTGCCCTTAAGTCACCAAGTGAGTTTAATTACCACCTTAATCAGCCACAGAACCTGTGTAATTCATATGTGTTTGGTTTTAAAAGGATGAGGTGGCAACCCTTACCTTTTACGCGGCTGTGTCCGTTTGCGGGGTCCGCTATGTTCAGCGGGGATCGATCCGCGGAGCCAGCGGATGACAGATCTGTCAGAGCGCTGCTCTCTGCTATGGAGATCGGATGAAAATGTATCCGACTGTCAGTTTTCATCCGATCCGCTCCTACAGAGGGTTTCCATCCATCTGGATTTCAAGGACAGGATCAGAGAGCGGTGGATGTCAGCGGTACAGTTGCCACCTCATTCCTTTAAACCCGAACACATATTAATTACACAGGTTGTGTGGCTGATTAAGGTGGTAATTAAACTCTCTTGGTGCCTCATCTGCATTAAATCATCCTCAGAACCTGGGTAATTCATATGTGTTTAGGTTTAAAGGGATGAGGTGGCAACCCTACCGCTGACATTTGCTGCTCCATAGGGCTGCATGGAGCTCCATTCAGGTCGGCCTAAAAAAATGGACAGGTGAACCTGAACAGAACACCTGTGTGAAAGGGGCCTTTCTCTTTGTGCTGCTTTACCGTGTCATAATAATTAAAGTATGTGTAAACCCAATCTTATACAAGCTTTAAAATGGTCTTGTTAAAGTAAGCTTCAATATTTTTAAATCAGCAGCTTGCATTTAGGGTGGATTCACATCTATGCATTTTTAGTGCTTTTTGCATTTTGCAGATTTGCACTGCAGAACGTGTTCCATAGGAAACCATGTTACATGGACTGCAGTGCAAATCTGCAAAATGCAAAAAGCACTAAAAATGCATAGATGTGAATTAGGCGTAAAACAATAGATTGCCAACTATACCATTGTTCAGGCTCCTCTTGCTTTATCCAAGGTTCACATCTATGCAGTGTTCCGGCACATTTTTCTTTTTAGAACACGCAATTTTGATGTGTTTTTGATGTGTATTTTACTTTAACAAACTGTACATAGCCAGTTGTTAAGGAGGGGATGGCTGCCTTGTCCTTAAAGCGGTAGTAAACCCACCCATTTAACAGTTTAAAAAACAGTTAAATATCCGGCACGTGCCAGAAATGTAACACTCCCATTGGTTGTGCTCTAAACCAAACTGTCAAACCATCCAATGGCTGGTGTCATAGCTGATCACATGTGCAGCATCGTGGCAGTTGTAGATTAAAAAGAGGCCAAGATGGCAGCTTCCTTGGCTGAAAATGATAGGAGGGTTTACTACCACTTTAACAACTGCTGAGTCTTTATGAATGTAAAGAAAAAAAAGAGTTGCCGGAATAAGAAAATCAGGAAAAAAACAACATGCCCCCCCCCCCATGCATACCCTTCGGGTCTGGTATGGATTTTGAGGGGAACCACACATCAAAAGTTTTAAAAAAATGGCGTGTGGTCCCCCCCCCCCCCAAAATCCATACCAGACCTTTATTTGAGGTTGAAACCTGGCAGGTCAGGATAGGGGGGGATGAGCAAGCGCCCCCCCTGAACCATACCAGGCCACATGTCCTCAACATGGGGGGGGTGCCCAAGTTGATGGGGACAAGGGCCTCTTCCTCACAGCCCTGCATGGGGGTTGTCGGAGTCTGCGGGCGGAGGGCTTATCGGAATCTGGAAGGGGCCAGACAATTTAAATAAAAAACGAAAACAATGTCCCCCCGAAGTAAATTGATCAATCACGCCGCCCCTGCCGACCCAAAAGAAGAAAAAAAAAAGGTCCACTCGCGCCATATGCCAGCTCCATTGTCTGCCAGTTGTCAAATAACTAAGGGGCTGGTTCACGTTGTGATGTAATGGATTGACCGTGCCCCTTGTGATGTAGTCAGCCAGGGGCATACTGGTCCGAAAACGTCACATGAAGGTGGGATCCCTTGCTGATATCAGCAGGTGGTGTGGGCCAAGGTGCTTTGGGGGGCATGCTCATTCGTCCCCTCCCTTTCCTGACCTGCTGGGATGCATGCTCGGATAAGGGTCTGGTATGGATTTTTGGGAGGACCCACATCATTTTTTCCCTGAGTTCTATATTGCCAGAAACTATTTTCTTTACATTCAGCTGTCAGTTTGGAACACCGATGACAGCTGATGGCTCATCAGTTGTTAAGGATGCGGCAGCCGCCCGCTCCTTAACAATTTAACAAACTGTGAATAGCTGGTTGTTAAGGAGCAGGCGGCCACCGTGTCCTTAACAACCGGCTATTCACAGTTTGTTAAGGAGAAAAATAAAACCACCAAACACATATAAAAACACACCAAAACCGCAACACTTGCGTTTTTGGTGTGGGTCCATTGAAGTCTATTACACGTAAAATGCAAACTGCTGCAGGAAAAAGTCCCTGACCCGTTCCAAAAATGCACTAAAAATGCATAGGTTTTAACCTGGCCTTAGGGCGACACCACTCTGCCTTTGTTTCCCAGGTATGTTCCAGCATTGTGTCCCTGTCACATGAGTACCCGATGAAGACTACAAGCGGACATGTGCAAAGCACTAAATAGTGGCTGAAATTGAGATTCATATGAGCAAGGAATTCTACGTTTTAGGGCAGTAAGGACTGCTGGGTTTTAGGGGCAGCAAAGGATGCCGGATATTAGAGAAATAAGGGATGCCAGGGTTTTAGGAAGCAAGGGATTACAGGTTTTGGGGGAAGCAAGGGGTGCCAGTTTTTTGGGAAGCAAGGGATGCCCGGTATTAGAGGAGTAAGGATGCCAGGTTTTAGGGTCAGCAAGCAATACCAGGTTTTAGGGAGAGCAAGAGATGCCAGGTTTTAGAGAAGCAAGGGATTCCAGGTTTTAGAGAAGTAAGGGATGCCAAGTTTTAGGGGCAGCAAGGAATACCAGGTTTAAGGGAAGCAAGGGATCCCCGGTATTAGAGAAGTAAGGGATGCCAGGTTTTAGCAGCAGCAATGAATACCAGGTTTTAGCGGCAGCAAGGAATACCAGGTTTATGGGCAGCAAAGGATGCCAGGTTTTAGAAAAGCAAGGGGTCACAGGCTTTAGGAGCAGCAAGGGATGCCAGGTTTTTGGAAAGCAAGTGAAGCCAGGTATGAGAGCACTAAGGGATGCCAGGTTTTAGGGGCAGCAAGGAATACCAGGTTTTAGGGACAGCAAGCGATGCCAGGTTTTAGAGAAGCAAGGGATTCCAGGTATTACAGTAGTAAGGGATGCCAAGTTTTAGGGGCAGCAAGGGATACCAGGTTTAAGGGAAGCAAGGGACCCCTGGTGTTAGAGAAGTAAGGGATGCTAGGTTTTAGCAGCAGCAATGAATACCAGGTTTTAGCAGCAGCAAGGAATACCAAGTTTTAGGAGCAGAGAAGGATGCCAGGTTTTAGGGAAGCAAGGGATTCCAGGTATTACAGTAGTAAGGGATGCCAAGTTTTAGGGGCAGCAAGGGATACCAGGTTTAAGGGAAGCAAGGGACCCCTGGTGTTAGAGAAGTAAGGGATGCTAGGTTTTAGCAGCAGCAATGAATACCAGGTTTTAGCAGCAGCAAGGAATACCAAGTTTTAGGAGCAGAGAAGGATGCCAGGTTTTAGGGAAGCAAGGGATTCCAGGTATTACAGTAGTAAGGGATGCCAAGTTTTAGGGGCAGCAAGGGATACCAGGTTTAAGGGAAGCAAGGGACCCCTGGTGTTAGAGAAGTAAGGGATGCTAGGTTTTAGCAGCAGCAATGAATACCAGGTTTTAGCAGCATCAAGGAATACCAAGTTTTAGGGGCAGAGAAGGATGCCAGGTTTTAGGGAAGCAAGGGATTACAGGCTTTAGGAGCAGCAAGGGATGCCAGGTTTTTGGGGCAGCAAGGAATGCCATGTATTAGAGAAGCAAGGGATGCCATGTATTAGAGAAGCAAGGGATGCCATGTATTAGAGAAGTAAGGGATGCCAGGTTTTAGGGGCAGCAAGGGATTCTAGGTATTAGAGAAGTAAGGGATGCCAGGTTTTAGGGGCAGCAAGGGATTCCAGGTATTACAAAAGCAAGGGATGTCAGATTTTAGGGGCAACAAGAGATGCCAGGTCTTATCCACTTTCTATGACCCTCATCCTTCTGCTCTATTTTGCTCTTGTATTGCCACCCTTTCACAATGGCTTCCAATGGAAACTGTAGGTTTCTATTTCAACACATATATTGAATGGCCCACTGTTGTCCCTATCAGGAAACCTGCTGTGAATAATGCCATGCAGCAACTGTTGAAGTGCATGTAAACAGGAAATGGCTGTCAAGAGGCAACAGGATATCAGTCCTGACATATTCAAATAATAGGCAATTATATTTATGATGCATGACATTCATTTATGGTTTACACTTACTTTATCTAATAATACAGTAGTTAGCATTGCGGTTCCCTTTAATTGACACTCTCAGTCCCAGGACCATGTTGCTGAACAAAGTAGGCACTTCTGGTTTTTAGTGATAAAACATCACAGAGAAATAACTACAGGCTCAGAAAATATGGTCTCCCTGTTTAAGGCAATGTAGCTCCATTCAGGGGAAAAGGGCTGGATGGCGAGGAAGAAAACGCACTTGGCCTGTAGCCATCATTATTTTTTCAGCAGCAGAAATTCCTCAATAACTTACAAAAAAAAACGTGCACGATATCTGTCTCTGCCACTGTAATTCACTGCTGCTCTTTCTGACATCTGATGTACAGTACACACAGACATTTACGGCAAGGTTGCCGTGGAAACCGTCTCCACGGCAACCAAGACTATTCTTAAAAAATGCCCAAAGCAAGGACAGAAATTTCACCCACATTTGCCTAATGTGAACAAAAGAACAGGAAGTATGGGTAAGAATAGTGATGCCGGATATAGCAGGAAGATGCACCGGTTTTAGCAAGCCGAAATAACTGGCCCATTAACACCGTGCAGCCCGGACAGCGCCTGACAGCTCCATCAAAGTGAACTTGTCTGGATGTGACACTGACCTAGATTGCTGCGGATTAGCTGCTACACAGAGTTGTATGCATGTGCTGATGAGCCAGTTCCCCACATTCCTCCCTGGAAATGAATTAAAGTGACCCTGTCGTTACATTGAATAAAAAAAACAGCTGCTGTAAGTCCGATGAGATTTGACATTTACTGTCACATGACTAAAAAAAAAATATTTATCCTTGTGAATTGAGCCTGTACAGTGCCTGCTTCAAGGGTATTTGGCCAGTGTGACATCAGTTTGAGGCAATTCCTAAAGTGGAATTTTATGTAACGATGCCCCCACCCTCCAGAGGCCTGATGGTGCCCTCTGGAGTCAGGGGCAGCTGACATTCCTCCTCAGGGTGCAGGTTACTGGGCATGGTGGATGTAATGCAAGTTGGAAACATCGGCGCCAGTCACTTTTTGAATGCAGGAAAAGAGATTTTATCGTCTCTTAACAAAAACTGGTGGAGAGAGGGTTTAGGGCCAGGACACCCTTAGGCAGATGCAAAAGCAATTGGCAGACTCCGCAGACGAAAATAGTAATAGGCAGGCAGCTATACAGGTAGAGGGTCTTTAAGCTGGATGCAGCACATTGTATTGTGTAGAACTGCTGTCTCTTATAGCAACTGTACTTTCAACAGTCAATATAGCTCTGTACATGTAACTCACAGTATCCCCTTGTAGATCTTCTCTCACATCTCACAGTATCCCACTTAGATCTTCACACTGAGCCCCCAGTCTCTCACTTGACTTCCAATATCCCAGCCTCCGCTGGATCCCCTGAGCTCTTCTACAGCTAACCCACTGTATACGCCTCAAGCTTCACCCACGCTACCTGCTGGGTCCCTGACTTGACACTGAAGCTTTCCCACTATTTCACCATTGTGAAAAAGGCTGCTCTGGTACTTCTTCAGACTTCCATAAACTGGCCTTACATAACAGGAATGGTTGCCCCTTGGTGGCAACTGTGTCCCTTTTATCTCTGACCTTGATCTTCACTTGCCTTTGGTAACGGGAGTGGTCATCCCTTGTGGCAACTGCTTCTCCTTCACCTCTGGCAACATTCAGTTCCCCTTCCAGCTGAACCTCAGTAACGATCAGGCTCCCCTTGGGCTGAGCCTCTACATACATGGCTAGACCTCGGGCTTCAGGCCTAACCTTCAGCTGCTGCTACACATACAGCCCCCAGGCCGCATCCTGGGGTAGAAAGAACTCTGATCACCTGACTGTTTCCTCTTAAATAGACAATTTCAGCATGCAATGTAGCTACTCTGATTGGCTGAGAAAATATGTCTATTCATAACCTGAACTCACTGTGATCTTGTCATTCTTATGCTAAAGGCAGCAGTGCCACCTATTAACAGAAGCGAGATATGCACCAGATTCAGGTTTAGGGCAAAAGTCAGTGGATCCAGCTACCAATTAGCCAGGCTAGTTACCACCTAGCAGAACTAAATTTATGAGCAGCACTGTTTAGGACCAGGGTGCTACATTAAAAAAAAACAGAATAGTGAACAGGCAGGCTTTTATTGCAGAAGAGACATACTGGGGTTGATTTACTAAGGCTGGGTTTACACCTATGCAAATTGGATGTGGGTTTCTCTGCATCCAATTTGTATGTCAGGAGATTGTGACTGGCTCTGGAGTGAACTGCACAGGGGTCCGGTGAGTCTTTTGGTCCCTTTCAGGTCCAAAATCAGCCCAAAATTCAGGTTGTAATCAGACCTGAAGTGGTGAATGGAGACACACTGGATTCCTACTGTGAGCCGCTGCGATCTCAAGTGTGAACCCAGCCCAAAACTGGGGAGTGCAAAATCTGGTGCAGCTGTGCACGGTAGCCAATCAGCTTCTAACTTCAAATTCTTCAATGAAGATTTGACAAAAGAAAAAAACTGGAAGCTGATTGGTTTCTAAGCAGAGCTGCCCCAGATCTTTAGGAAATCAACCCCTATGTCTCTTCTGCATTAATGCCTTACCTGCTACTGCTAGCCCGCATTGAACACTGAGCTGCACACATACAGCTCAGTGTACAGTTATGGCATCTGCCGAGATGAACTCCTGTACATGTACGGGAGTGATGTCATCTTGGCCCGGCCAAGCTAAGCGACCGAAGAATGGAACTTTCGACCGAAGAAGACCGGCTGAAGATGCCATCCAGTCAGGGAACTTTGTAATCCCGCAGTGCTGGAGTGGAGGTGAATATAATTCTGCTTTAAGACTTCAATGATCTGCAATTGAGCTCCTTCTGACCTGCTTTATGGAAATGAAAACCCCATTGAAGCAAAAAAAAAAAAAGCACCTCAATACAGGTTCCCTAATACTTACCTTTCCAGCAGGTTGTACTTTGCTCTCATTAAAGTGGTTCTAAAGTCAGAAGTTTTTTTTTATCTTAATGATTCAATGCATTACGATAAAAAGCCTTCTGTTTGCAGCAGCCCCCCTAATACTTACCTGAGCCCCCTCCCTATCCAGCGATGTCCACAAGTGCGTCAGACATCCTGGACTCTCCCTCCTGATTGGCTGAGACAAAGCAGTGGTGCTCAATAGAGAGATGAGTACCGCTGCTCCAGGTGAATAGATTCTGACAGGGCGGACCCCAATGAGTGATAGCCATGGCTCATCTCCGTCTGGCAATATGGGATGGGGTTGAGGGGCACCCGTGCTGAGCAACCAGCATCCTGTGTTCACAATGCAGCAGGGCATCTCGTTGGCACAGGAACCAGAATCTAGTGGAGATCACTGGAGCAGCTGTTTCTACTACATTGACTTCCAGCTTCTATAAAGATCCCATGGTATGGTATTTGCATCGATATATTGGTCCAAGCTGGTCCACTTTAACCATGTAAAAAATGCCATGCCTTTAAGTTAACCAAAGCATGCTGGCGGTGCTTAACTTGGCCACGACACCTAGTCCTCAAGGACCTCGGGAATGTTACCATCCATTGCACCCTTCAAAACCACCAAAGACCATGCTAATTTCATGTTTCCCATTAACTCTAATGCATGTCTCCAGAACTCTAAATTTCACTCATCCTGGATCACTATAATATATTTATGTTCATTTAGAAGATGTCTTCTATTCTGGCTGAAGAATAATCTCCAGAATACTAGATAGTCCTTAAACCTTGGTGGATTTTTTTGGGTCACTCTAGGGCTCCAGCAATTCCCAATGAGCCTTTTTCACATGGGCTTCAGCTTATGTAAAAACCGTGTGAACTGCAAGCTTTGACAAAGCGTTTGCAGAGGTTTCAGCAAAAGTTGTTGAAGCTTTTAGACCCCTTTACACCAAGGCGTTTTTTAGGCGTTTTTGCTCTAAAATTAGCATAAAAAGCGCACCAAAAACGCTCTTCATGCATCTCAATGGATGCTTTCACACTGAGGCGTTGCGCTTGCTGGGCGTTACTAAAAGTCCTGCAAGCAGCATCTTTTCAGCTTGTTTTGTGCGCTCAAAATAGCGCTTCAAAAACGCCCATGTCCATTGAAAATAAGTGCTTGAAAAAGGCTTGAAAAGCGCATGAAATGTGTACTGAGGCTATGGAAAGGTAACATAATTGAAACACAAACGCTTGAAAAGTGATTGAAAAGCACTTAAAAACGCCATTAGAGGGGCGCTAGCGCTAGCGCTTCAAAAGCGCTGTAAAAACACACACTAAAATCATGGCATTTTACAGGCTTTTTTCCAACACCTTGGTGTGAAAGGAGCCTAAAAGTACCATTGAGCTCCAGTTTGTAAATGTTGAACACCTATCCTAATGGAAGTGTTGATTACCACTTGTCAGGAACCATAAACCAGCTGGAGAAAGAAAATGTAGTTAAAATCACACCTTTAATGAAATGAGAAAAATAACACGGTACAGGAACAGTCAAAAAACAGAAGCTAGGATTTGGATACCAGAGCGGGCAATCAGACGAGCCAGGTTTAGAAAAACAGAAGTCAGTGAAGTCAGGAACAAAAATCAGGAACAGCAATCGATGGGGAAGTCGGCCAGGCCAAGTCATACACAGGAACACAGGAAGGAACGCACTTAGGGCCAGTTCACACCATAGAAAGGCAATCCGAATGTGTTCCAGATGCTTTTCTGCATACACATATTTGGTACGTTCCAGTGCGTTTTTGATGCAGTCTAGTGTTTTTTTTCTCCCTTTTTTTCTTAGGGCCATTTCCCACCACATGCAGTCCAGTGCATTTTTTTTCTGCATCAAAAACGCATGGAAAGTAGGTTATATGGTTTTCAATGGCATAGTTCACACCAGTGCAGTCAGTTCCAGTGCGTTCCAGAAAAAAAAGTAGCATTTGCTGCATTTTTTCTGCACTGAACTGTACTGGAACTAGGGTTGCCACCTCATCCCTTTAATCCAGGACACACATTAATTACACAGGTTCTTTGGCTGATTAAGGTGGTAATTAAACTCACTTGGTGCCTCATCTGCATTTAATCAGCCACAGAACAACCTGTGTAATTCATATGTGTCCTGGATTAAAGGGATGATGTGGCAACCCTAACTGGAACGCGGTACTAGAAAAATGGCGCAAGGTCAATCCCAACGGTGTAGTAGGGA
>BLSH010323185.1:1020183-1043595 GCA_018402905.1 Glandirana rugosa | reverse complement strand
TAAAAAGGAAGAGGATATAATAATGAAGAAAGAGAAGAGGGAAGGAAGGAAGGGGAAGTGGGATAGATAGTAAGGAAGGAAAGAGGAACGTAAGAAGGAAATAAGAGACAAAGGAAAGAAGGAAAAAAGAAAGGAAGGAAGAAGAGAAGAGAAGAGAAAGGAAGGTAGGGAGGAGAGAAAAACATAGGAATAGGAGTAAGAGGGAGTGGAGAGAAAAAAGAATGGGGTGGGGGGGGGGGTGGCAAGAAAGGAAGGAGAGAAGAAAGGAAACAAGGAGAAATTAGAGAAAAGAGAGGTGAGGGAGAATGAGGATAAGGATACAAAAAGAGAGGAGGGATGGAAGGAAAGAGAAGAGAAGAGAAGAAGGAAGGAAAGAAAAAAGGAAGAAAGGAAACAGAGAATAAAGGAAGAATGCAAGGAGAAAGGAAGGAATGATAGATAGGGTGAAGGGGAAGGAAGGAAGGGAGAAGAGAAAGAAGTAATAATATAGGAGAAGGAAAAATAGGATAGAACAGAAGGAAGGAAGAAATAAAGGAAGGGATAGGAGAAAAAAGAATGGGGGGGGAGGGGGGGCAAAAGGGAAGGAGAGAAGAAAGGGAAGAAGGAGAAATGGAAAGAGAGATGGAGGGAACTAATGAGAGGAGCAAGGAGGGAATGGATGAACAAAAGAAAAGGAAGTTAATGAAGAAAGAATGGAAGGAAAGGAGGGATGAAAACAGAGAATGAGGAAAAGATACAAAAAGAGAGAAGGGATTGAAGGCATGAGAGAAGAGAATGAGCAGAAATGGAAAAACTGAGTATAACGCATGACTCCCCTTCCAAATTCTCACGCACCTGGGCCTGCTGGACCCATTTCCTAAATACGGAGCGATATAAATCAACAACGGGCATAAGTTAAATCACCTTATCCTTATAAATAGCTTAGCATTATTGGCCAAGACCCCTCTACTCTGGTCATACTCTCAAGCTGTCAACGATAGATCCCCCCCCCTTTGTTCTCACAAGCTAGTTGAGGAGGATCCACGTGGACGAGACTCCCTTAATAGGTGTATAGACCATGTCACCCGAGGAAACTCCAAAAATAAATAAATAAAACCTATTAGACGAGAAGCACAATTGGGGTCTGTCTATGGTGGAGTCTGTGGAGGGATATCTTATTTTACCCTATCCAACCTTACCTTATCTTATTTTTTCGTCTGTCTTTCCCCCCATATATCTCCACTTCTACCCCCACCCTTATTCCCCCACCCTTCCTGGGGTACATCCTCCTTACCCTTCCAGCTTCCTGCCTCTCCCCTAGCATCTATAGGACCCCATCCTTAGGAATCTCCAAAAGTGAAATGGGAATATCTGTCTCTCTCCTTTAAGAACCTAGAATAGAAACTAGAAACCTAGAATAGAAACTCGCCTCCTCTCAAGCTTAAAGAAATCCCAATGTTAATGTATTGTGGATATCCAATAATTGTTTCACTTAACATAGGAATGAGGCCTCAAGTATGCATCACTTGCTCAGTCAGATTCTCTCCCTTTTATTATTCCATGACTAAATGATAGCTCAGATTCCCCTTCGGATGTTGGGTACTATTGTGGTCTAGATGTGTTACTTGTATTGTGTTCCCCTTATCCCCATCCTTTTTTTGATTGTATATGTAGATATTGAAAATGTCATGTAAGTTTTTTCTTACTCTCAATAAAACATGTTTGGAAAGAAGAGAACGAGGAAGGAAGGAATAATTGGGAGAAGGGGAAGGAAGTGATAAACTAAAGAATTAAGAAGCTATGCAAGGAGAGAAAAGGAAAGACAGAAGGGAAAAAAGAAATGGAAGGAATAAAGAATAATATGAAGCATGGAAGAAAATAAATAAGTAAGGAAGGAAAGAGGGGGAAGGAAAAAAGGATATAAGGAAATAATGATGGAAGGACGAAAGCATAGAGGAGAAGAAGGAAGAAAGAAAAGAGACAAGAAATGATAGAAGGAGAGAAGGAAAGGAAGGAAGGTAATATAGATGTTGAGAATGAGAGAAGAAATGAAGAAAGACAAGAAAGGATGAACGCAAGTCCTGATCTGTGTGCAAGCTTCGACTCAGAGCTTACACAGGTCTTCATTTCCTCACTCCTGGTCACTGAATAGAGTGATAGGGAAGTCAAGTATAGGCCCCATCTGGACAAGCTTTAATCATGTCATGTGTCAATGGATTTCGTTTGACATCAGCTTCAGAATTTATTTACAGGAGCATTTCACCTGCAGTTCACCTCCTTCTGACCAGCATCTGACCTGCTCTAAGTGGGTTTTGCATTACAATAGGCTTCTCTAGTAATACAAAACTGATTTGAAGTGAACAAATCCCATCCACACAGACTGTAAAGGTAAATGTGTGCAGCTGCAGAGGCAGACATTACAGTGAACCTACTTCTATGTCCTACGTGGGCAAATCACATGTTTACTTTATTATAATCCACTGAAAACTATTTACAGAAACAAACTGCAGGACAAGTACTCCTTCCTGAGCTAAGCCTTCAGCAAATCTCTCTAGAATTATAAAGCTGCTTTCTCTCCACAATATTTTACCATTGACGTCTGGAAAAATTGTCTTTGCTATGAAAATAAAATTCACTAAGAGGGAGACAGTTTAATATACTCGACCTCTAATAGTGCAATGTTTATGACAGAACAAATATACGCATCCGCAGAAAGACATATAGCTGTAGAGTGAAGGGGAAACTTAATTGTTCCCTTCACCCCGTGTGAGCTTATTATTTTACTATCAGCTGCACTGCTGGTCTGTGACCTTGTCTTTAGCTTGGAGCTACGCTCATCTGTCCCTCCTAGGACAGGTGCATTGCTAGAACAAAAGATCAGAATTAGAGAAAATTGCCCTTTTGAAATAATCTAAACAGTCAATCAATTTTAATCCAAGCTATACCATTTTTAATATGTTTTTTTTGCCCAATAATTTTAAGAGCTTTTTGTTTCCTTGGCAGCAGTTGACTTTACTCTAGAGTCACCACAGGGTCAATTTTACTGAACAACTAACCTGTAGCATGCTTGCCAACATATTCAGCACAGTCCCCAAGACACTGTAACCCCTGTTTGCAGCCCACATTCAACATGCCACATTCTGGGTGGTCTTGCCCAGATCACATCCACTTTCTGGGTGGTATGCCTAGATCACACCCATTTTCTGGGTCGTATGCCTAGATCACATCCACTTTTTAGGTGGTATGCCAAGATCACATCCATTTTCTGGGTCGTACGCCCAGACCACATTAACTTTCTGAGTGGTATGCTCAGACCACACCATTTTCTGGGTGGTATGCTCAGATCGCATCCACTTTCTGGGTGGTATGCTCAGATTGCATCCACTTTCTGGGTGGTATGCTCAGATCACACCCATTTTCTGGGTGGCATGCCCAGATCACACCATTTTTTTAGGTCGTATGCCCAGATCACATCCACTTTCTAGGTGGTATGCTCAGATCGCATCCACTTTCTAGGTGGTATGCTCAGATCACATCCACTTTCTAGGTGGTATGCTCAGATCACATCCACTTTCTAGGTGGTATGCTCAGATCACATCCACTTTCTAGGTGGTATGCTCAGATCGCATCCACTTTCTGGATGGTAAGGTCAGATCACACCCTTTTTCTGGGTTGTATGCCCAGATCACCTCCACTTTCTGGGTAATATGCCCATATCGAACACACTTTCTGAGTGGTCCCGCCCCTAATTACAATATACTGGAACTGCCCACTTGCAGATAAGATCCCCTCAGTTAAAACCATTTTTATTAATTACTAAGCATGCTCAGTAATTCATATAAGAGAAAAAAGAGAAATAGTCTAATGCTGGCTATGCTTGTAACAAAACTCCATCCCTATATCTATATATGTATACAAAACAGTTGCCCCATGGGACTTTGAATAAGGTATGAACAAGGTCACCACACATAAAGAGAGTATTAAAAGTGAACACATTTATTGACAGATATAGACATCAAAAATATTGCATGGGCATACAAACGATATCCACGGTCAACAACAGAGTACACAATACTTACAGCCATAGACATGTGTAGGTCTAGTACAAAGTGAGATGGTAGTGGATATATATGGATATATAGCATGCATCTATATTCTCTATGCGTTTCGCGACCTTGTGCATACCTCATTCAAAGTCCCATGGGACAATTGTTTTGTATTAAGTAATTCATATAAGGTTGATTTCATGATACAACCTGGAATACAGCATCATTGGGACAGAGCACCAGGATTGGGGACTGTCCCAGCAAATCTGGGACAGTTGGCAGTATGCTGTAGCAGAAGCATGGATATACTTCCCTTTACAACAGGCCATATATTAAAAAGCTGCTGCTTCTCTGCTCCTCAGCTGCTGCACGTATTTAACCACCAAATTACCTTAACACTTGCTCCACCTACCAGCTACTGTGGTTCCTCCTGCCAGCTCATACATTTTGTAGTGACAAGCAGGTGGAAGCAAGAGGAGAAAGTATTCCCCCATTGGCCGGTGTGGTTCTAGTGTAAAAATCTGGGAATGTAAAATAGTGTCAGACGAAGGTGTGTGGGGGTAAATGTGCCCAAAAGTTTGCAATTTGCAAATGTTAATGCTAACCAAACTGAAGTCAATGCAACCAACTCAGCCATGGCCATATTTGGTCAATGACGTCAAAAGAAGAAATCTATCTCTGTGGTGGTTGTTATGACAGGACGTGAGGGAAAATTTCCCTTAAGGGGACACAGACAGCAATAAAATCCTTAAAGTTCCTAAATGCCCTCGTTATACTAAAAAATAATATTTTTTTGCTGCCTGCATCCCTGATGTCCTGTTCTGTCTGGTACCTGTAAAGCGGGCATGGAGTGGGCAGATCTTCTATCAATTTCACTTCTGCCTGACACCTGTCAAATAGACAGAAAATTAGATGTGTGAACTTTTTGTTTTAAAGTGCAGAGTGATTATGAATTATAAATGTAAAAAAAAATAACAGAATCTCTGCTTGTCTAGTGGCTCACAAACCACGCAGATCAGTAGTTCAATACTGCTCCTGTTATCAGATGGTACCTGACATTAGCCTTGGGTGAAATATTGACAAGTGTTCACTACTGTGCATGGGGGAGAGGAAACAAAGCCCGCATTGTGGTGTTAGCAGGTATACGCTGTCAGTGTATGCTAAAGATCAGACCAAGATTTACTGGTAGCCCAGTGCCTGTGGGCGCAGCAACAAAGAGGCCTATTTTCCCAAACATTCTACATGTACTTCTTCCAGAATCAATAGAAAAGAAGTTAACAAGCTGCTTGTTTTAAGAGAAACTCTACTATACAATTTTATTTCTTTAATTTTTACTATTTTATTTTACTTTTTTACACTGTTGTTTATGTCTGCATTTTTGTACTACATTTACTGTATACAATCTTTGTTGTGCAACTTAACATTTAATATATTACGAAGGATTCCCAGAGCACAGATGGGTTAACTAAAAAAAAATCCTAATCCCTTGGAGTATTTATTGTAGAGGTGCTCTTTTCATATGGCTTTTTTTGAGAATATAAAATTAGACACAGTGGTGGGGATTAACTAAGCTTCCTACACCATTATTAAACTGGTGTGATCTATATTAACTAAGCAAATAGACCTAGTTCAGGTCTATCTGTGCCACCCATGCCAATTTATTTTTCAGAGCGAAACTGTTGCAGGGTTTGCACCCAATTAAAAAAGGGAATGCATCATTATTTTCAGTATAGAAACTTATACAGACCCCCTCCAGGTCTGACCTGGCGTACGGGCTCTGAAAACTCTGCAGACAACTCACATCTTACTCTCTGCTTGTGCAGTGATTACAATGCATGAGCAAAGTCCACAGTTAACAGCCTTCCTCCTCCATCTCGCTCTCAGCTGAGCAAGGGGGGGGCAGGGATAGACAGAGGGATGGGAGCATGCAGTCCTGGCTGAATTTGCTCTGTGCTGTGTTTGTTACAGGCATGTCCCTTTCCACATGCTTAAATTAGTGCCTTTCCCAGTAATACAATGCTGCTGCCTTGATCCTGCTCACACACTATGTGTAGGAAGAAGGCTTTTGGAAGATGTAGTTCTGGGGGAGTCAATAAGAAAATTAGCTCTCAGAGCTAGAAAGGTAGATATAGATAGAGTTCAGTCGGAGGTAATGGGAAACTAGAAAATGTGAAAAGAAGCCTCACGCTCCCCCCGTTAGCTGTACATATTCATTTGTGGTTTGTCATAATTACCTGACCAAAAAAGTTCAGTGTTGAACTGTGCTATCTGGTGCTACATGCAGCTGACAAACATCAAATATAGCTATCTAATGCTGAATGAAACTGCCCCGAGCTAAATGGTGTTGTCAAGTGTTAAAAATAGCTGCCCAGTGCTGAATGGAGCTGTATAGTGTAGAATGGAGCTGTGCAGTGTTGAATGGAGTAGTCCGGTGCTGAATGGAGCTGTGCAGTGTTGAAAGGAGCTGTCTAGTGTAGAATGGAGCTGTCTAGTGTAGAATGGAGCTGTCCAGTGTATAATGGAGCCATCAATTGCTGAATAGAGCTGTTTGTAAAATGGAGCTGTCCAGTTCTGAATGGAGCTGTGCAATGCTGAATGGAGCTGTCCAGTGTAGAATGGAGCTGTCCAGTGCTGAATGGAGCTGTCTAGTGTAGAATGGAGCTGTCCAGTGTAGAATGGAGCTGTCCATTGCTGAATAGAGCTGTCGTTTGTAGAATGGATCTGTCCAGTTTTGAATGGAGCTGTCAATTGCTGAATAGAGTTTTCTTTTGTAGAATGGATCTGTCCAGTTCTGAATGGAGCTGTCCAGTGTAGAACGGAGCTGTCTAGTGTAGAATAGAGCTGTGCAGTGCTGAATGGAGCTGTCTAGTGTAGAATGGAGATGTCTAGTGTAGAATGGAGCTGTCCAGTGCTGAATGGAGCTGTGCAGTGCTGAATGGAGCTGTCTATTGTAGAATGGAGCTGTCCGGTGCTGAATACATTTATCAAGCACTGAATAGAGCTGTGCAGTGCTAAATGGGACTGTCAGGGAGTTCTCTTGTTCTGCATGTTATTTTTATGGGGTGCTATTATTATTATTATTGTTGTTATTAATATTACATTCACAAAAAATGTGCAATGCTCAACATCCTGATCTAAAGTGTTCATCAAGTATACACCCAGATGAAGGACACTTTCAGGATGAATGTGAAAAATCTGTTCACATCCCTATCCCTTGCTGCTGATTGGCACTAATCCTCTTCTGCCTCCACTCAGATAGCTGCTATGCATTCTCCAGGTATGACAGAACTGCTTGGAATCTCAATGTGTTCAACTGGGCAGACTCAGCCAAGCCTGGGGAATCCATCAAAAAAGTAATAGAGGTTGGGATGCTTCATGTCATAAGGAGCGAGATTTTAACTGGCTTGGCACTTATGACACATTAAGAGAAAAAAAAGATGGGATGGAATTAAATAGTCCACAGAAGTCTGCCCTATATACTTCAGTTGTCTTTCATTCCGAAGAAGCCAAACAATTTAAACCGCATTGGATATCAATTGAAACCACCATAATGTCAATGAAAATGCATTCGTAGTTATACCTCCACATCTATTTTCAGAACAAGTTAAAAAAAAAAAAAAAAAATATATATATATATATATATATATATATATATATATATATATATACACTGTATATACGCAGACAATTACACTATATATATATATATATATCTACTGTATATCTAACTATATACATATACAATGCATACCTTCCTTCCTCTTCTCTGTCTGTTCCTTTCCCCCTTTCTTTTTTAATTAATTTCATTTTATGTCTGTTCTGTCTTTCTACTTGTTTTCCCCTGCTCATAAAACAAGCCTTTCAGGAACAGACAGATAATAAAATAAAGATGGACATCAAGGGGATTTATCAAGCAAGGCATCGATCAGACACCTATCTAGGCAGCCCTCAGTCTGGCGTAGTTGTAAAGAAATCAAATACGCATTTTTTTACGTTTTTTAATTTTAAAAACGTTTTTATTATTATTATTATTAATAATAATAATAATAGGTTATAGGCAGACAGTTTAACCACTTCAGTGTTACTTTAGTTGGCATTTGCGTGGCTGTGCAACACTGTACCCAAATAAAATGTTTGTCCTTTTTTCTCCCACAAATAGAGTTTTGTTTTGGTGGTATTTGATCACTTCTGCAATTTTTATTTTTTGTGCTATAAGCAAACAAAGATCAATGATTTAAAAAAAACGATATTTTTTACTTTGCTATAAAACATACCCAATTAAAAAAATGTAAAAAAAAAATCCAATTTCTTCAGCAGTTTAGGCTAATATGTATTCTGCTACATGTTTTTGGTAAAAAAAATCCGCAAGTGCCCCAGACCTGGAAGGGTTGGATCACGTACTAGATACGTGATCTGGCAAAGAGCAGCCGTCCTGCTGCAGTACAGTATATGTACGGTGGGCGGTCTGCAGGCATTTAAAGCAGTTGTATACCGAAAAAAAAACAACCTGTAAGGCAAAGGCATAATGAGCTAGTATGCACCGTATACTAGCTCATTATGAAATACTCACCTAAGAACGAAGCTTCCGCAGGGCTGCCCAGTCCCTGCAGAGGGAGCGGATATCTTTGCTGTGTGGATTCTTCTGGGTTCGCAGCTCTGACACTGTGAGTGGCCAGGACTGCGAGACGTCACTCCTGCGCATGCGTGGGAGCCCGTCTTGCCTGCGGTCTTTCTGGCAGGGTCCATCGCTACACGCCGGGCCTTTGCCGAGACATCACGGCGCAGCTCCATTGCCAGTGGAATATCTCCTAAACTGTGTAGGTTTAGGAGATATTCATTGTGCCTGCAGGTAAGCCTTATTATAGGCTTACCTGTAGGTAAAAATCACTTTTGGGGGTAGACAACCACTTTAAGTGACATCAAACAATATTGTTATTCACCAAAAACAATCCATACACATCCACTACCTAAAGGCCTTGCAATCTATTTTCATAAAATAATTTCTTACTGTGTTTTTCTGCCTTTTTAATAAAGCTACAAATATCTTGAACCCTTTATAGTCTAACTCAGCTAAAAGCAGAGCTCCAGATGAAGAAGATGAAAATGAACAGCTTACTAAAAGATAAAAAACAGTTTGTGCTTTAGTATTTACATTAAATCCATATGTTTTCCCTGTAGTATTTTTTCTGCCTCTAGATGTCCTCAGTCTAATGACCAGCATCATCACCCCTTGTTCTGCTTCTTCCGCTTACTCTCCGGCCCTACAAAGGGGAGGAGCTAGTGAACCACTAAGAACCCAATGAACCTGCCAACATCCCAATATACAACTAGAAAGAAAATTACCCCAATGGGAAATTTAAAGGCAGGTTAGGGAAATCGGAAAGACTATTGCAAAAGAATATAAAATATAAGAAAGTTTATTCGTCACATAGAGTAAAAACAATTCCCAAAATAGGGACAATAAATTACATTAAGAACATAGCATGGTGATATAAACACAAAACAAGCACCCAAATCATAAGGTTGTTCTAGAGCACTGAGCCGGCCAAGATGAAGTAATGGCCCAACAGGCTTCAAGGTGTTCACAGCTGAACCCAAACCCAACGCGTTTTGGAAATGTTTTGGAAATTCCTTCTTCAGGGGAGAAGAAAAGGGTGCACATCATCTACTCTCCAGCCTTACTGTACAGAGGTTGCAAAAACTTGACCTGATCAAATCCGGGTACAGTACTTACACTTCTTGGATTTAAGGAGTACATTGGGAGTGAGCCCACATGAGTGCCCCCATAGAAAGTGGCTTTCTATTCGGGCACTCGTGATAGAGGAGGTGCCAGGAGCACCAGCAAGGGACCCCAGAAGAAGTGGATTAGGACTGTTCTGTACAAAACCATTGTGCAGAGCAGGTAAGTATGACAAGCTTATCATTTTAAACACTTCCCGCAAAAATTGCGCACATGCACACGCATCATCCCAGTATTGTTTTTTTTCAGGGGGTGACCGGCTTTTATCAAAAGCCATCCTACCAGCTAATTAGCCACTGGATGGCTTTTACAGGCAGAGGGAGGGGGTCACCCCCCTCCTCCAACTGCCCAGTGGGATCTGCCATCCCCCTGCTGGCTCACCATAGAGCTTGTTGAGGACCAGAGGGTCCCCAATAAGCTCTATGGTATAGGAAACTGGAAGCAACGTGTATTATTGTAACTTGTGGTTTTTCTGGATGTAAACAGTGCCATTTTTACATTTTAAAAGCACCTGGTCACACCAATCTTGGTGTGATCAAATGCTTTTAAGGCCAGAGTAGACATCTGTGGTCTAATCGACCCCAGATCTCTCCATAAAGAGTACCTGTCACTGCCTATTGCTGTCACAGGGATGTTTACATTTACATCTACATTTACAGAAATAAAAGTGATCAAAACAAAAGGAGAGAAACAGTGTAAAAATAAAATAAATTCATTAAATAAAAACTTTTTTTAAAGCGTCCCTATTCCTCTGTGCTACGCACGCATTGGTTCTGCATGCATAAGTAAACAGGTATTGTGTTTACATCGGCGGTTCCCCGTTCTTTCACTCTGGCAGGTCACCGCGGCTCGCCAGCGGACATCGGGTCCGCTTGGGCCACGGGCACATTCCAGCAGAGTGTGGTGGGCCCCCTAGCTGCACATCTGCGAATCGCCGTTTATTTATGGCGATTCGCGGAACAGAGCCACACTGTTGCCGTAAAAAAGGCGGCACGCGGTCGGGATGTAGATAAATACTGTAGTTTGCCTCCATTCCACAAGCGTGGCATGTTAGGTATCTATTTACTCAACGTAACACTATCTTTTAAATTTTACCAAATTGGGTAGAATATTGTGGTTTTGTGCATTAAAATAAATGAAAGTGAATTTTTTTTTAAAAAAATTGCTTTAAAAAATGCAGTGTGAAATACAAAAATTGCCAAACCCACCATTTTATGTAGCCTCTGCCAAAAAAAAAAAAAATATGTGTATATATATAAAAAATGTTTGGGGGTTCTAAGTAATTTTCCATAAAAAAATACTGATTTTTACTTGCAAGCGAAAAGTGTCAAAAAAAGGCTTATTGTTCTGTTACATGATTTCCATGTAACATAAATATGCAGCTATAGTAATGTTTTTATAGTTGGTTATTATAATGCCATCTTGTGGTTCTTTTGGATATTACACCTTCCTATTGTATTTTCTAAGTGTGTACCTCCCATCCTCTGTGAGCTAATTTCCTCTTCCTAGTTCACTCTACTCTGTAACTTCCTGTTCCGGGTGCACTCTGCTATTCTATTTCCTCTTCCTGTGTCCTCTCTCTCATGAGGTAAAGAATATGGCCACACGCTAGAAGGCCTCACTCTATCTACTCGCATCCTGGGACACATTACTATGTTTTGACCTGCAGTTACCATCTTTCGACCATCTGTCACATTTGTTGTATGCTGTACCTGCTATTCCAATGAATAAACGCTCATGGAAGAAATCGGTAATTGGTGAGTCACTATCTGATAAGAACTGTCTGCGGTGATCATATCTGCTTATACAGGCCAGGCATAGAGGTCTCAACAAGGGATAAGTCGCCATTACAACAGTTAGGAGTCAGAATACTTATCCTTCAAGTGGTAAAAATAAATAAATAATGGAAGCTTTACAAGCAATGTAATTCCTGTCTTTTATATCTGCCTAGAATTTCACTTCCAAATGCCAGTTTTTGAGCTTACCGCCATTGTCTCTCTCTTTGTCTCTTGCACTTATCAAATGTAAAAAATTAACTTGATATTTAAGCAGGTCTGTTTTTTTTATGCAGGCTACCATCCCCAAAGCATCACTTAATCCCGATCAGGAAGTTCCTGCTAGCGGGCACTCTTTGAGCAGATGGCGTGCTGTAGGTATGGCACACTTCCTCATTAGTGAAGAATTACGTCATGTTTGAGGATCTGCTGGAGCCAGGGTGGTCCTGCCGTGTTGGCCGCAATGCTATTATTTTTAGATAATTATTCGACTTTCCAGTGTAATTTTAAGAATAGATCAAATGTGGCCTCTTTTATTTCGGCGACACATTCAGAGAAACTGCAGAGCCTGCTACATTTTGTATCTTCAAGGAGAATGCTTATGGAGGTGTAAAATCTGACCTAATTAAATAAAGAGAGTTCACTGGGAGGCCAAGAGCCTTTCAAGTAATGTTCTGGACCTGGGTTTGGGTTTTTCCAGCTGCCGAATAGTTCCTGGCTTACTTGTGCTGTCATAGAGGTAATTAGTATTGGTACATATGATTTACAGAATGGGGGGGGGGGGGTTAGTTTCATCACAGAAGAAAGAGAAAAAAATGTCATCTCCTACCTCCCTGCCTTTCATTTTGTTTGTCTGTCCCTCTCATCCTCTATTTTCTTTTAAAGTACAGTGGAACCTTGGATTGCAAGCATTATCCATTCCAGCTTGTATTCCAAAGCACTCGTATATCAAAGCAAGTTTCCCCAGAGGAAACAATGGAAACTCAGATAATTCGTTCCACAGCACTGCAGTACTGTATGTGGCCAGAGGTCCGGGGGCCCTGGTGTATGCAATACCGTATGTGGCCAGAGGTGTGGTGGCTCTGGAGATGCTCAGAAAAATTCGGAACTGCTCAGAAACTGTTTACACTTTCGGTATTTCCGAGTATTTCCAAATGCATCCGAGTGTCTCTGAGGCTCACCGGCGCCCCCGCACCTCTGGTCACATGCGGTATTGCATGCACAGAGGCTTAATCCTGCTTGTTTTGCGAGACAGCACTCACAAACCGAGTCAGGATTTTTAAAACAAAATGCTCTCCTTTCAAAATGCTCGTATACGGCGTTACTCGTGAACCAAGGTTTCACCGTAGTATTAAAGGCTTAGCTTAAAGAAAAATAGTAACAGACATGTTATATGTACCTGCTCTGTGAAGCTGGTTTTGCACATAGAAGCCCCAATTCTCCTCTTCTGTCGTACCCTGCCAGTGCTCCTGGTTTCTCCCGCTTTACCAGTGCACCCAAGAACAAGACGCTTGCTGTGGGGGCATTGGTGCATGCTCGCTCCCGAGCCCTGCTCTATGCGTACATAAGACACATAGAGCCAAGGTTCAGCCCCATCCCCGCTTTCTCCTTATTAGCTCACTAATTGTGATTGACAGCAGTGGGAGCCAAAGGCCAATGAGCTAAGGGAGTCCAGGACAGCCGAGGCTCACGGATGAAAAAAGATTTGGGGGTCCTAGTTGATGACAGACTCAGCAATAGCATGCAATGCCAAGCTTCAGCAAGCAAGGCCAGCAGACTATTAGCATGCATTAAAAAGATATTGACTCAAGAGATAACTATAATTCTACCACTTTACAAAACTCTGGTTTGGCCACATCTGGAGTATGCTGTCCAATACTGGTCACCAATCCTCAGGAAGGATGTCCTAGAACTGGAAAGAGTCCAGAGAAGAGCAACAAAGCTAATAAGGCTACTGGAGGACCTCAGTTATGAGGAACAACTACAAGCATTAAATATATTCTCCTTGGAGAAGAGATGCTTAGGAGGGGATATGATAACAATATATAAAAATCTTAGCCAGTTCGGCTTCGTAACAATTTTTCTTATTTTTCGCATACATGTAAAAATCTTAATTTTTGGCAAAAAAATTACTTAAACAGAACATTATATATTTTCTGAAAGCAGAAACCCTGTAGAATAAAAAGATGATCGTTGCAAATTTTTATGTCACATGATATTTGTGCAACTGTTTATTAAAGGCACATTTTTAGGAGAAAATATAATAAAATTAAATTTAGTGCAAAAACACACAATATGATACCCATTTTATTATATCATAATGTCAGCTCAGGTTCACTCTTTGGACGCACATAGTATGTCCAAAGAGCTGAAGTGGTTATTGGTCATTGCAGCATTGGGAGAAAGCTATTCAGTCTCAGGCCACTAATGAAGACACGTGGCCACCCAATGAAGTTGGACTAGAAAAGGTTCAATCTCGAACTGCTTAAAGCGGGGTTCCACCCAAAAGTGGAATTTCCGCTGTAAAGGAAGGTGACCCCCCGACATGCCACAATTGGCATGTCTTTTTTTGGGGGGGGACCAGGGACCCTGTTTTCACACGGTCCCAGGTCCACTTCCCCCTCTGAAGCCGCAGCTCCGGAAGCAAGCCCACCTTCCCCCCCTCCCTCTCAGTGATCTTCTGAGACACGTCACAGCCAAAGCCGTGTGCCCCACACTTATGATGCCAATGCCGCCGAGGGGAGGGGGCGAAGAGCAAGCCCTGGGGCGACCGCATCGCTGGAGCGAAGGACAGGTGAGTGTCCGATTGTTAAAAGTCAGCAGCTATACTTTTTGTAGCTGCTAACTTTTACCTGGGTGGAACTCCGCTTTGAGGGGTTGTTTTTACTGTTAGAGCGGTAAGGTTGTGGAACTCCCTTTCACAATCGGTGGTTGCAGCAGCTAATTTCAAAAAATCCTTAGATGGAAATCTTATTGAACACAATATACAGGGATATGGGAAATGGTAGGGACATAATACTTGAACTGTATGGACTGATGTCTTTATTCAGCCTTACCAACTATGTAAGATAACACAATTTGTATAAACTATTACGTTTAAATGATTGGAGTAAATTAATTATATATATATACTGCATATTATTAATTTATTTATGTAATATATAATGTAATATGCAACCTAAGATTTTATACAAATTGTGCTGACACCTCGTATTTTTTTTGTAGCCCTAATAAAGAAGAAATGTTCCAAATTGTGTTGCATTTTTTATTTTTTTTAATTATTTGATGAATGATTAAGTTCCATTGGACTCATTGGACTCTGGATTCTGATTCTAGGTATCTCAGTTAGGGTGACCCTGTCTGAGAAGTGCAGCGCCTCCAGGGTCATTTGGCCTTAGAAATGGGTTTGATATCCTGCAATATTGCTCCATGGATTATCAGTTCCCATGCACCTCTATGATATCTATTCTGGATTTGTGCTACAAAAGGCTCAACCCACAAACCATGTGGATTGTAATCACTATCAAGGAGCCAGTCTACAGCAATAAAGTGCAAATGATGCTGGAAAGAGTGCATATGGACAGGAAGGGGTTGATTTATTAAAGGCAAAAAGACTGGGCACTTTGCAGCTGATCCAGAGCTTAGTAAATGAGGTGAAGTTTCACTTTGCAAAGAATAGCCAATCACATGCAAGGAAATTTTTTTTTAAAAAAAAGCATTTTGCTTGCACGTGATTGGATGATGGAAATCGGCAGAGCTTCTGCTCATTTACTAACCTCTGGAGCAACTGATCTTGCAGAGTGCTATTGCACTTTGCAAAGTGCACAGTCTATTTGCCTTTAGTAAATCAATCCCGAAGTGTCTGAAAAAGTCAGAATGAGATCAACAGCATTGAAATTTTAGGTAGAAACAGTATGAAAAAAAATGACAAAAGTTTATAATACACAGTTAGGGTTTACAATTAATATTCCTATTATAAATCATATCCCTAAATAAGCACTTTTTGAAAGTCTACTTTAGTGTCCCTTTAAGCTTAAGGACCGCCCCATGTACATTTACTGTGGCAGGGCGGCCCTTAAGAGCACAATACAGCGTACCTGTATGTGATTGCTTTGATCGGATGTGGGGTGCGTGCGCAGTGGCAACCGTGCTCCCGCTGTGACTGACCACCCGCGATCCTTCACAGGAGAAGCAGAATGGTGGCCTGCCTATATAAACAAGGCAGATTGCCGTTATGTGAGGGAGAAAAATGGAGATCTTGTGTTTCTGCTAAGTAGAAACATGGATCTCTGTTTTCCTCCAGTCACATCATCCCCCCACAGTTAGAAAGCATTCCCTAGGAGCACACTTAACCCTTTGATTGCCCCTGATGTTAACCCCTTCCCTGCCAATGTCATTTATACAGTGACAGTGCATTTTTTTTAGCACTGATCTCTGTATTGGTGTCATTAGTCCCCAAAAAGTGCAATTTTTAGCGGGACTGCAGCAGAAAAATCTGACACTAAGTGGTTGATTTACTAAAGGCAAATACACTGTGCACTTTACATAGTGAAGTAGACCTCTGCAAGTGCAGTTGCTCCAGAGTTTTTGCTCATTTACTAAGCTCTGGAGTAACTGATCTTGCAGAGTGCTATTGCACTTTGCAAAGTGCACAGTCTATTTCTCTTTAGTAAATCAACCCCTTAGTGTCAGATTTATCCGCCGCAATGTCGCAGTCCCAATAAAAATTGCAGACCGCCACCTATACTAATAAAAACAATTAAAAAAAAAAATAAAAGTCCATAAATCGATCCCATAGTTTGTAGACGCTATAACGTTTGCCCAAACCAATCAATTGGGGTTTTTTTTTTTTACCAAAAATATGTAGCAGAATACAACTTGGCCTAAATTGAGGAAGAAATTTGATGTTTTACTTTTTTTATTGGATATGTTTTATAGCAGAAAGTAAAAAATATTGTTTTTTTTTTCAAAATTGACACTCTTTTTTTTGTTTATAGCACAAAAAATAAAAACCGCAGAGGTGATCAAATACCACTGAAAGAAAGCTCTGTTTGTAGGAAAAAAAAGACATCAATTTTATTTATTTTACGACCACGCAATTGCTAGTTAAAGCAACGCAAAAAAAAACAAAACAAATGGCCTGGTCGGGAAGGGGGGTAAAACCTTGCAGAGCTGAATTGGTTAAATCCACGTTGCCCACGCGATCAAACCATCACTCTGCTTGATGTAGCGTCGCAGCCGTGTTAGTCTACTGTGGTAACATGTCAATATTAATCAATAGCCTTGTATGGATCATTAGAGATTATGGCCTGATTCTTGTCCAGTGGAGCAGGGTCTGTGCATTCCGGCAGATACGGATAAAAGATCTATTAATATGGATGGCCCAGAGCCACTGCTGCAGAAAAGACGCACAGGGCAGCCATGGACAGCGTTCTGTATGGGGGGGCTATAGATCTTTGTAGAGGGAGCGTGAAATATAGCTTCCTAATGACCAAAAAACAGGCCTCGGGGACATTCACATGTGTCTGCTTTCTCAGTGCTAATAAGCAGCACACAGAGAATGCAAAATTCCCAGGATTTCCACTTCAATGACTGCAGCATGGGAGAGAGTTTAATACTGCAGCACAGAGGGGCGCTAGGTAGGCAATTCTTTACACCTCAGCAGCAGCAAAAACCATTTTCCTCTTCTAAGTGGCCAGATGTTGGATAATATATCCTTTAAAGTGGAACCCCGGACTGTTTTTTTGGATAGAGTTACCAAGGGTTAGAAGAAGCTATGTACTTATCTTTCAGGTGGCCCATATGGTGAGACTATGCCATGGGTATTAGGTTCTTTTTTTTGTTTTTATGTAATAAAGATTTATGGTAAGAAAAAAAGAAAAACAGAAATATACATTCTTTTGTCTTTGTCCGATGCTTACCCCAACCGCATGCAGTGGCATGCGTGTCCTGCAGGGGCGTATTTATTACAGGCAGTGGTGTATTTAGGTTTTGTGCAGCCCTAGGCCTGACTAAACTCATGTCTGTCCGTCCGCGCCCCCCCCCCCCCACAGTTGCGGAACGCCGGCTGCCCACACAACAACTCATTGTTTGGGGTCTGCCGCCTGGGCCCTTTGGGACGACGGGACCCCTACATATGTATGGGCTGCCCCCCTCTGATGTTGGCCCTGCCTGTATTATCATACTGGCAGCACTAAAAGTGCAAGCCGGCGGGGACTCTTTTTGTGCTGCCCCCCTGCAAACTGCCGCCCTAGGCCTGGGCCTTGTTGGCCTAGGCCAAGATACAGCGTTGATTACAGGTACTTATATAGTGTGCTCAATTTATGCAGCACTTTACATATATATTGTACATTGCCATCAGTCCCTGCCCTCAAGGAGCTTACCATCTAAGGACCCTAATTTACATTCATACACATACAAGGGCAAATTTAGACAGGAGCCAATTATTTGATTTATTTATTTGATTTATTTCAGGTACTTCTATAGCGCTGCCAATTCATGCAGTGCTTTACATATACATTGTACATTGACATCAGTCCCTACCCTCAAGAAGCTTACAATCTAAGGTCCCTAACACATTCATACAGGGCCATCTTTTTTTTTTTCAACTCTTTTTATTAAGTATTTGAATGACAAACAAACAAATAGATCCGGTTATTACAGGGACATCTTTAATACAGGGCAAAAGGGGCAGCTGCCCCAGGCTCAGTCATTGTTGTAGGGCCCAAGGCAGCTTCCCCTTGAGCCTGCACTGCCCACAAATAGTTGATAAGTGGATTTGGGAGGGCCCAAGAAAATGTTTGCCTAGGGTCCAATCAATATTAAAGATGGCCCTGCATTTATGCATACACATATTAGGGCCGATTCAGACAGGAGCAACCACTTCACACAAAATCACGTACCTGTACGTCATTTTATTGAAGTGGTTGTACCGGGGTGAAGCTTCACCCACGTACCGTATTTTAGAGCTGACAGCTGACTGTTGGCTATCTGTTAATAACAGCCAATGTGGCTCAGCAGCCGCTCGGCCATTATCATGAGTTGCGGAAGGGGACGTCCCCCCCCCCCCGCAACCTTCCAACCAGAGTCGGCTTTGATTGGGTCTCCGATGTAAAAACCAGGAAGCTACGCCATGACATAATTTCCGGTTTACTCGGCTGCCAATGGTGCAGATTTTATAAAAAATTGGTATTGCAAAATGCTGATTTTGGCATTTGGATACTTTTAAGTGCAAAGGAGGGATTTGGGGTCTTTTAGACACCCGATCCCTCCATAAAGAGGGCCTGTCACCAGTGTTAATTTTGTAGACTAAAACATTTTAGTTGACTAACTTAATACCATTTTAGTCAACTATACGACTAAAACTAAAACAATTGAGATGTCTAAAATACGACTAAAACTAAAATGGCATTTTAGTCAAAAGACTAAGTCTAAAACTAAATTGAAATGTGACTTAAAAATGAACACTGGTCTGTAGTGCATGTTCAGACCTCAATACCATAAATAATAACATATTCGATTTTTCATTCCAGCAGTATATAATGAGTTTGGAAATTGTAGAGAAAAGCATAAATAATGCATTACAGTTTAACCACACCCATTAGATTTTAGTCGACTAAAATTTCCTGGAGATTTAGTCCCCTAAATACGACTAAAACTAAAACAATTGCAGGTTCCCAGCCCCTCAGGGAACCCCAAATGGGCTCCCCCAGATGGGGCACAGGAGTAACAGCCTACATCTTGCCAGTGGTTCCCAGCAGCTCCCTCCAGGGCACTTCAATGAGCCCTTTTCTATGTGGATCTCTGGAAAATTGACAGGGAAATCTAGGCAACCAATTCCTCACATCCACCACACATCTACATTATAACAATTATCCCCTGGCTGGCTCAGTAAACATAATAGACCTGTGCACAGACAGGAGAAATGGCACAGCTTGAGACAGATAGCTGCAGAACAGGAGTCAGCCCAGCAGAAAAAACTTCCTTGCAGGTGACCAATCACCAAGCACCTTTACTGTCACATGGGAAGAAGTTAAAAGAACCCAATACCTTAGGAGTACTGGACATTTTTCTTCACTCCTGGTGTCTGACTGCAGCAGAGCCAGCTAAGGAGTGAAGTAAGGCCTCATACACACAGACGTTTTTTACCGCCGCGCTTTTTGCAGCTCTCCATGTTATTCAATGGCCCCACACAAACGCTGACGTTTTTGAGCTGTAGATGGCGACGGCGTTCTTAAGCTGTAAATCGAACGCAGGACCTGCACGCTCCGAGGCTGGAGAGTTAGAGCGTTTTTGATGCTGAGCCGGCAAAACGCTCACCAACGCGCATTAACGCCGCATCGACGTTAAACGGCGTATTTAGCGTCGGTGTTTTCAGGTTCAAAAATAGCAGAGGAATGTTTTTTTTGTAAAACAAAACGCAACGTAGTGCTGACGCTCATTAACCACTTCAGCCCCAGAAGGATTCCCCCCTTTAGGGCCAGAGCACTTTTTGCGATTCGACACTGCGTCGCTTTAACTGACAATTGCGCGGTCGTGCGACGTTGTACGCAAACGAAATTCGCGTTATTTTTTTCCCACAAATAGAGCTTTCTTTTGGTGGTATTTTATCCCCTCTGCGTCATTTGTGATCACCGCTATTAACAAAAAATGAGCGACGATTTTGCTATTTTTCTTACTTTTTGCTAAAATACAAATCCAAAAAATATATAAAAAAACATTTTTTTTTCATCGGTTTTGGCCGATTTATATTCTTCTTCATATTTTTGGTAAATAAAAATGCAATCGGCATTTATTGATTGGTTTGCTCAAAAGTTGCCAGGTTTATGAATGATGAGAATTAATTTCTGGGGTATTTTTTTTTTTTTACTAGTAATGGGCGGCGATCTGCGATTTTTAGCGATACTGCGATATTGCAGCGGACATGTCGGACCATTTTGACACTTTTCTGGGACCATTGGCACTTATACAGTAAATGCCACTGGCAGTGAAGGGGATTAACCTGGAGGGGGTACTCTAAGGGTTAACTGTGTTCCCTCAGTGTGTTCTAACTGTATGGGGGCTGGGCTGGCAGGGGGAGTGGAGTGATCATGGCTTCCATATACAGGAAGCCTGTGATCACAGCCCTTCCCCCTCTATGAGAACGGAGATCTGTGTTTACATACACGGGCCTCCGTTCTCTCACTGCGTGGGGGCCATCACGCGTAACCAGCAGAGATCGAGTCCGCCCTACCCGCTCCCTGGCCCCCCCGGAACACAGTGAGCATGCGAGCGTGCCTCGCATGTGGTTAACGCACATTAAGGCTGATGCAAAACGCCAACGAAATCGCGTTTTTGATGCCGATTTTTTCCTGACAGTCAAGACGTTTTGTTAATACGCCCGTGTGTGTGAGGCCTAAAGGTCAGTATATGCTGCTGGTTAGAGGGCATTAAAGTGAACCTCCCATCAATACAAAGTCTGGTTGTCAGTCTGTTGAGTAAACTGACTTTCTTCTTGAAAAACAAAAAAAAAAACGTAGATTGTTTGATCCTCAATTGACTTATATTCCTTGCAGCGTTTATGGCTTATTAAATAGTCTCGGTTTGGATGGTGCTCGTGGCTGAGAAATGCTAATCAGACCAGACTTAGCCCAGAGTGTGTCATGTACTTTCTAAATAGAGATTCGCTGCCAGACAGAATTACATTGCATAAGAGCCCTTGAACGTTTGCACAAAACATTGCAATAGCGCATAGAAGAGGCCGAGCGACCATGAGACACTTAAGGAAAAAAAATCAGTTGCTGAATACATTCTATTGTGTAATGCAAAATAGAGATACATAGGTGAAAGATTTTGGAGCTACAACCTTGAGGAGCTGCAGGCTCAGCTCTTGTTTGGAGAAGCTCCCATGGTGGTGAAAATCTACCTGTAGCCTATATCACAGCAGTGGGGGGGCTGAAGTCTTCAGCAAGAGCCTGGTGGGGCAAAAGGGCATCCAACAGCAAACCAATTAATAAAGCAGCCCTGACGCTTTTACAGCATGACATAGCGAGACTTGAAAAAACTACGCATACCTCCTGTAGACCTTCTAGGGCCCCGGCAACAGAACTAGGATTAAAGCCTTCTCTGCCTTAGGGAAATAGCTATGTCAAGTCAGATGGTGGGGTACAATATGATGAATGAACACTGCTGATTTAATATTGTTGCAACACTGAGGTCAGACTCCGTTGCATGCATTTGTAATGGCATGCTGATAGGAGAAGAGCGCAGAGTGAGCTCCCTTATCAATCAGCAGGCTATTCAATAATATTCAACTATAAGGGTATATTTAGACATGAGTCTAAATTTCCCTTACCTGTGAAGCCAGATCGCGCTCCAGGGGCTACCGACAGATGGTGAGGAAACGACGTGACACTGGAAAACGTGTATTGCATGCAGTTGTGGGGCATTTGTGGCGGTTCCCTGTTGCCTTGAATGTGTAGTGTTCGGAGGGCTTTCCACATGTTGGGTCAACTTTGCCGCGTGCACAAAGCAAAGCATTGCAGTGAAGTTTCTGTTCACTGCCTATTGCAGCTTAGGGGGGAGGCGGCTGGCGGACAGCGGCTCAACTGTGCATTTTTGCCACCCCTTGACTGGAGGTCTAAACAAGGCCAACAGAGGAGGTGGTGTGTTGTCTGTGTATGAATCATGATTATATACAATATGTGTAAGGCAACTGTGTATGTAGCTGTTTGGCATTTAGTTTTAATATTTCACATGTATGCAATGAGTTTATTCAATGAACTACACTCTGTTGAATGGAACAAATGGATCGTATAGGCTGCACCTCCATATGCAATAGGTATTTTATTGTTCAAAAAAATCATAAAAGTAACGGTATCAGAGAAACAGACACGATCGTCAACGCATGCGCACGAACGCTCGCCTGGGACGATCACATCCACGCATGCGCACGAACGTTCGTCCGGCAAGGCGCAATCCGCGTCTTCAGCGCAACCAATGAGGTTGGTTGCTGCCCTATAAAAGGCGGCCTCTGTGTCACACAAATCGCTGGATTGTCTCAGCTCACCAGTGTTCCTGAAACCTGTGTCCTGTGTTCTGCCTGAAACTTCTGTTGTGACCCGGCTTGTTCCTTGACCTTGCTCCTGAACGTCTCCATTGTCTTTGACCTCTGGCCTGCCTCACAGACTTCTCTTCTGCCTGAATCCTGTGTTTGACCCCTGGCTTGTTAACCGGACTCTGCCTTATCTTGCCTCTTGTATCGGAATTACAGACTGTCCTCCTGTGTTTGACCTCGGCTTGGCTCCCGGACTTCCTCGCTGCTGCTGTCTGTGCTGACCCAGCTACACTGGTCACCTGTCTCCACCTCCTGAGTTGCTGCATCCTTACCAGGCCTTTTCAGACTGTCCTTCCTAGAGACTTTACCTGTTGGAAGTCTGTCATCACTGGATTCCAGTCCGTACGGTCCTTCAGCATACATCTACTCAAGTCTGTTCGCAGCTCTGGTGACCCGTGCTTCTTTGCGCATCATACCTCCTGTTCCCAACCTCAGGGGTATACTGCGTTCAGCCGCAAGGGGAGCCTCCCTCAGCATTTCGGCCTCGGATCAGGTACGTGACAGTACAATCCAGCCATGTCAGAGGCCGACAGGGATGGCTCTCCTTTGGAAGCACTATGCCAACAGGTCACCTCTCTTACCCAGGTCATCCAGAAGCTACAGGAAGACTACTCCCAGTTAGAGGGTCGCCTACAACATGCTGCGGTGCCCTTTGTTCCTGTTGATACGGAAGCACCCTCTACGGGCTCAATTACAGCCATCCCATCCCAAGCTCCTATGGTGATGCTACCAGCCCCAGAACCCAGAGTCCCCACACCTGAGCGCTTCTTTGGGGAC
>BLSH010323185.1:995391-1009197 GCA_018402905.1 Glandirana rugosa | reverse complement strand
TGTGTTTCACCACCAATATAACTTCTTGTTCAAGAAGAGGACGTTGTGGAAGTAAACCTGAAAATTAAACCTGTAAAACCTAACAAATAAAAAGTTAAGAAAATAAATAAAACACCAAATAAACATCACGTCGTGACATAAACACAAGTTTCCAAAAATAAGTACTCTTATTTGTTCTTGTATGTTTGTCCACATCTGTAATAATATGTCCACCTCTTCGTTGGTTATCTGTGCCCGTCACGACCCTGTTCAGAGGTTACAGACACAATACCATGTGCCTTAATGCTACTGTACCGGTTGTTTCACATGTTAATATCTGCCACGCGGCTTAGTCGGACACAGACATTGGAGACTTGTCCCAGCACTGCCCGTGTCTATTGGTTGCTTCTCCACCTGTATAATAATGTCTACACCTGTTTGTATGTTCTTGTTTATTCTCATGAATAAAAACCTTTGAACACAAATACAGTGCTGCACTACAAATAAACCACAAAATAAATAAAAGAATTGAAAAATAAACAATCCAAAATGTCCAAATTAAAAGTCCAAATGAAGGTGTTGCAGGAGAAGAACTTGTTCTTCAATATAACCACCACTTTGTGTAAACTGCCACTTAAAAGAAGACTCAAATCTGCTTAACAAATGAATATGACTAACAAAGCAATAAACCCACACTTACAAAAATAAATTGCAGAAGCAGCTGACACAATACACGGGTGGTGAATGACAACACATTGCCAGGTCCATGAATCAGACTGAGACAGAAGTGCAGTAAAAATCACTCTTTTTAATAAAATGGTAAAATAGTACAAACAGAGCAAAGGTAGTCAAAACATAGCCAGGGTTTGGTAACCAGACCGAGTAGTCGGAACAAGCCAGTGAAACAGGAATCCAGAGATCAGCGTAGTAGAAGCAGCAAACAGGATCAGGATTCAAAAGGGAAGTAAGCCAAGCAAAGTATTTAACAGGAAAACACAGCAGAGAGTATCCGGATATGTTGACCAGACGAAGGCACAGGAGATCTGATCCAGGCAGTTTAAATAGCCAGCATGGCTAGCTGACAAGCAGGAAATGAAGACCTGGCGAATCACTGTGGAATGAAGAGTACTGGCAATTAACCGACAGCTGAGCAACTTGAGCTCTAAGAAGGGAGGGCTGTTTCCAGCCCTGACACATATAACATACAAAAAGTGCAGCTCTACAGGATTGGAATCTAAGTGGTAGAAGAAAATCTGATGATGTTTTACTTTATGTCTCTTCTCCTAGACTAAGTATTCCTTCTATTTTAAAGGAATTCAGTAAGTTTGGGCGTGTGAGTAACTTTAAAATTAATCTAACTAAATCAGACTTGTTGAATATTTCATTGCCTATTGATGAAGTCTCTTTTTTAGCCACATCGTTTCCCTTCCATCAAAAGGAGGTAGCAGTAAAATACCTGGGAGTGATGATTCCTACAGATTTATCGCTCATTTTTTATTTAAATTTTTTACCCCTCCTGGCACGAACTCAATCCGAGCTCTTATCGTGGTTCAAACTTTCTTTATCCTGGTTTGGTAGAATTAATGTTATTAAATTGGACATCTTACCTAAATTTCTATATTTGTTTCAAACTTTACCTATAAAAATCCCCAATTTTTTTAAAAAAAATTAAACAGATGTTTATTACAATTTATATGGAAGGGTATCAAGCCTAGGATAAATCGCAAAACGCTTTGTCGATCGAAGGCACGTGGAGGCACAGCTCTGCCAGACTTTGAAGGCTATTATAGGCCCGCGATATTCTCAAACATCTTGGATTGGTTTCATCACTTTACTAATAAACAATGGATTCAAATTGAAATAGAGAAATCTCCAATACATCCTAAGGCCGCATTATGGGTCCCCCTTAAAGCCATTGGACAGTGTGCCCTGTGGCCAAGGATCACCTATACAGTTTTGGAATGTTGGCACCACTATATAGAGTTTTTTTCCATTATCTACCATCCGAAGTCCTCTTGCTCCACTGATGGATAATCCTTCCTTCTCTATTGGGCTCCACTCACAAGCATTTCTTGGATGGGATAGAACTTTTTGGCCACAAATTAGGCATGTGACTTCAAATAATACATTTATAACATATGCAAACTTTCAAAATATACATAGTCAAAAGAAAGGTCTCTGGTTTATTTATTTACAGTTACAAAGTTTTTACGTATCTCTACAACCCAGGGCAGATATACATAGGCCACTCACAGAATTTGAGGAATTGTGCCTCTCTTCTAATTTCCCATTACATACTATATCCAAGATTTATAAAATATTATTGTACTTAGATTCTTCAGGTTTGCCTACTTATACGGCAAAGTGGGCTTCTGAGTTGGGTTGTTCGATTGAGGAAGAGAAATGGACTCAAATTTTTAACAATACGCATACATTTTCAAGGGCATGTGATGCCCAGGAACGCATCTTTAAGTTGCTTTCTAGATGGCACCGAATGCCAACGGACCTACAATGCATATTCCCTGCTTACTCAGAACTGTGTTGGCGATGCCATAAATCTAAAGGAGATTATATTCATAAATGGTGGTCGTGTCCACCGATTCATAAATTATGGGAACAAATTATAAATCTCTTTAATTCAGTTATGGGTGAGGGGGTGTCCAACTCTGTAGAGGTGACGTTACTATCTCTTTTCCCAAACAAAATGTTGAAAGTAAGGAAACCTCTTCTAGGATTTTTTATGTCAGCAGTCAGGCAGCTAATCCCTAGGTTTTGGAAGACTTCCAGGATCTTTTCATTTTTAGGGTGGACCTAAATGGTATTATGCGCATGGAAGAGCTGGTAGCAGAAAATAATGACACTATGGAGAAGTTTAAAGGAGTTTGGAGGATCTGGTTAACATTTATGGAGTTATAAGTGACCCTGACCTCTGGCTGGGCCTGTTTGTGATGTAAGTGTATATGTTAAATTAAACTGTCCACGAGTTGCAGGGCGACGATGTGGGAGTTGAGAGGACAGAGTCAGAGGGAACTTTTACCCTTTTCCTTCCCTTCTTCCCCCCCCCCTTTTTTTTTGTTGTTTGTTTGTTTGTTTGTTTTTGTGGTGATGTAGTGTGGTGTATTATCTTGTTATCTTGTAAACTTGAAAATCAATAAAAGAGATATATTGGAAAGAAAATCTTATGAGAGATTCTCCAGCGACAGGTGCACATACACTGACTCTTACATTCCAAAGTGGACCACTAGATATAACGGTCACTTGCACTTGGTAAAAATTCAATCAAATAGACACCAGACACCATGGGGTTGATTTACTAAAGCGTGAAAGTGCAAAATTTGGTGCAGCTCCACACAGAAACCAATCAGCTTCAAGGTTTTATTGTCAAAGCTTGACTGAACAAGCTGAGGTTAGAAGCTGATTGGCTACCATGCACAGCTGCAACGTTTTTTGCACTCTCCAGCTTTAGTAAATCAACCCCCATAACTCTTCCACAATCTTCCACATAGAACGCATTAAAATAAAAAAAAAACTTGAGCCTTTACAACCACTTTAAGAGCTGCTTCTCTCTCCATATAAGTCTATGGGAATGCAAAAACAACTGAAGCTGGTCAAATGCAGATCAACTGCATCTGAAGCAATGAAGTGTGAATGATCTTACGAATGTCTCTGATGGATGTCAAGAGCACGACTGAAGCCCTTTGGCACACATCCTTAACCATGCGAGGCATGGGGTCCTGTTCATACCAGTATTAAGAGATTGAGCAGTTCCAGGCACATGTGAATGAAGCTAACTTTTCATATAGGCTCCATCCACCTTGTCACCACCACATTATGTTCCTCCTAATTGGTATTGTCATTTTCACACTGCTTGGACAGTAAAGTTCACCAATCAAAAGCTGGTAGAAATCTCTGGTTCTTACTTATGCAGGTCATGGAATAGCTAGTAGTAAGTAATATCCAACTGACCCTGATGCAACCGGATTTTCATTTGCCTTCAATTTTTGGAAGGCGCTTCAACTTCACCACTTTCTCCATTCGCTGGGGCTCCCAGCAGTGTATAGGCATTCACCAACCCTATTTGAGTCTCCTTGCATGGAAAGTGGTGCGCTCCCCCGCACCCTCTTCACAATGTACTCCCTATTGATATCTCCACCCGAAGACTTTAGGTTACCATACTTCATTAAATTTGTAACAGACTTAGAACAAAACCCCTGTTCAAGATAGCCAAGTCATTCAGCTTGCCCTTAAGTCTTCCGTGTGCACACACATTAAGGAATGCAACTATAAGTTGCTTACCAGATGGTATCATGCCTTAAGTCGCTTCTTCCCAGAGGCCTCGGACTGTTGCTAGAGATGAGATGGGGTGGACACTCTCACACATATGTTGGGCTTGCCCGGGCTTGGAGACCATCCGGAGGGAAGTATGCAGACTTACACAACTGTTTACAGACTATCCGGTTCCAGAGGACCCTGCCTTCTTTCTGCTTCATTGCTCTGACATTCCTATTACAACGTATAGAAATTCTGTGTTACGCCATCTACTTAACGCTGCCAAAAATTGTATCGGTTTGCGATGGAAAGAACCTGAACCTCCCTCCATTCAAATGTGGTTTTTCAGCACTAAGTAAGCCTGAATGTTATAAGAAAACGTGGCTTTCATGGAATATGTTAATATACTCAGATGAAGGTAGATCTCTGCAAGATAGCACCCCTCAATCACACTAAATACTCCGTCCAGGTAAGCATGCTTGTTTATTTTGTTTAAATGTATTTATATATTTATTTTCTCCCCTTTCTATCTGGTCCTTTTCCTTCTTTTCCCTCCTCTTTTTTCTTCCTTCCCAATGATATAACAAAACCCAAGTATCCAACCTCGTTTCCATTCTGTGGTCTTCTTACATCAGCTAATATAACAATATTATATCCTTTCTGTACACTATGTGATCTGGGGTATTATGTTATTCATGCACTCATCCTGTTGGACTACTCTTTCGCAGTTCAGATATTGATACAATCTGTTGGTTACCTCGTATTCTAAATAAAGAATTTGAAAAAAAAAATAACATTCAACTGGAATTGAAGACTTTATCTAAGCCAGTTCTTCTGTTTTAATGAGTATCAGGAAGACACCCCAACATCTGTTCATAGACAATCAACATCTACACATTCCATGGAGATTATAGCAACCACTTGCCAACCACCCGCTCGCAATGTACGGCGGGCGAGTGGTGGCTGTAGGCAAAGCAACTTGCCTGTATATTGGTGCCTACTTCCAGGTTAAGGGCGCATGCATGTGCGCCCCCTGCCTGACTCCTGCTGTAATTGTACACAGTGGAAGCCTTTGAGCAAGTCATGATTCATGTCTGGGACCTGCTGATTGGCTGTGTTCAATCACAGCCCAGAGCTCTTGTGCTGGTAAACAATACAGAGCTCTGTACCAAGGGAGCGATCTGTCACTTCTCATCCAGTGGTGGCTGAATGTAATTTTTTTTGGGGTGGCATCCCCTGTCCTGCCCCGGTCAGTTGGTCCGTGTCACCCAGCGGCCACAACACTTACCGCGGGCTTCCCTTTCCAGGCGACCGGCGTGTCTGCTCCAGTGGCGGGTCTCCTCCCTTCTCCCGGTGGCGAGCCTAGCTTCTCTCCGGGCGACAGACGGATGGCCCGCTAGCTTCCCCTGTGTCTCCTCACCTTTCTCCTCCCCTCCTCCTAGGCTTCCAATAGGATCACCTGTACATGCAGCCAATAGGGTGATGGGTTTCAGACCCACTTCCTGATTGGCCAGGAGGAGAGTCAGTGTTACAATAGCGAATATTCATTCACTATGTAACACACCTAGGTGGGCTCCAGATGCAATGCTCTGTGGCCCGAGCCCATCCTATTTTGAAGCCGATAGGAGCTTCTGGCTGTAATCATGTGCTTCAAAAAAAACACCTCTGCCCACCCCCTCCATTGGAGTTCATGTTCGAGCATCCTGCAAGGGGCCAGACACATGGATAGGAAGCAAGCAGCGCCCATGCGCCCTTAATGGACAGGCTGCCCTTGGTATCATCCTTGCAAAGCAGGGATGAGAAACTGAGAGATCAATAGTGAAAATCAGCCTACTTTACACACCTTACACATAGTTAGGCACACTTTTAACCCCTTGATCGCCCTAGATGTTAGCACCTTCCCAGCCAGTGTCATTAGTACAGTGACAGTGTATAGTATTATCACTGATCATCATTAATGTCACTGAAGATGTCAGTGACAGTCAGTCAATTCCCCCCAGCGCCAGTTAGTGTTAGATTGACCGCCGCACTATCGCAGTCTCATTATAAGTCACTGATCACTGCCATTGGTAAAATAAAACATTTTTTTTATTCCAGTATATACCATAGTTTGTAGGTGCTATAACTTTCATGCAAACCAATCAATAAACACTTATTGGGATTTTTTTTATCAAAAACACGTAGCAGGATAAATTTTGGTCAAAATTTATGAAGAAATATGTCAGAAAGTAAAAATTATATATATATTTTTTAATGTTTGTTTTTGTTTCTATCACAAAAAAAATAAAAACTCCAGTTGTGATCAAATACCACCAAAAGAAAGCTCTATTTGTGTGAAAATAAATATATACATTTCATTTGGGTACAGCATTGCAGGGCCACCCAATTACCATTTAAAGTATCACAGTGCCAAATAGCAAAAAATGGCCTGGTGACGAAGGGGGTAAAATCTTCCAGAGTTAATAAAGTGGTTAAGGTGTCTGTACTATCTGTGTGGACATAAATGTTGGAATTATTTACCCTCATTAGAGCTAAAGAAGTAGCTTGAGTAAGCTACAAGACGTCTTCAACATTACAAGTCCAGTATAATGTCACTAACTGCTACTAGTTATTTTCCATATTGCTAAAGTGACACTAAGTGATACTATTCAAGTACATACAGTGAGGAAAAAGGTATTTGATCCCCTGCTGATTTTGTATGTTTGCCCGCTGACAAAGGAATGATCAGTCCATCCCCACCATCAAACATGGAGGTGGAAACATTATGCTTTGGGGGTGGTTTTCTGCTATGGGGACAGGGCAACTTCACCGCATCAAAGGGACGATGGACGGGGCCATGTACCATCAAATCTTGGGTGAGAACCTCCTTCCCTCAGCCAGGGCATTAAAAATGGGTCATGGATGGGTATTCCAGCATGACAATGACCCAAAACACACGGTCAAGGCAACAAAGGAGTGGCTCAAGAAGAAGCACATTAAGGTCCTGGAGTGGAATAGCCAGTCTCGAGACCTTCATTTTATAGAAAATATGTGGAGGGAGCTGAAGGTTTGTGTTACCAAACGTCAGCCTCGAAATCTTAATGACTTGGAGAGGATCTGAAAAGAGGAGTGGGACAAAATCCCTCCTGAGATGTGTGCAAACCTGGTGGCCAACTACAAGAAACGTCTGACCTCTGTGAATGCCAACAAGGGTTTTGCCACCAAGTACTAAGTCACGCTTTGCGAAGGGGTCAAATACTTATTTCACTCATTAAAATGCAAATCAATTCGTAACCTTTTTTGAAATGCGTTTCTCTGGATATTTTTGTTGTTCTGTCTCTCACTAATAAAATAAACCTTCCATTAAAATTATAGACTGATCATTTCTTTGTCAGTGGGCAAACGTATCAAATCAGCAAGGATTCAAATACTTTTTACCTCACTGTATTGCTAACTTAAAAAGTCCCTTCTATTGCTTTCAGCCTGCTCAGAGGGTGGCTGTGTTCGTTGTCTATGGTCTCACTCAGGGGCGTCGCCAGGGTGTGGCTATCAAGGCTACAGCCCCAGATCTAAACTCCATAGCCCCGAGTGTCGGGGTCCCTAACATGGAGCCGCAGCCGAACGGCTTGACGGAGCCTCGAGTGGGCGGCTTGATGGAGCCGTGGGCGGGCGGCTTGATGAAGCCACGAGCGGCGGCTTGATGGAGGCACGGGCGTGCGGCTTGATGGAGCTGTGGGTGGGCGGCTTGATGGAGCCACGAACGGGCTGCCTGAGGATGAGAAGCGAGCGTGGTGGGCGAGCAGAGATGACATGCGTGCCCAACACCACTGCTCTTCCATCCTCACAGCGCTCACACACAGCACAGGCTTCTTCAATTTTGGAGGTGTGGCGGGGAGCAGAGAGATGACATCATCTCTCACTGCCCCCACATCACCTCTCTCCTGTAATGTAAGGAGGCACTTCGCTGGGGGCACCTGTGATGGAAGGAGGAACTCCGCTGGGGGCACTTGTGATGTAAGGAGGCAATCTGCTGGGGGCACCTATGAAGTAAGGAGGGCTCCACTGGGGGCATCTGTGATGTAAGTAGGGACTCTGCTGCGGGCACCTGTGATGGAAGGAGGGACTCTGCTGCGGGCACCTGTGATGTAAGGAGGAACTCTGCTGGGGGCACCTGTGATGTAAGGAGGGAGTCCGCTGGGGTCACCTGTGATGTAAGGAGGAACTCTGCTGGGGGCACCTGTGATGTAAGGAGGGAGTCCGCTGGGGACACCTGTGATGTAAGGAGGGAGTCTGCTGGGGGGCACCTGTGATGGAAGGAGGAACTCCGCTGGGGGCACCTGATGTAAGGAGGGAGTCCGCTGGGGACACCTGTGATGTAAGGAGGGAGTCTGCTGGGGGACACCTGTGATGGAAGGAGGAACTCCGCTGGGGACACCTGATGGAAGGAGAGACTCCGCTGATGACATCTGATGACATCTGGTGGCAGGCAACGTGGCAAGTGACACACTTGGGGCTCCCACTGATTCTGCATAGTGAGTTGAACTATTTCATTTTATATTACAATGTTATAATAGAAATAATGCGCTTCAATCATCCTGACACCATACCAACCATGGTGCTGCATGGTGATTGAAGCGCTAACACCAGGTGATTGGAGTATCTTTATCTGCTGATTGTTAAACTTTCTGGAATACACATACATGTATTGCTATTGTGGTGTAGGATCTGGGCCTGCTGTCCCTCCATCCCGACTTCTTTCCTTCCTTCTCTTCTCATCTCTCATTCATCTCAGACTCAAACCACACACCCTTAAGACATGCTCCATTTAAGCCACGCCCACTGTTTAGTTTCAACCACGCTCCGGTTTTGCCGCCGCGCTTTGCACGCCGCATTTCTTCAGGCTGGAGCCCCTGGTCTTTAACCCACCTAGCAACGCCCCTGGTCTCACTGTATGTAAGAATGTAGCCACCCTCACTTGCTTGCCCAGAGATGGCCTATGGGATTTGTAGTGCTCATGTAACTAACATGCATTGCTCGTTCCAAACAAAATAATTTACAGGGCCATTAAATTGTGGATGAGTTTGGATTCTTTTTTAAGAATAAGGATATTGTTTAGTGTCATTTTAATTTTAATTCCATGAGAATCCAAAATCCAGCCCAGCAACCAAAGCAACTGTCAGTTGATACACAAAAAAGAAAATTATGAGCGACTTAGTGTATGGTATTCTTTTGTCTACTGATCTTGCCTAGTGATTGACAGCCACCGTTGGTGGGGGCATAAGCCTGACTGAAACAGCAGACAAATTAGCTGCAGGTAATAATAAGTTCTTTTGTCTGAATGTGGAACTGACAGAATTACATTTGAGGATTAGAAATAGCTGGAAATGAAGCTACAGTAAATGTAGATATATAAAATACTGTATGCATGTAAAACAGACAGGCTAAGCTACAAAGCAGACGCTACGGCATTTTATTGATGGGGTATGACTTGCTTCTGGTAACATTAGGTAACATACACTAACAGTGCTATGATCTTTTATAACAACCAATGAGAAGAAGCATCAACACAGGAGACAAATAGAAGGGTAAAAGGATAACGAAGGACGGGTTACCAGGGGTGTCAAACTGGCGGCCCTCCAGCTGTTGCAGAACTACAAGCCCCATCATGCCTGCGGGAGTCATACTTGTAACTGTCAGCCTTGAAAATCCCTATGGGATTTGTAGTTCCGCAACAGCTGGAGGGGCGCCAGCTTGACACCTGTGGGTTAGACGATCCCTTAACTCCATTAGCGTAAGACCCTACCCACCAAGCGAAACACACAGAAAAAGTACCATTTTTTTTCCCAACAAAATAAAACACAATATAAATCCTTTTTTTAATACAAATTCTAAACAATGCAATTGTGTTGAGTAAATAGATGCCAAATATGTTGAGCCTTAACCACTTAAGGACTGGAAGGATTTCCCACCTTAGGACCAGAGCACTTTTTGCGATTTGGCACTGCGTCGTTTTAACTGACAATTATGCGGTCGTGTGACGTTGTACCCAAACAAAATTGGCGTCTTTTTTTCCCACAAACAGAGCTTTCTTTTGGTGGTATTTGATCTCCTCTGCGTCATTTATCTATAAACAAAAAAGTGCGACAATTTTGCAAAAAAAACAATATTTCTTACGTTTTGCTAAAGTACATATAAAAAAACAATAAAAATACAAATTTATTCATCAGTTTTGGCCGATTTATATTCTTCCTCATATTTTTGGTAAAAAAAAAAAATTGCAATCGGCGTTAATTGATTGGTTTGCACAAAAGTCGCCGCATTTACAAACCATGAGAATTAATTTCTGGCATTTTTACAATTGTTTTTTTTTTTTAGTAATGGCAGCGATCTGCAATTTTTATCGGGACTTTGATATTGGGGCGGACATGTCGGACAATTTTGACACTTTTTTGGGACCAATGACATTTATACAGCGATCAGAAATTTAAATATCCACTGATTACTGTATAAATATCATTGGCAGTGAAGGGGTTAACCTGCAGGGGGCGCTCTAGGGGTTAACTGTGTTCCCTAGGCGTGTTCTAACTGTATAGGGGCTGGGCTGCCAGGGGCACCAGAGATCTAACTTATCCCGAGTACAGGGATCAGTAGATCTCTGACATGCCACCTGTCAGAACAGGGAACCGCGGTGTTTACATCGGCGGTTCCCGTTCCAGCTCTGTCACAGGTTATCGCGGGTCGCCTGCAAACATGGAGTCCGCCCAACCTGTGGCCCACTCAGGGAACGTGCGGCGGGCATGAACACGCGCGCTCCGTAGCAGTCGTACACGCGAGTGACGACTATAAGCGGCGATTCGCGGGACAGAGCCACGCTGTTGTTATGCGGTCAGCAAGCGGTTAAGATTGTGTGCGCCTGCTAAATGGCGAAAGTTTATGATACTCATCAGGTTAGAGTTAGAGTGGAACTAAAGTCTTTTTTTTTTAAAACTGTGAGCAGGCAGGCTGTTTATTGCAGAGGAGTCATGCAGTGCGTCTCCTGCAATAAAATAAACCTACCTGCCTGCTCGCAGTTTTCCTTATAATGGACACTGAGCTGCACATGTGCAGCTCAGTATACATTCTACACTGTGCCTGTGTGCTGGTATGACTGAACTGCTGCACATTCCGCATAGGCCAATCAAGATGGCCAAGGACCAGCACCTGGAACAAGCCAATGAGAGGATGCCAGTGAGAGATCTCGCAGGCATCAGACCATTGGAGCTAAGGTTGGGATGTAACTGTTAAAAATGGACCTAAAATGAATCCTCTTTCTCTGCCGTGTGTGGTGATACATAATATGTTACTGGATCCCTCTTACCTAAGAACATGCCTCCTAGGTATACTATGTGCATGCATGGGGAGAGTGGATCCTTTAATTATTTTTTATAAATTCTATATACATAATATTACCAAAAGTATTGGGATGCCAGCCTTTAAACGCACATGAACTTTAATGGCTTCCCACCCTTTGCAGCTATAACAGCTTCAGCTCTTCTGGGAAGGCTGTCCACAAGATTTAGGAGTGTCTATGGGAATGTTTGACCATTCATAAAACTTTATGGGAGTGGCAAAGGTTACAGTGGAGCCAACACGTCTTAGGGGATAGCCTCTCCCTTCAGGCCCGTACACACGGTCCGATGGTTGGTCAACAATGGTCGTCCAACAGCCTGTTGGCCGATAATCTGATTGTGTGTACGCATGATTCTACAGCCGATTTCCAATCGTCATCCAACAGAAGTTGGACGACAAGACTAGAAAACTTGTGTTGGCCAACAAGTAGTTGACCGATTGTAGACTCGTGTGTACAGAAGTTGACCAACCAAAAGTTGAGAGTGAAACACGCATGCTCGGAATCCAGGAAGTGTTCGTAATTCACAAATCACATTCACCTGAATTTCCTCGTTATACGCTCGGAACATGTCACTACGTTCAGCTTTGCTGGCCGATTACTTGTTTCATGTTAGTATGCCAGACCAAACTGCCCTTGCCCAATTTGGACAAAAGTTGGACGTTCGGTTGACCAACCATCGGCTCGTGTGTACGAGGCTTTCTTCAAGCCTGTTGGAAAATCTAAGCACCAAAACTATGCTGCTCAGCCAACAGCATCTATCCATCCTCAATCATCCTCTACCGGAATGTGACCGCACTACAAGTATTGTATAAACAGACCTGAAGAAAGGGGAGGTTTATCCCCCTAAATGCGTTGGCTCCACTGTAACCTTTGTCACTCCAACAACGTTCTAAGGTGACCATCTGTTACCTAGTGCTCTTCCACACTTACAAATCATAAATAATGATGGGATGTATAGTGGCTTGGCGTTAAGGCCTACACGCCCTGCCTCCGCATATATACAGTCAGCCTGCAAGAACTGTTTAGCCACTTGCCTACCGGGCACTTATACCCCCTTCCTGCCCAGGCATTCAGCTCTCTTACACTTTGAATGACAATTGCGCAGTCATACAACACTGTATCCAAATCACATATTTATACATTTTTTTCACAAAAATAGAGCTTTCTTTTGGTGGCATTTAATCACCTCTGGGGTTTTTATTTTTTGCTAAACAAGCAAAAAAAGACCAAAAATTTTGAAAAAAAAAGTTTTTCAAATTTTGTTATAACATTTTACAAACCGGTAATTTCACTGATCGGCACTGATAGGCGGCACTGATATGTGGCACTGATAGGTGGCACTGATAGGTGGCACTGATAGGCTGCACTGATATGCACTGATAGGTGGCACTGATAGGTGGCAGTGATAGGCACTGATAGGTGACTGATAGGTGACTTTTTTTATTTTTCCATTTAGCTTTTTTATGCTCATAAGGGGCTAATTAGACATGTGTGGTTAGTTTTGTTCCGAATTAAAATTCTGACAAATTTTTGTTTTTCGGAAATTCGGATGTATCTGAATTTCCAAACTACAACAGTACCGAATTTAAACGAATCTGAATAACGAAAAAGAAAATTCGGACGAAATTCGAATTCAAATAATTTTTGAATCGTTTTCGAACACTTTTCAAATTTGAAAAGTCCTCGAATTTGAATAGTTTTCCAATTTCCAAAGAGAACAAAATAAAATAGAAGGAAGGAATAGAACAGAAAAAAACAATAGACTAGAAAAGAATAGAACAGAAAACAAAAGAATAGAATACAACAGAGTAAAACAGCTCTGCTCCACTCCACCACATTATATTCTTTCATTTTCTGTTATATTCTCCTCTATGATATTCTCTTTTTCCATTCTATTCCTCCACTTCCCACTCCACCCCATTCTCCTTGGAAATTGGAAAATGATTTGAATTCGAAAATGATTCAAATTTGAAAACGATTTGAATTCGAAGACTTTTCGAATTCGAAAACTATTTGAAATTGATTCGAAAACTTGTCTGATCGATTCGAAAACGAATAAGCGAATTCCGAGATAAATGAATGAAACAAATCTAATGAAACTAACTTATGTAAATAGCGTCGTTTTTGTAAACAAATGAAAGCAAAGCGATAAATGTATTCAATCAAAGTAATCTAAACAAAGTAAGTAA
>BLSH010323185.1:978768-993521 GCA_018402905.1 Glandirana rugosa | reverse complement strand
GCAAAGCGATAAATGTATTCAATCAAAGTAATCTAAACAAAGTAAGTAAATAGAGCCTTAAGCGAATAAGCAAAAGCTTAGCTAGTCTGTTCAAAAGCTTAGTTAAAGTTTATCAAAAGCTTAAGCTTTTCAGAAGCTTAAGTTTAGCAAAAGTTTAAACTTAGTAAAAGCTTAAGTTTAGTAAAAGGTTAAAGGTTCCTCTTACCCCACCTCACCCTTCACCTCCTTATCTTACCTTTTTCTCTTATAGTATCTCCTCTTATATTGTCTTTTACTTTCTTATATTACACCACCTCACCTCGAAAATAGAAGGAAGGAATAGAACAGAAAAAAACAATAGACTAGAAAAGAATAGAACAGAAAACAAAAGAATAGAATACAACAGAGTAAAACAGCTCTGCTCCACTCCACCACATTATATTCTTTCATTTTCTGTTATATTCTCCTCTATGATATTCTCTTTTTCCATTCTATTCCTCCACTTCCCACTCCACCCCATTCTCCTTGGAAATTGGAAAATGATTTGAATTCGAAAATGATTCAAATTTGAAAACGATTTGAATTCGAAGACTTTTCGAATTCGAAAACTATTTGAAATTGATTCGAAAACTTGTCTGATCGATTCGAAAACGAATAAGCGAATTCCGAGATAAATGAATGAAACAAATCTAATGAAACTAACTTATGTAAATAGCGAAACGAAAGTAAACAAATGTTTTTGCTCTGCACATGTCTAGGGCTACCAGGCCCCTATGTGATCGTGCATTCAGCGTGACAGGTCCACTTTATGGAGATCTCGGTAAAGTAAACCTTTTTTTAAAAAAAAAACAAAGAAAAGAGCCCCCACCCACTCTACCCTTCCTGTAGTATTTTTTATGCTGCAAAATCACAGAGGCACTTTAACCACTTCGTACCCACGCCATAGCCGATTGACGGCTACAGCGTGGGTCTATATTGGCAGGAGGGCATCAATAGACGTCCCCCCTTTGGCTCGTGCCAGGTGCGCTCTCGCCACCGCCGCACGCCGGGTCAGGCAGACTCGATGTCCGTCGGAGACCCGCGATCTGGTCACAGAGAGCCAGAACGGGGAACCGCCGATGTAAACATGGCGGTTTCCCGTTCTGTGAGGGGGGGGGGGCATGACAGATCTACTGATCCCTGTGATCGGGATCAGTTAGATCTGTTATGCCTCTGTCGGCACAGCCCCCATACCGTTAGAACACATACAGGAAACACAGTTAACCCCTTCCCTGCCAATGACATTTATACAGTAACCAGTGGCTATTTTTAGATCTGATCGCTGTATAAATGTCATTGGTCCCAAAAAAGTGTCAAAAACGTCAGACAAGTCTGTCGCAATATCTCAGTCCCGATAAAAATCGCAGATCGCCGCCATTACTAGTAAAACATAAATAAATAATAAAAATGCCATAAACCAATGTCCATAGTTTGTAGGCACTATAACTTTTGTGCAACCCAATCAATAAACGCCGATTGCAATTTTTTTTTTCAAAAAAAATGCAGAAGAATATATGTCGGCCTAAACTGATGAATAAATTAGTTTTTTTTATTTTTTATTTTTGGATTTGTATTATAGCAAAAAGTAAAAAAAAATGTTCTTTTTTCAAAATCGTTGCTCTTTGTTTGTTTATAGCGCAAAAAAAAAAACCGCAGAGGTGATCAAATACCACCTAAAGAGAGCTCTATTTGTGGGGAAAAAAAAAAGGATGCCAATTTTGTTTGGGTACAACGTCGCACGACAGCGCAATTGTCATTCAAATCGTAACAGCGCTGAAAACTGAAAAGTGATCCGGGCAGGAGGGGGGTTTACGTGCCCAGTAAGGAAGTGGTTAAATATTGATATTTCTGAGTATATGCCAGCTTCAGTGCCTGCACGTTCCCTTCATACTAACCTGAATTACAGATATGCATTATTAACACCATTTCAATAGCAAGGCTTTTAACTGTCAGCGTTCTTACTCAGCAGCCAGAGCCGGCTATTATGGCAGCAGCTTAACAAATAAAAAGGAACCTAAAAACCAAATAAAATAGGAACTGTGTAAATGGCGCAGCATGGCAAGCAACTGTTAATCTTGCCTGGAACAGCCCACTGAAGAAGATTATCACCAAGGCTTCTACATCGTACAGTGGATTCCCCGCAAGCTTTGGAAACACTACATTTGTTTTGCTAAACCATTGCGCATTAAATACAATTGTCATTTTTTTCTACATGCACTCCAGCGATGGCTACATGGAATTTCTCAATTTCCTGATGGTGACATGCCTGCGTAATGAGTGTTGAAGTGGCCACTTACAGTTTTGAAAGCCCTTGTCACAAGGGGGTTGATTTACTAAAGGCAAATAGTCTGTACACTGCAAGTGCAGTTGCTCTAGATCTGAGGGGAACATGCAAGAAAAATAGAAAAAAAATCACATCTTTGGATGATAGAAATCAGCAGAGCTTCCCCTCATTTTTAGAACTTCCCCCTCAGATTGGGTGCATCTGTGAGTGCAAGTGCAGTGCACAGTATACACTATGGGGTTGATTTACTAAAGCTTGAAAGTGCAAAATTTGGTGCAGCTCCACACAGAAACCAATCAGCTTCAAGGTTTTATTGTCAAAGCTTGATTGAACAAGCTGAGGTTAGAAGCTGATTGGCTAGCATGCACAGCTGCACCCGTTTTTGCACTCTCCAGCTTTAGTAAATCAACCCCTAGATCTTAAAAAGTATTGGGATGCCTGTATGTGAACTTTAATGGCATCCCAGCCTTAGTCCGTAGGGTTCAATATGGAGTTGGCCCACCATTTGCAGCTATAACAGCTTCACCTCTTCTGGGAAGGCTGTCCACAAGGTTTAGGGTTGTGTCTATGGGAATGTTTGACCATTCTTCCAGAAGCACATTTGTGAGGTCAGGCTCTGATGTTGGACGAGAAGGCCTGGCTTGCAGTCTGCACTGTAATTAATCCCAAAGGTATTCTATCATGTTGAGGTCAGGACTCTGTGCAGGCCAGTCAAGTTTCTCCACCCCAAACTCCCACTTCCATGTCTTTATGGACCTTGCTTTGTGCAGTGGTGGGCAGTCATGTTGGAACAGGAAGGGGCCATCCCCAAACTGTTCCCACAAAGTTGGGAGCATGAAATTGTCCAAAAGGTCTTGATATGCTGACATCTTAATTGTTTCCTTCACTGGAACTAGGTGGGCAAGCCCAACCCCTGAAAAACAACCCCACACCATAATCCCCCCACCACCAAATGATTTGGACCAGTGCACAAAGCAAGGTCCATAAAGATATAGATAATCAAGTTTGCGATGGAGGAACTTGACTGGCCTGACCCCAACCCGAGCTTGGAGCAGAGACTGAGAGCCAGGCCTTCTCGTCCAACATTAATGTCTGACCTCACAAATGCGCTTCTGGAAGAATGGTCAAACATTCCCATAGACACTCCTAAACCTTGTGGACAGCCTTCCCAGAAGAGTTGAAGCTGTTATAGCTGCAAAGGGTGGGCCAACTCAATATTGAACCCTACAGACTAAGACTGAGATGCCATTAAAGTTTACATGCGTGTAAAGGCAGGCGTCCCAATACTTTTGGCAATACAGTGTATTTGCCTTTAGTAAATCAACCCCAAGGTGACATCATAGCAGCACATTTTGGAAACAGGCTAGGTCATTGTCACCCCATAACAAGAAATGTCTAAACAAGGACCTTAATAGCAGGGTTAACAAATCTTATGTTAAAGCTGCTGATTTAAAAATACTACTTTAAAGTGGAATCTAATCTAAAATAAATAAATGCATGTAGAAAAATGCTGACAGGTAGGATTGTTATGATAGAAGAGATCGTTTTGGTCGTTTGTGTACCTTGAGCAATGCATGCACAATTCAACGTACATTGGAGCACAGTGTGCATGCGTGGGAGTGACATCATTGCAGCCCAGCCAGCAAATTGGCTGAAGAGTCAGGAACCCAGAAGTAAAACTGGAGAAGATGGCAATGCCTATGACCAAAGGGATCACTGACAGCACAGCGGTGGATAGGGGCAATAACCAGGTAAGTCTGCCATAATGTGCATATGCTTTATTTGTCTCAGTGACAACTGTCCAACAGGAGACTTCCCAGGCAGACATAGAGTGTTCCTATGTTTGCAACAGAGAAAATGGAGTACTGTCTGTGATAATTTTTTATTTATTTATTTGCACTAACATACAATTTTTCCGGACAAGCTTTCGCGGTGTTTCCAAGAAAGCATAAAGTTCATCCACTGGAAAGGAAAATGACAAGAGGATGTCGCCTGGAACTTTTTACAAAGTTTTGGTACTGCCTGTCCCTTAAAAGAGTCAGCAGGCATCTGTAGCAGGAACTGGAAGTTGGAGTGGCAGCTCCTTCCAATGTCACATTTTCAGAAGGCTTATCCCAAAACTCCAACTTCAGCCCTTTCCAAGGATTTCCCAGATATGTAAGTCAGAATCCCTAGTCTGAATCCCTAGTCAGAAGGTCCTGAGTAAGAGGGACTGAATTCCGAGTAACATGAATTGAGTCCTGCATCAAAAGAATTGAGCCTTGAGTCAGAGTAATTAAGCCCTGAGTCTGAATTATTGAGCCTTGAATCAGAGGATTGAGTCCTAAGCCACATAAATTGAGTCCCGAGTCAGAAAAGTCTAGTCCTGGGTCAGAATTATTAAGTCCTGAGGTAGCAGAATTGAATCCTCAGTCAGAGGAATTGAGTCCTCAGTCAGAGCAATTGAGTCCTGAGTCAGAAAAACTGAGTCGTGAGTCAGAGGGATCAGAAGAGTTCAGTTAGATGAAGTCCTGAGACAGATATAAAGAGTCTCAGTTCAGGAAAATTCAGTATTCATTCAGATTGAGTCCAGAGTGAGACGAATTGAGTAATGAGTCAGAAGAACTGAATCCTGAGTCAAAGGTATTGAGTCTTAAGTCAGAAGAATTGAGTCTTGAGCCAGAGGAGTCCTGAATTAGAATAGTTGAGTCAGATGAAGTCCTGAGTAAGATAGAGTTTCAGTTCAGAGGAATCCAGTCTTCAATCAGATTAATTAAGTCCTGAGTCAGAGCAATTCAGTCCTGGACCAAAGGAGCTGAGTTGCAAGTCAGAAGAACTAAACCCTGAGAAAAAGGGATTGAGTCTTAAATCAGAAGAATTGAGTCCTGGGTCAGAGGAATTGAGTATTAAATCAGAGGGATTGAGTCCTTCCTTAGTCAAAGGAATTGAGTCCTAAATCAGATGAATTGAGTCCTAAGTCCTGAGTCCTAAGTCCTAAGTGGGATTGAGTCATTCCTTAGTCCAATGAATTGAGTCCTAAATCAGATTAATTGAGTCCTGAGTCCTAAGTGGGATTTAGTCATTCCTTAATCAAAGTAATTGAGTTCTAAATCAGATGAATTGAGTCCTAAGTCCTGAGTCCTAAGTCCTAAGTCCTAAGTGGGATTGAGTCATTCCTTAGTCCAATGAATTGAGTCCTAACTCAGATTAATTGAGTCCTGAGTCCTAAGTGGGATTTAGTCATTCCTTAATCAAAGTAATTGAGTCCTAAATCAGATGAATTGAGTCCTAAGTCCTGAGTCCTAAGTGGGATTGAGTCATTCCTTAGTCCAATGAATTGAGTCCTAAATCAGATGAATTGAGTCCTGAGTCCTAGGTGGGATTTAGTCATTCCTTAAAGTAATTGAGTCCTAAATCAGATGAATTGAGCTACTAAGTCCTGAGTCAGAATGACTAGACTTGAGTCACGGGGACTAAGGCTTCATGCACATTGGTGCTCAAATAATTACATTTTTGGGCCCCTGGGAGACACCGATGCAGCAGTGTGGAGGATGGGGATGTTGGGTATGAGGTGAAAGGCTGGAGTTCCACTTTAGGATAAACGTTCCATTATGAATTGTAGTTTACTGTTCCTCGGTCTCTGCACTTTAGAACACTAACAAACAGAAAAGCGTGAGATCAGTGTCCCTTCAACCCCTCTGTTGTGTTTCCATTAGCAATGTATTCTGTGACGGCACCCAGGTTACTTAGAGATGATTAAGGTTTGTCTATTAGATAAAAGCTTTTAATGCAGGACTCAAAAAATGACAACATAACATTTGATTACACCGTTTAGTCATCATGAACATTGACATTTCTATTAAAACTGGGCTAAATTTAGCCTTTTTATGGATGTCTATACTTTAAATTACACTGGAGACCTCTGACGCACTTGCATTTCTGCCAAAATAATTATAGTGTGTATTAGAGTAATAGCAATGTTAGCTTGGCAGAAAAAATAAAGACCTTTTTTAACTGGAGAGCTTAGATAGTTAGCAGTGCTAAAGAATGATTGTACCCTAATATGAAGTCCAGCCTCCTCAGGTGACCCCTCTAGACCCAGGTGATTCAGGGAAAAAAAAGTCCTACGGACGTTCAAACAAGAGGCTATGCTTGAAGTCATAACTGTTTCAGTTATGACTTCAGGCCTCAGGCAATTCAAAAACTTTAGACTTCCTTTACACCTATATGGTATGATGCAGTGTGTTATTAATAAGTGTTAGGTTTTGCATTGCATTAAGGCAGCCCATTTGTTTGAACAACTTAGCTAAAAAAATCGGCATAATTTTTGCTGATGAATCACATTAGAACTTATGGTAATGTACTACTGTTCATTGGTGTGCACCACAGGGACATTGAAAGTGCGGTGCCATCCAATGTGCAATGCAAGTTCATGTAACGAACATCACCACAAGGCAGAAGTGTGAAGCCGGCCTATTCTACTCTTGAGGTTCTCATTTTTTTCAGCCCAATTCCTGGCATTTTCTGTTGGTCGGGTGATATTGTGAGTCCTTTTATCCTTCATCTTCTGGGATGGGTGGCTCTTAAATGCTGCAGAGAACAGCACCATGTAATGGCATGGTACTGTTCCTTGCAATGTTCTCATGTTAGCTCAGGGTGGTCTGATAAGCCAAAAAAGAGAATATCCTTGACTTTCTGGTCTCACAAGAAGTGGGTAGAATGATGCTGGGTACCATTCAACCCAAATGAGGACCAGGGTTGGGCCATAGAGGAGTATACATGGGGTGGCACTGAAGCATGTTGGAGAACATTGAAAAAAGACTCTGGAAATGGACCTTAAATAGAACCTGGAACATGAAAACTAAGCCATGGGATATATTTTCGTGCTCTGTAACCCTTCTGCCCTGGTGGGAAGCTGAAAGATTCTGAAACTCTTAGGCAATTATGGTGGATTCCAGCAATCTCTGTAGTGGGGATGTCACTAGTGGCAGTGCCAAATGCATTTGTTTATTTTGTTCTTTTTTCAGCCTTCTGTGCCTAAGGCTACTTTCACACTGGAACGTTTTTTAGGCGCTGCAGTGCTAAAAATAGCGCCTGTGAAGCGCCTGAAAATCTCCCCTGCCCCATTCTCCCCAGTGTGAAAGCCAGGGTGCTTTCACACTGGGGCAGTGTGCTTGCAGGACAGTAGGAAAAGTCCTGCAAGCTGCATCTTTGGGGCGGTGCGGTGAGTGGTGTGTACACCGCTCCCACACCGTCCCCTCCATTGAAAGCAATGAATGGCGCTCCCGAAGCGGCTGTACACCGACTCGGAAGCCTTGAGTGGCTGCGCTTTTAACCCCTTGTTAACCCCTTGGGGGTTACAAGCTCCCCGCTCCTACCTGGATAGCGGCGCCGTAGCACCGCTATAATAGCGGTTAATGTGCCGCTAATTAGTGGCGATTTACCATTACCGCCCTTCCCCGCCCCAGTGTGGAGGTAGCCTTAGACTTGCCATAGATTAAATAAATTTCTTTCCTGCAACCACAGTCAGTGTTTATGTGGGAATCCCTCCCGCAGAGCTATTGCAGAGTTTTTGCTCAAATGTTTTTCTAATAGTGTATGTGGTTTTTGTTTGGGAAAGTCAATTCGTTCCAAAATAAAATCTTAAAAGCAAACAGAATTTTGAGGTACTTCAAACAACATTAATCAACAAGAATGTTCATGTGAATTTTCTTACAAATTTTGGTTCAAATTTTCTTTCAAAATTTTACTAGTGTTTACCCAGCTTTAGTGGCTTTGGCTTTCTCAGTAAGTTAACCAAGGCTATAGAGGCATAGCAGAAGGACCCGCGATTCTCTATGGGCTCATGGCTTGAACTCTGCAAGCTGTACAGCTCAGAGGATGTAAGCACCTCCCTCTTACCATGTTGTTATGCTCCACATTTGCATTAGGGAAGGCTTCTCTGCCTTTTGGCTAAGATCAAGTGGAGTATCTGTTTTTTTCAGTTTTCAAGAGGGAGCATGCCAGTGCCCTATGGAGAGAAGGGGGTGGCAAGTATCCCTCTTTGATGTAATTGGTAAGGAATGGTGATGGTGGTGGGAGGCCTTTTTCCTCCTAGGCTGAGTCTGGCCCTGCGTAGTCAATGCTCTCCCTAAGCTGTCTAAATTACGATGCCTTCTGTTAGGATGGAGAGGCAAAGGTCTGGTGAAAAGCCAGGCTGTGAAAGAAGCTAGTGGTGTATGTGACCCTGGGGTGGCAGTCCAAGGGTTCCATAATACTGACTGTGGATCGGGGCACTTTGAGTATTTGGCACCAAGGCCACTGCACCATGTCACACTTTTTTCGCACCTGCCTCTAGGGCCAGGCCTTTTGGCTGGGACCGGAGATATTTTGTATTCCTGACCGGAAGACCTGTCGTAGTATTGCACCATGGCACTAAGCACTTCCCCACTTCCCTTTCCCCACTTTTATCTGTGTGTTTGTCTTTTTTGTGTTTTGACACTTGCACTGTGCACTTTACTCACAATGATTAGTACGGTGTTGGTCCTTGGGCCTTCCCTGAAAGTCTTGGGAGGGGGTGGACATGGCCTTCTGGCTTGGTTCACCCTCTCATATGGGGTCTCCCTTTGGAGGAGCCCTTCCTAGTAATTGGGGTGGGCAGTTTTTTTGGCAGTCCTCCCAGAGAACGGGGTCCGCCTGGTTTCGGCCAGGTGGGCCAGTGAGTCCCTCAGTCCCTGTCAGGAGCTTTGTGCCCTGGGGATCAGGGCCATATCTCTTTGAAAGGGGGGCCATGTGTACATCCTGTGCACTTTTTTTGTGGTCCCATGCTTGAGGTACCTCAAACAACATTTATCAAAAAAAAAAATTCAAGTGAATTTTCTTACAAATTTTAGTACAAATTTTCTTTTGAAATTCTACTAGTGTATGCCCAGCTTTAGTGCCTTGTGGCTTTCTCAGTAGGTTAAAAAGGGCTGTACAGGCATAGCAGAAGAACCAGAGATTCTTTATGGGTTCATGGCTTGATCTGTGCAAGCTGCACAGCTCAGAGGATGAAAGCTTTCTGTGCTTCCCTCTTACCACGTTGCTATGCTCCATATTTGCATTAGGGGCAGAGGACATAATTGCTCGCATGCTGCAGCCCAGGAGGTTCAGGAGCTCTTGGAGGATGTTACAAGGAGGCAGAAAATCACAGTAAGAAAAGATTTCATGGGAAATAAATTACAGGGCCATTAAATAGTGGATGTGCATGGATTATTTTAGGAGGATAAGGATATTATTTAGTGTCACATGAAGATATCTATACTGCTGTGGATATAAATGTTGGGGGATGTTCCTGGCACTCATTAAAACTGAAGAAGTGACTTGAGAATCTACAAACATCTTCAACATTACAGAACATGTCTACTACTAGATATGATATTTTCCTCAACAAAAGGTGGAGTTACCCTTTTTTTTTAACACTGAGGTTGAACTGTGTCAGAAAGGCATTAGGAAAGAAGACATTAATGACTTAGCAGCAGGGGAGCCACAGCAGTACAGAGTACATGAAAGAAAAAAAGGGAGGAAGAATTTTTTATTAAAAAATTATCATTAGTCTATTGATAAAAGACTACACCAGCAATAGTAGGAATATATAAACTCATTTATGTAAGAGGAATCCAAGCAGATATTAATGAGACATGTAAGAATATGTAAAGCTAGCATTTCATATTCCTAATATATGCCTGTTGTACCATATATTTCTATAAAAAATATCCTGTTCTCTTTGTATTGTTTAGTTTGTGTGGAATCCCTGGTGGTCCTGCCAGTGCCTCTGCTTTCCTTTTAAAAATTGACCACACTAAGCATGAGAGCAGTGGTCAGTTTTCTGGTGGTGTTGGGAGCTAATCCAATGATCAGGCTTGTGCTCACATGCCCTCCCCCCTGCACAACCACTCACTGGGAAGACCAATGTGCTGCTGTTTCTCCTACCTGAGCTCCTTATGCAACCGAGAACAGAGGGAATGTGATCACTTGTAAAAAAAGGGGATTTATAATATTTTCTATATATACACATATACAGGGTGGGCCATTTATATGGATACACCTTAATAAAATGGGAATGGTTGGTGATATTAACTTCCTGTTTGTGGCACATTAGTATATGTGAGGGGGGAAACTTTTCAAAATGGGTGGTGACCATGGCGGCCATTTTGAAGTCGGCCATTTTGAATCCAACTTTTGTTTTTTCAATAGGAAGAGGGTCATGTGACACATCAAACTTATTGAGAATTTCACAAGAAAAACAATGGTTTGCTTGGTTTTTACGTAACTTTATTCTTTCATGACTTATTTACAAGTTTCTGACCACTCATAAAATGTGTTCAATGTGCTGCCCATTGTGTTGGATTGTCAATGCAACCCTCTTCTCCCACTCTTCACACACTGATAGCAACACCGCAAGAGAAATGCTAGCACAGGCTTCCAGTATCCATAGTTTCTGGTGCTGCACATCTCGTATCTTCACAGCATAGACAATTGCCTTCAGATGACCCCAAAGATAAAAGTCTAAGGGGGTCAAATCGGGAGACCTTGGGGGCCATTCAACTGGCCCACGACGACCAATCCACTTTCCAGGAAACTGTTCATCTAGGAATGCTCGGACCTGACACCCATAATGTGGTGGTGCACCATCTTGCTGGAACTATGATGTCGGTGATAGGGAATTGCTGGCCATCAAGTCGGCATTGGAGGAATGGCGGTTCCTCCTGGAAGGAGCAGCTCACCCGGTATTGGTTTTTACTGACCATAAAAACCATAAAAAAAGCATATGCTGTGAAGATACAAGATGTGCAGCACCTGAAACTACGGATATTGGAAGCCTGTGCTAGCATTTCTCCTGCGGTGTTGCTATCAGTGTGTGAAGAGTGGGAGAAGAGGGTTGCATTGACAATCCAACACAATGGGCAGCACATTGAATACATTTTATAAGTGGTCAGAAACTTGTAAATAACTCATGAAAGAATAAAGTTACGTTAAAACAAAGCAAACCATCGTTTTTCTTGTGAAATTCCCAATAAGTTTAATGTGTCACATGACCCTCTTCCTATTGAAAAAACAAAAGTTGGATTAAAAATGGCCGACTTCAAAATGGCCACCATGGTCACCACCCATCTTGAAAAGTTTCCTCCCTCACATATACTAATGTGCCACAAACAGGAAGTTAATATCACCAACCATTCCCATTTTATTAAGGTGTATCCATATAAATGGCCCACCCTGTATACATGCGTTGCCTTTAATTTCTTAGTTTAATGAAATAGGTTGTTTTAGGCTCCATTTACACTTGCACAACTTGTCATGCAAGTTGCATGACAAGTCACTCCCCCTGTTCTCCAATGATAACCATTTATATATGTGCAACTTAAAGTTGCAGCAACTTCATAGTAGTTCATGCACTACTTTGGTCTGACTTTCATCCAATTTGAGGGCCATAGACTTCAGTGTTAACCCTCAGAAGTTGCATGAAAATCTGGTCAGAATGTTATACAATACAACAGTTGTCCATTATTACCGGTCAAAGCCAAAGTTGTATTTAAGTTGGACCCATCCAAGGTTGCGTCAAAGTTGCACCAAAAGTCTGCGCAACTTTGGAGTCATGTAAGTGTGGAAGGAGCACAAGGTGATCATTTAAATTTCAATGCAGTTCTGTACGTAATCCATCATTATTTATTTATTTTTTTTCAAATGCAAGAACTGTATGGCCTGGTTCACATGAGCCTACTTAAAGTAGAAGTTCAGCCAACGCCTAACTAACACTAAACCTACTTCACAGCAACATTCTAAACCTAATCTATCTTGCCCTGTAAAGAAAAAGCCGCCATACTTATCTGTTGTGCATCCGCTCCGGTCCGGTCCCATGCTGAGCTGTCAGAATCGGCTTCAGTGTGTGGGAGTGTGCAGGAGAGGCAGCCGACAACTGAGCCCCATAGTAACTCTATGGGTGACGTCACTTCCCAGCTGCTGTCGGCTGTCTCTTCTACACAGCACCTGACACTGGAGACCGGACCGGATCAGCTTCAGAAAAGGTACATATAGCGGTTTATTCTTTACAGGGCTAGATCATTTTGTTTTAGAAAGTGGCTGCAAGCAGGTTTAGAGTAAAGCCTCGTACACACAGGACGACGATCGTACATACGATAGTCGCAAATCGTATGTTGGATAATGTAACTTGCATACTGACTGCACTACACGATCGTACGAGCACAGAAAGAACGTTCAGGTGCATGTAATTAGCATCCGGCCGTTCCTGTCTTCTGAGCATGCGTGTTTTGCACAATACAACTTGTTGTACCAACTGCTCTGTACACACGATACAACGGTCGTATGAGCGCTTGTTGGTATGACCAAGTTTTCTAGTCTGCTCATACAACTCCCTTGTACGACCGTCGTATGCTCGACTGTTCTAATCGCGCATACGAGCGATCGATATCGCATACAACGGTCATTAGTACGACCTGTTGTATACGATCGTCGTCCCGTGTGTACGAGGCTTAAGGCTGGCCGTACATTATACAATTGTCTTCTACTACTTTCCTTTAGATTTACTAAAACCATATAATAGGGGGTCACACCTAAACACTTTCAATTTGTATGCAATCAGGCAGGTCCTTGTATAGCTGAAGATAAATCTAAAGGAAATTGAACAAAAAGATTGTATGGTGTATTTATTTATTTTATTTATTTCAGGTGCTTATATAGTGCCGTCAATTTACGCAGCGCTTTACATATACATTGTACATTCACATCAGTCCCTACCCTCAAGGAGCTTACAATCTAAGGTCCCTAACTCACATTCATACACATACTAGGACCAATTTAGACAGGATACAATTTACCTACCAGCATGTCTTTGGAATATATGGCTTTAGTTAGGTATCGGTGTACTTCCACTTTAAGCAATGGCCATCTTTGCAGACACTGCGATGCACAAGTGTTCAACCATAGGCATGTGTACATAGGGTGGCAGGTGTGCCTGGGCACACCCTAATCACCTTGTACTGTGCAGATTCCCCCTGCTGCCTGGTTGCAAAGAAAGGGGCGGGGGGGAATCTCTGTCTTCAGTCCCTTACTCTGTCTCAAAAGTGAGACATCAGGGGTCTGTTTAGACCCCTAATATTTCACCAAAGCCCCTCAGCAGGACTCCTAAATAAAATTGTAACAAATATATATATAATATTGTAAAAAATAATAAAAAAAAACAAAAAATAAAAATAAACTACTGACACCAATTTATGCCCTTCTGACATATATACACACACTCATGTTTGTGCTTTGTGGTGCACACCCTAATGCAATATAGGGCACAGCAGATGCTCCCAATTTGTGTGGGTGTGCATTACAATTTTTTTGGTCGTTTGACTTTCTAGTTATTGGTGGGGTCATATCAACGTTCATTTTCAACTGAGAAAATTTGAAGGAGCAGTATGGAATTGTTTTCTTGGATGTTTTTCTAACAGTGTACCGTATGTGGTTTTTGTTCGGGAAAGTCCGCTTGTTCCAAAATCGGATCTTAATAGCAAATTCATTTTTTTTCAAGCAACATTCGTCAAACTGTCAAATCTACTAAGAATTTTTGTGAATTTTCTTACAAATACGAGTGCAAATGTTCTTTCGAAATCGAACTAGTGTATACCCAGCTTTGGCACCTTGTGGCTTTCTCAGTAGGTTAACCAAAGCAGAAGAACCTGAGATTCTCTATGGCAGCGATGGCAAGCCTTGGCACCCCCGATGTTTTGGAACTAAATTTCCCAATGATACTCATGCACTCTGCAGTGTAGTTGAGCATCATGAGAAATGTAGTTCAAAACATCTGGGGTGCCAAGGTTCGCCAATACTGCGCTATGGCCTCATGGCTTGATCTCTGCAAGCTGCACAGCTCAGAGGATGTAAGCTTTCTGCACCTCCCTCCTACCATGTCATTATGCTTCATATTTGCATAAGGGGAGGAGCACATCACTGCACACTGTGGCTCATTTCAGTCCTGCTCATTGGATAAAGTATTTAGTTAAAAAAAGTAGCAAGTGGCTGATAACAGACCAGGAGAGGGGGGAGGGGTGGTTGGGTGGGTATAGAAGCGTCCTATTACATGCCAGGTTCTTGGAGAGGAATAAAAGCCATTCCTTCAATTGTATAATTACATCACTTCCCTGAGACGGTAACACCATTTCCATCACCTTCTACTAATGCTGATATGAAGTAAATGGTATAGATTCTGCAGGATGGCCTATGGATTAGGATGAACAAATGTCCCCGGTTTCCAGGGACAGTCCCCGGACTGAGGACACTGTCCCCGGACCAAGTCTGTCCCCGGTTTTTTCCCCGGATTGGATTTGAACAGGGGCCCGGGCAATTTTGAAGAGACAGTCAGTTCAGGATTAAAATTAAAAAAAATTCTGAATTACACCCCCCGTTCCCATGTTTTTTCCAATTTAGCGGGGGGGGGGGGGGGGGG
>BLSH010323185.1:958675-978758 GCA_018402905.1 Glandirana rugosa | reverse complement strand
TCGGTTTCGGTACGATCTCACAGACGACGGACACTCAATACTACGGTAGGTAATATGGTCTCTCTGCCAGAGCAGAGGGACTATTGTTTCAGTTTCTGGCGCATGCTCAATCCGCTGCCGCTTGCATGTTTTTCTGCCTTGCCTCAAGGCCCAGCCAGCCACCTGCCTGCCTATCTCCTTGCCTTCCCCAGCGGAGTGATCTTCCTCCGCTCCCCACCCAGTAGTAGCCGGGGCCCGGAGAGTGGGACTTGAGAGGCTGTGAGGCGGGCAGTGGTGGCAACAGGCAGAGAGAGGCAGTTGAGCTCAGCTGACAGTGTCCAGCAGCAGGCACAGAGGGGTAGTGGATCCAATCGTGGGGCTGCCAGTGCCTTCAAGGATTCAACACCGGTGTGCTTTGGAGGTGTCTGTGAATAGACTACATTGCACTGTGTCTGTCTCTCTGGTATAATGGATGGCATCATAACTCACAGGCAGCAGACACTCTAGCATGGCTTTGGCTGGCAGTGCACTGGCACAGTGTCACATAACATGGCTGCCACAAGCCAATCAATACAAGCAGCAGCAGAAATACAGACAGCTATTTCGTAAATAAACAGGTTGTAAAGCAGAATGTGAGTATCTTTCTTTTTTTTTTAAATACAAATGCTTAGCAAGTTGAAAATAGCACATGCATTCCTCAACCTCTGTGTGAGCTTTTGCGTCATCCTATTTTATATTATCCATAGTAAGGTGACCAGATCTTTAAAATGAAATCCAAGGACATATTTTTTTTTTCCACTAGTAATGACTTATAGCGGGACTGCGATATTGCAGCAGACAAATCGGACACTAAGTGACACTTTGTGGGAACCAGTGACACCAATACAGTGATCAGTGCTAAAAATATTCACTGTCACTGTACTAATGAGACAGGCTAGGAAGGGCTGGGTAGGGGTTAACATCTCGGGCAATCAAAGGGTTAAATGTGTGCCTAACAAGTGTTTTCTCACTGTGGGGGAGGTGCTTTTACTAGGGGAAGGCATAGATTCCTGTCCCATACTTACAGAATGGCAATCTGTCTTGTTTACAGAACGATCAGTGGGTACCGGTGGACATAGAGTTTGACAGAACCACTGATTGGCTCCAATACCCAGAAATGCAGGATCACACATATATATATATATATATATATGTGATCCTGCGCAACGCCACTGACCTGTAGCAGTAAATCTGATATGGGGCGGTCGGCAACTGGTTAAGATCATCAGAATTAGAATAACGCACAGGCAGCAGGCACGATATCATGGCTGGCAGTGCACTGGCACAGTGTGTCACATAACACGGCTGCTGGGTGCTGATACTTATGACTAATAAGTTAACAAAATCAGCACCCAGCAGCCGTGTTATGTGACACACTGTGCCAGTGCACTGCCAGCCATGATATTGTGCCTGCTGCCTGTGTGTTATCTTAATTCTGATGATCTTAACCAGTTGCCGACCGCCCCATATCAGATTTACTGATACAGGTCAGAGGCGTTGTGCAGGATCACATATATATATATATACGTGATTCTGCATTTCTGGGTATCGGAGCCAATCAGTGGTTCCGGTGGACTCTATGTCCGACGGTAATCACTGATCATTCTGTAAACAAGGCAGATTGCCATTTTGTAAGTATGGAAGACATTGATCCTGTGTTCCTGCAAAGCAGGGACAGGAATCTATGCCTTCCCCTAGTAAAAGCACCTCCCCCACAGTGAGAAAACACTTGTTAGGCACACATTTAACCCTTTGATTGCCCGAGATGTTAACCCCTACCCAGCCCTTCCTAGCCTGTCTCATTAGTACAGTGACAGTGCATATTTTTAGCACTGATCACTGTATTGGTGTCACTGGTTCCCACAAAGTGTCACTTAGTGTCCGATTTGTCTGCTGCAATATTGCAGTCCCGCTGTAAGTCATTACTAGTAGAAAAAAAAATATGTCCTTGGATTTCATTTTAAAAATCTGGTCACCTTACTATGGATAATATAAAATAGGATGACACAAAAGCTCGCACAGAGGTCGAGGAATGCATGTGCCATTTTCAACTTGCTAAGCATTTGTATTTAAAAAAAAAAAAAGAAAGATACTCACATTCTGCTTTACAACCTGTTTATTTACGAAATAGCTGTCTGTGTTTCTGCTGCTGCTTGTATTGATTGGCTTGTGTACTGCGTACCGTCAAAAGTCTTTGGTGCTTGCTCCAGCTAAAGGCTGTGTGCATCTTTAAACTGACACTCTTTCCAACCTCGAAATCTCTGCAGTGATAAAGATTGCAATTAGCAGCCTGATCTCTGCTCCCCAAAGGCTTCATTAAATGTACTTTGATATAGAGTTGAATGCTGCAGATGTGAGAATTGCCAGTGATACTGAATGAGTGGAATCCCTTTCCTTTTAAACTTGCAGAAACACAGAGTTCGGTGTAGGGAGCGCAGGACCCTGTCGCTACCTTAAAACATTGGACCAAGCAACAGCCTGTGAAATAAAATGTGCTAGGACCCTTTCAGATGGGCTTCAATACTTTACTTGTCAAAAGTGCAGAAATAGACATTACACAGTCCAACAGGCATGACATGATACTTCCTTACTCCTATCTACAACTACAGGCTAAGTGCTGCCCTGGCATACCTGCTAAGAGGCAGTCCAACAATTACAGTCCTGCTGATCAACAACGGAACCGACCCACATAAAAGGGGCCTTATATACCTTGTTAACCGATCCATGACTGCTGGCCCTCTCTGCCAATCAGACATGAGCGGTTCGTTTTGTTCCAAATTAAAATTCGGACAAATTTTTGTTTTTCGGAAGTTCGGATGTATCCCAATTTCCGAATTACAATAGTACTGAATTTAAACGAATCCGAAATAACGAGAAAAAAAAATTCAGACGCAATTCGAATTTGAATCGTTTTTGAATTCTATTTGAATTCGAATAGTTTTAAAATTTGTATTCGATAAGTTTTCAAATTCGTCAAAATCGTTTTAAAATTTGAATTTGAAAAGTCCTCGAATTTGAATAGTTTTCCCAATTCCCAAAGAGAACAAAATAGAATAGAAAACAAAGGAACAGAACAGAAAAAAAACAATAGACCAGATAAGAATATAACAAAAAACAAAAGAATAGAATACAACAGCTCTGTTCCCCTCCCCCACATCCCCACATTCTATTCTTTTATTTTCTGTTCTATTCCCCTCTATTGTATTCTATCTTTTTCCATTCTATTCCTCCACTTTCCACTCCACCCCATTCTCCTTGGAAATTGGAAAACAATTCAAATTTGAAAACTTTTTGAATCGATTTGAAAATGAATAAACAAACAAATTCCAAAAACAAATGAAACAAATCTAATAAAACTAATTTATGTAAAAAACGAATCTAAACTAAACTAAACTAATTTTTTCGCTCTGCACATGTCTAGCCAATTCCCTCACCTGGCTTCCACTAGCCCAACGTATAAAATTAAAAATACTGACCACAACATACAAGGCCATCCACAACATCGCCCCCAGCTAGAGTTGAGCGAACCAGAACTGTAAAGTTCGGGTTTGCACCAAACTTGGGGTGTCCGTGACCCGGACCCGAACCCGGACATTTGAAAAAAAGTTTGGGTTCGAGTTCTGGGTTCAGGTATTTGATCCCACCTGTTGAATAGCTGCAGGGCAGCCAATCAACAAGCGTTTCACTGGTTTTCCCTAGAAGCCATCACAGCCATGCCTACTAATGGCATGGCTGTTATTGGCCAGTGCATCATGTGACCCAGCCTCTATATGGGGCTGGAGTCACAGTGCTGCATGTCACATTCTCTCTGGGTAGTGTAGGGAGAGGATGCTGCCGGTGCTGTGAGGGACAGATTGCAGATAGATAGATAGATAGGTAGAGATTACTACTACTACTACTTTTAGGGACAGATTGCAGATCAAATAACATCTCATCCTGCATTACAGAAAGATCCGACTGGACTAGGTAGAGTCTACTGCTTAGAGGGAAAGATTATTGTTCTAAAATCATCTCCAAGTTCTATAGAGTCAGGTTCCTGCTGTTGCTGTAAGGGACAGATTATTGTTCTAAAATCATTTTGCAGCCCTCTAGCACTTTCCAGGACTCTTTTACAGTCATTTTTGTGCCGAAAAGTTCGGGTCCCCATTGAATTCAGTGGGGTTCGGGGTAACGTTCGGGTCAAGTTCGGTACCGAACCCGGACTTTTTTACGAAGTTCGGCCGAACCCACCGAACCCGAACATCCACGGGTTCGCTCAACTCTACCCCCAGCTACATAACCAACCTCATCTTCAGATATCGCCCGAATCATCCTCTCCGCTCCTCCCAACACATCTAGCTCTCTTGTTACCTCCTCCCATGTTTGCCTCCAGGACTTCTCCAGAAGCTCTCCCATCCTGTTGAACTACCTACCCCAGCTCCTACCCCATCCACTTTTAGGGGAGCCTTGAAAACATAACTATGCTAGGAAGCCTACCCTGGACCCACCTAAAAACTGTACTTGAGTCACCTCCAGCAGATCATTCCCTGCAGCTGTTACCTTTTGTACCACCTTCTCCTCCCTTTAGATTATAAGCTCTGTGTGCAAGGCCCGCCTATGCCTTCTGTATTCAACTCTATTGTAATTGTACTGTCCTCTGTTATATTGTAAAGCGTTGTGTAAACTCCTATCAAATAATAATAATATAATACACTCACTGGCCAATTTATTAGGTACACCTTGCTAGTATTGGGTTGAACCCCCTTTTGCTTTCTGAACTGCCTTCATTCTTCAAGGTGTTGTAAACATTCCTCAGAGATTTTGCTCCATAGTGACATGATAACATCACACAGTTACTGCAGATTTGTCAGCTGCACATCCCATTCCACCACATTCCAAAGGTGCTCTATTGGATAAGATGTGGTGAGTGTGGAGACCATTGGAGTGCAGTGACCTCATTGTCCAGTGGTGAGATGATTGGAGTGCAGTGACCTCATTGTCCAGTGGTGAGATGATTGGAGTGCAGCGACCTCATTGTCCAGTGGTGAGATGATTGGAGTGCAGTGACCTCATTGTCCAGTGGTGAGATGATTGGAGTACAGGGACCTCATTGTCCAGTGGTGAGATAATTGGAGTACAGTGACCTCATTGTCCAGTGGTGAGATCATTGGAGTACAGTGACCTCATTGTCCAGTGGTGAGATGATTGGAGTGCAGTGACCTCATTGTCCAGTGGTGAGATGATTGGAGTGCAGTGACCTCATTGTCCAGTGGTGCGATCATTGGAGTACAGTGACCTCATTGTCCAGTGGTGAGATGATTGGAGTGCAGTGACCTCATTGTCCAGTGGTGAGATGATTGGAGTGCAGTGACCTCATTGTCCAGTGGTGAGATGATTGGAGTACAGTGACCTCATTGTCCAGTGGTGAGGTGATTGGAGTGCAGTGACCTCATTGTCCAGTGGTGAGATGATTGGAGCTTTGTGCCATGGTGCATTATACTGCTGGACGGAGCCATCAGAAGATGGGGACACTGTAGTCATAAAGGGATGGACATGGTCAGCAACAATACTCAGGTAGGTCGTGGCGTTTAAATGATGCTCAATTGGTACTAAGGGGCCCAAAGTGTGCCAAGAAAATATTCCTCACACCATTACACCACCACCACCAGCCTGATCTGGTGATACAAGGCAGGATGGATCCAGGCTTTCATGTGGTTTACACCAAATTCTGAAGCTACCATCTGAATGTCGCAGATGAACTTGAGACTCATCAGACCAGGCAACTTTTTCCGATCTTCTATTGCCCAATTTTGGTGAACCTTTGCCAATTGTAGCCTCAGTTTCCTGTTCTTAGCTGACAGGAGTGGCACCTGGTGTGGTCTTCTGCTGCTGTAGCCCATTTGCTTCAAGGTTCGATGTGTTGTGCATTCAGAGATGGTATTCTGCATACCTTGGTTGTAACGAGTGGTTATTTGAGTTACTGTTGCCTTTCTATCATCTCCAACCAGTCTGCCCATTCTACTCTGACATCAACAAGGCATTTTCCTCCACACAACTGCCGCTCACTGGATATTTTCTCTTTTTCGGATCATTCTCTGTAAACCCTAGAGATGGTTGTGTGTGAAAATCCCAGTAGATCAGCAGTTTTTGAAATACTCAGGCCAGCCCGTCTGGCACCAACAGCAATGCCACATTCAAAGTCAATGAAATCCTCTTTCTTCCCCAGTCTGATGCTTGGTTTAAACTTCATCAAATCATCTTCACCACAACTACATGTCTAAATGCATTGAGTTGGTGCTATGTGATTGGCTGATTAGCTATTTGTGTACCAAGCAATTGAACCTCATAAAGTGTCCGGTGAGTGTATATATATATATATATATATACACATACATTTTTTTTTTAAGCTGAATTGTAGGCCAATTTAAAAGGTACATATTAATACAAATGTATTAATGCAGCTGAATTATCATGAATACAGCAATAAATTATTATTTTTTTTTAATTCAAGCAGTGTGAGTAGCTTAAATGGCACAAGGAGCCAATGTGTTCCTGGGCTGACAAGGAGCATGCTGATTGGAGGAGAAAGCAGAGTAATAGGGAGATGAGCTCATCACTACTCTGCTTCCATAGAGCTACACATCAATGGTTGCTCTCATTCAGAATCAGTTTGAGATCTCTTTCAGAAGTTCCCTTTTCAGCCCAGCTACACTTCCAATAAGATATAATTATATCCTGCTATAAAAAGAAATTATAATCCCTTCATCCAGTGCTGCACTGAAGTTTCTGGATTCTGAGTCATGGGGAAAGCAAAATAATTGTCAAAGGATCTGCGGGAAAAGGTAGTTGAACTGTATAAAACAGGAAAGGGATATAAAAAGATATCAAAGAAATTGAGAATGCCAATCAGCAGTGTTCAAACTCTAATCAAAAAGTGGAAAATGAGGGGTTTTTTTTAAACCAAACCACGGTCAGGTAGACCAACTAAAATTTCAGCCACAACTGCCAGGAAAATTGTTTGGGATGCAAATAAAAACCCACAAATAACTTCAGGTGAAATACAGGACTCTCTGAAAACATGTGGTGTGTCTGTTTCAAGATGCACAATAAGGAGGTATTTGAAGAAAGATGGGCTGCACAGCTGAGTCGCCAGAAGAAAGCCACTACTACCTAAATGCCACAAAGTATCCCACTTACAATACGCCAAACAGCACAGAGACAAGACTCAAACCTTCTGACACAAAGTCATTTGGAGTGATGAGACCAAAATTGAGCCAAGGGAGCAAAGGAGTCAACAAAGCCTATGATGAAAGGTGCACCATTCCTACTGTGAAATACGGAGGTGGATCGCTGATGTTTTGGGGTGTGTGAGCTACAAAGGCACAGGGGATTTGGTCAAAATTGATGGCAAGATGAATGCAGTATGTTATCAAAAAATACTGGAGGAACATTTGCATTCATCAGCCAGGAAGCTGTGCATGGGACGTACTTGGACATTCCAACATGACAATGATCCAAAACACAAGGTCAAGTCGACCTGTCATTGGCTACAGCAGAATAAAGTGAAGGTTCTGGAGTGGCCATCTCAGTCTCCTGACCTCAATATTATTGAGCCACTCTGGGGAGATCTCAAACATGCAGTTCATGCAAGAGAGCCCAAGAATTTCCAGGAAGTGGAGGCTTTTTGCCAAGAGGAATGGGCAGCTTTACCATCTGAGAAGATAAAGAGCCTCACCCACAAATACCACAAAAGACTTCAAGCTGGCATTGATATTAAAGGAGGCAATACACGGTACTAAGAACTGGGGTATGTAAACTTTTAATCAGGGTAATTTGGGTAGTTTCTGTTGTCATTATGATTTAAAAAGAGTAAACACAGTTGATTGATAATAAATGGCTTCAGCCAAACACCAACCATGAGTGAAAGAAAAGATTTTGTGTTCTCATTCATATTCTCTGAAAAATGGCAAAGAAATAAATTCTGCCAGGGTATGTAAACTTATGAGCACACCTGTATTTGTTACACTTTTTTCTTGTTTTATATATATTTAATAATCATCTAAACAAGTTAGGCAGCATAATCTACTAACCCACCCCAAACTAATTGCTGGAACCCCAAGATAAATACAGCAAGGTCATGTTGTTTTGATTTTAAACTGAAGGCTGTGAGAACTTTTAAGGCGTTGCGCTTCCTACGAAACCGCGCTGCAAGCAGTTTTTTTCCTTTAATTGGGGTCTTTCAGCAAGACTTTCTCTCTACCGCCAACTGAGAGTCCCACCATGAAACGTCTTCTGGCTAATGTTAGATTTTATAAAGCTTTTAGGAATAGCTTGTCATGTAAAGCTAACAAGCACACTTTTTTTTTCCTTTTTATTTTATTTTTTTAAATATATATAAAAAAAAAAAAGAGTGTAAAATATACAGTTGTGCTCATAAGTTTACATCCCCTGGCAGCATTTATGATTTCTTTGCCATTTTTCAGAGAATATGAATAACACAAAAACTTTTCTTTTACTCATGGTTTGTGTTCAGCTGAAGCCATTTGTTATCAATCAACTGTGTTTACTCTTTTTAAATCACAATGACAACAGAAACTACCCAAATGACCCTGATCTAAAGTTTACATACCCCAGTTCTTAATACCGTGTATTGCCCCCTTTAACATCAATGACAGCTTGAAGTCTTTTGTGGTATTTGTGGATGAGGCTCTTTATCTTCTCAGATGGTAAAGCTGCCCATTCCTCTTGGCAAAAAGCCTCCAGTTCCTGGAAATTCTTGGGCTGTCTTGCATGAGCTGCACATTTGAGATCTCCCCAGAGTGGCTCAATGATATTGAGGTCAGGAGACTGAGACGGCCACTCCAGAACCTTCACTTTATTCTGCTGTAACCAATGACAGATCGACTTGGCCTTGTGTTTTGATCATTGTCATGTTGGAATGTCCAAGTACGTCCCATGCACAGCTTCCTGGCTGATGAATGCAAATGTTCCTCCAGTATTTTTGATAACACTGCATTCATCTTGCCATCAATTTTGACCAAATCCCCTGTGCCTTTGTAGCTCACACATCCCCAAAACATCAGCAATCCACCTCTATGTTTCACAGTAGGAATGGTGTACCTTTCATCATAGGCCTTGTTGACTCGTCTCCAAATGTAATGTTTATGGCTGTCAAAAAGCTCAATTTTGGTCTCATCACTCCAAATGACTTTGTGCCTGAAGGTTTGAGTCTTGTCTCTGTGCTGTTTGGCATATTGTAAGTGGGATACTTTGTGGCATTTACGTAGTAGTGGCTTTCTTCTGGCGACTCGACCATGCAGCCCATCTTTCTTAAAATACCTCCTTATTGTGCATCTTGAAACAGACACACCACATGATTTCAGGGCTGGTGCAAAGATTTTTGACACCCTAGGCGAAACCTCATTTTGCCGCCCCCTTTGGCTCTGCCCCTGACTCCACCCCCTTTGCCCTGTCAAATGTATACGATGGAGGTGGCGGAGGTAGAGATTTTTGCAGAGCCTCTCTACCCATTTCTTTAGTCGTGGTCCACAGGCCTGCACCCATGCCCCTGGATCCGCCTCATTTTACCACCCTGGGGTGCTGCCAGCCATGGCTCTCCAGTGACATGAGTGATTGGATCAACAGCGGATGGGCACCCCTTGTGGCAGTGGCGCCCTAGGCGGCCGCCTACTCCGCCTAGTGGTAGAGCCGGCCCTGCATGATTTCAGAGAGTCCTGCATTTCACCTGAAGTTATTTGTGGGTTTTTCTTTGCATCCCAAACAATTTTCCTGGCAGTTGTGGCTGAAATTTTAGTTGGTCTACCTGACCGTGGTTTGGTTTAAAAAAAACCCCTCATTTTCCACTTTTTGATTAGAGTTTGAACACTGCTGATTGGCATTCTCAATTCCTTGGATATCGTTTTATATCCCTTTCCTGTTTTATACAGTTCAACTACCTTTTCCCGCAGATCCTTTGACAATTCTTTTGCTTTCCCCATGACTCAGAATCCAGAAACGTCAGTGCAGCACTGGATGAAGGGTGCAAGGGTCTGTCAGGAGTCCAGAAACCCATTGACCTTTTATACATACACACTAATTACAATCAAACAGATCACAGGTGAGGATGGTTACATTTAATAGCCATTCAAACCCCTTTGTTTCAACTTGTGTGCATGTTATCAGGCCAAAATCACCAGGGTATGTAAACTTTTGATCAGAGTCATTTGGGTAGTTTGTTGTCATTATGATTTAAAAAGAATAAAAATACCTGATTAATAATAAATGGCTTCAGCCAAACACGAACCATGAGTGAAAGAAAAGTTTTTGTTTTATCATTCATACTCTCTGAAAAATGGCCAATAAATCATAAATTCTGGCAGAGTATGTAAACTTATGAACACAACTGTATGTACATAACCTGTTGTACAAATATAATTATTTCCATTGTACTGTAGATGCATTAACCCCATTCACATTTGCAGTCTTTCGATTAATGTGGCCTTGCATGTTCCATTTGGGAATGAGCTGCATGCGTGCCTGTGATTTCATCAGCAGCCTCTTGGGTAGACTAAGGATAGAGATTCTGTCAGCGTGGTTCCTGATCATGTGATGACCATCAACTGTGACATAATGATCACATGGCTTTGTTTGTAAACAGCTGCCTGGATATTTCTGTCTGGGTGCACGCCCAAAAACAAAGAAACAAATATTTTCCCTAGTGAAGGCAGTGCAGAGTTTTAAAAATAAAAGTAAAAACCCGATCAGTAGACATGTGCATGTGCCGCAAAATTTGTTTATTCTCACTTTCGTTTTATTCATGGGTTTTTTTGTTTTTTTTTTCATTTTTCAGGTCATTCCTTATGATCGGAATTCGTTATTTCGAATAAATTTGTAACTTCGGAAAAATTCGAAAATTCAAGAATTCAGAAGTTCAAATATCCGAAAATTTGAGAATTCCGAAAGTTTGAGAATTCCGAAAATTAGATTATTCGGAAAATCCGAAAATTTGAACATTCAAAAATCCAACAATTTGACAGTTCACAAATTCAGAAATTTGAAAATCCGAAAAGTTGCAAATCCAAAAAGAACAAAAATCCAAAAATTCTAAAATCCGAAATAATAACTAACTAACTAACTAACAAACAATACCCAACTATTAAATTATAGGTATTGGAATTTATTTTTAAATTTGTCTGTTAGTGAACATAACGAATATGAATTTATCCGAAGTTACGAATTATCCGAAATAACAAACATTGTATCTAAACAAATGGAACATAGCGAATTAATAATAATAAATAATATTAATTTGTTATGTTCCATTCGTTTAGATGTGGCATTCGTTATTTCGGATAATTCAGAAATTTCAATACCTATAATTTCATAGTTAGTAATAGTTATTATAAGTTAGTTAGTCATCATTTTGGATTATCGTTTTTATTTCCGAATTTCCGCCTTTTCGAATTTCGAATTTTCGGATTTTTGAATCTCCGAATTTCAGATTTTCGAGTTTCCGAATTCTCCAATGTTTGAATTTCAGAAAAATTCTTTAAACAGGTTTTCGTTCATTCGAATATTTCTGAATTAACAAATGTTTCTAATTTCGTTGAAAAACTAATTCGTAACGAAACAAATTGCACATGTCTACCGATCAACCTGGGCCTCCTCAGTTGACCTCCTCCACCTACCGGCCTGGGAGTACCTTCTCCCCATTTTTCACTCTTCTCCCCCTTCTTTTTCTTCTGTGACTCCCCCCACCTTTACCTGACCCCTTCCCTCTCCAACCACCTTCCCAGTCCCACTCCTTTTTTTTTTTCTTCTCGTTCTTCTATGCTTGGTTTATGTTTCATTTCTCTCTTTGTGGATTGCTCCACAGCCTAACCCCCGAGCCCTTTGACTTCGGCACCCTGTTTTGACCCCCAGCCCCGGTCGGATGGTGATTGTTGTCTGACAGTTTATACCTTAAAATGTATTCTATGAGTATTCTTAAGTTGTACTATTTTATGCCTTTTATTCATATCTCTTGCACGGGATTATTACAACAGTATTTTTTTCATATTTTAATAAAAATATTGTAAAAGAAAAATAAAAGTAAAAAAAACATGACTGGTCCATGGCATTTGAAACTAGATGCCGAACGTCTCCCACAACCCAAGGTCTTATCTCCTTATTATACTCTTCCATACTAAACAACTCTAACTAGCAAGTCTCACTTTACTGCTCCAGTTTGAAAAAGACTTTGGTGTCACGCAAACCCCGGAGACATGGAAAAAAATATGGGGGGCATTATTCCGCTCTTCCCGCAATAGTATAGCTTTAGAAAATTCTTTTGACGTTCTGTCTTGGTGGTATTTTACTCTGGCTAGACTTGTGAAATGCCTCCCTTCTTACCACTCTACATGTTTTAGGGCAGTGGTTCTCAACCTTGGTCCTCAAGTACCCCCAACAGGCCATGTTTTGGGAAATTCTCTTAGATAAAATAGCTGTCCAAAATAACAAGCCATTGACTCTGATTTAAAGCACCTGTGCTAGATAAAGGAAAACCTGCAAACATGGCCTGTTGGGGGTACTTGAGGACAGGGTTGAGAACCACTGCTTAAGGGGATGTTCAGGCCTAGGAGACATGAAGCATACATGGTAGATGTTCCCTAAAGTTAAGCATTTGTGGATAAAGGTCTATAACATGGTCAATTCGGTGTTACACATAAACCTGGGCAAAGATCCTTGGGAGGCGCTCTTGCACAAACCGATAGAAGATGCGACCAAACGAGAGCATACCGTAGTGACCCACACATTTTTCACCACGAAACAGACAGTTACAAAAGCGTGGAAGACGCCGATTCTCAACTTCAACGAGGTGAAAAGTCGGGTGCAGATTATGGGAAACTGATGGTGATATTCACTGACACACATGGGAAAATTTTGCAGATTTGGCAGCCCTGGCTAGATTATTTCCCACTAACACAACCACCTATATGTTTTCTAGAACTGTAACCCAACACTATGGGTCAATATACCCATAGTGAACCTCCGGGACAGAGATGCCCCCCCCCCCATTTTTTCTCTTCCTCTCCTCCCTGTGTGATACGTGGACCAGTAAGCACGGGCAGGGATGCTATATCTCGCTAACTGCACACTGGGCAAATGTAGTGGCGGGTGGGCCTGAGGCGGCTAGCTGTTTGGCGCATGTCCTTCCGCCACCGAGGATTGCAGGGCATTTCTCTTTGCCTCCTGTTGCCTCCTCCTACTGCGCTTCCTCCTCCTCCTCTACCACCTCCTCATCCGCTCAGTGTAACACCTTCACCACCAACTTCAGCACATCCAGGGGGAAACGACAGCAGGCTGTTTTAAAACTGATATGTTTGGGGGATAAACCCCACACTGCGTAGCAGCTGTGGATGGGCATTGAACAACAGACAGATGAGTGGTTGTTGCCACTGAGCCTCAAGCCCGACCTGGTGGTGTGCGATAATGGGCGAAATCTCGTAGCAGCTCTGGGCCTAGCAGGTCTGACGCACATCCCTTGTCCGGCGCATGTGCTGAGTTCGGTGGTGCAGAAATTTCTAAAAAACTACCCGGATATGTCAGAGCCGTCTGTGCACGCTTTCGGCATTCTCACTCTGCTGCTGCTCCCCTGTCTGCGCTGCAGCGGAACTTCGGCCTTCTCGCTCACCACCTCCTATGCGACGTGCCCACAAGGTGGAACTCCACCTTGCACATGCTGGAGAGACTGTGCGAGCAGCAGCAGGCAATAGTGGAGTTTCAGCTGCAGCACGCATGGGTCAGTCGCTCTGCGGAACAGCAACACTTCACCACCAACGAGTGGGCCTCCATGCGAGACCTGTGTACCATATTGTGGTGTTTCCAGTACTCCACCAACATGGCCAGTGCAGATGACGCTGTTCTCAGCGTTACTATCCCACTTCTATGTCTCCTTGAAAAAACACTTCGGCCGATGATGGAAGAGGATGTGGCACAGGAGGAGGAGGAAGAGGGGTCATTTTCACGGTTATCAGGCCAGTCATTCACAAGTGGCTCGGAGGGTGGGTTCCTGCACCAGCATAGGCCAGGTAAAAACATTTCAAGCCAGGGCACAGTTCTGGAGGATGAGGAGGATGAAGATGATGATGAGGAGGAGGAGGAACCGTGTTCTCAGCAGGGTGACACCCAACGCAGCTCGTGGGCATCACTGGAGTGTGGCTGGGGGGGATACGGAAGAACACAGATGATATACCTCCCACAGAGGACAGCTTGTCTTTGCCTCTGGGCAGCCTGGCACACATGAGTGACTACATGCTGCAGTGCCTGCTCAACTACAGCCGAGTTGCCCACATTTTTACTTGTGCTGATTACTGGGTGGCCACCCTGCTGGATCCCTGTTACAAGGACAACGTGCCGCCCTTAATTCCCTCACTGGAGCGTGAGAGGAATATGCACGACTACAAGCGCACACTGGTAGACACGCTGCTGAGGGCATTCCCAAATGACACCGGGGGCTCAGTGGAAGCACAAGGCAAAGGCAGAGGGGGAGGAGGAAGAGGTCGCCAATGCAGCTGTGGCACCGCCAGCACCTCAGAAGGCAAGGTTAGCATGGCTGAAATGCGGAAAAACTTTGTCAGCAGCATGCCACAACAAACAGCACAACCAGCTGATAGGCAACGTCCTGGCAGAAGGCAGCATTTCAGCAACATGGTGGAGCAGTATGTGTGCACACACCGACACGTACTGACTGATGGGTCTGCCCCATTCAACTTCTGGGTCTCCAAATTGGGCACATGGCCTGAGCTTGCCCTTTATGCCTTGGAGGTGCTGGCCTGCCATGCAGCCAGTGTATTGTCTGAACGTGTGTTTAGCACGGCAGGGGGCGTTATCACAGACAAGCGCAGCCGTCTGTCTACAGCCAACGTGGACAAGCTAACGTTTATTAAAATGAACCAGGCACGGATCCCACAAGACTTGTCTGTACCTTGTGCAGAATAGCCATTTAGATTGGCCTCACACAGCCATTGGTATACTTTTTTTTTTAATATGTCTCAATATTTTGGGGGCTACCCCAATTAGAAAAAAAAAACAAACAAAAAACAGTGTTGGCTACCTACCTCCTCCTCCTCCACTGCCACTTCCACCACCTACACCGCCAGTCATGGCCTCCTCAACTTCGTACTCCACATCCACCTCCTCCTCCATTGATTTTAAGTTATTTCCCTCTCCACATTTGTTTGCAGGGCACTTGCCCTACTATTACCCCCATTTTGCTTCCTTTTGCAGCCCTCTAGCCCTTTCCATTACTTTTTTTAGAGCCATTTTTGTGCCCAAAAGTTCGGGTCACCATTGATTTCAATGGGGTTCGGGGTCCGGGGTAAAGGTCGGTGCCGAACTCAAACTTTTTCACGAAGTTCGGCCGAACCCGACGAACCCGAACATCCAGGTGTCCACTCAACTCTAATTAGGGGCCCTTGTTGTATGGCTTTTTTACTAGACAAAGCACATCGCATTTCCAGGCAGGGCTCTGACAACTGATCATCTAATGGTATGATATTGCTTGGGACTAATGGTCTTCATTCCTATACTATTGTTCAATGTTACGAATCTGCAGAGAGAAACTCCTTCTGTACTTGTACATATTTTCGTACAGCATTTTTGGATATGTAACAGTCTATTTAATTTGTGTCATTTCAAACAATAATACAATTAAAGTGAAAGAAAAAATAAAAGTAAAAATACTTTAAATGAAAAATGTTTTTCCCCTCAACCCTTGTACCAAATAAAATCCTTTGAAAAAAGGTAAAACTTATGCTTCCTTCAACCATGTGTTGAAGGAAAGAAAATTGATTCATGTGGTAAGCCATCCCGCTGAGCTATTGTATTCTGACAGCAGGAGGTTTCCCCACCATCATAATACAATGATCACTGCTGCCGGCTATAGCCGATCAATGGAAGAAAGCTCAATAGTCTGATTGCACTGAAGAACAAAATTTGTCTTGTTCCTGCTGAACCGGCTTTATCTGTCTATGGCCGGCTTTGATTGTCACCCACACAGGTGCCCCCATTGGATGGTTTCCTCTCACCTCCCACTAAAACTCTAGATTTTTGGATTTTTTGAATGATATTTGCATAAAACCTTTCTGAGGTTATGGTGGCAGATCCCCACAATGGGCAGGCACACTAAAAGCATTATGGAGTTGATTTACTAAACCTAGAGAGTGCAAAATCTTTTGCAGGTGTGCGCGGTAGCCAATCAGCTTCTAATCTCAGCTTGTTCAATTAGGCTTTGACAATAAGGGCCGGTTCACACTGAGGCGATCCGACTTCGGGGCGACTTTGCTAGGCGATTTGAAAAGGCGAAGCGGCGCGATTGTGAAGCGAAGCGGCGCGATTGCGAAGCGATTTTAGGCGATTTCAGGCGATTTAAACACGAGTACCTGGGACATGAGAGGTGTGTCTTCTGCCAAAATTATGTTTTTCTTCCTGGAAAGTCGCTTCTTAGACGGGGATCCGACTTGGAAGCGAACTTCCATTGACTTCTTTGGGCTCAATTCGCCTAGAAGTCGCTTGAAAATAGTACAGGAACCTTTTTTGGAATCGCTTTGGACTTGAGTAGCGCATATTAAGACGGCTCCATTCATTCCAATGGGATTTCTGATGTCAGGCGATTTGAGGCGAATTGGGGCGACACAAGTCGGATCGCAAATCGCCTAGGATCGCCTCAGTGTGAACCGGCCCTTAAACCTGGAAGCTGATTGGTTTCTATGCAGAGCTGCACCAGATTTTGCACTCTCCAGTTTTAGTAAATCAACCCCTATGTGACACCAAAGGCTGTGAGCTATCTGCTTTGCTTTGTGTGACCACGTGAAAGTTATTTTTAAGGTGTTTCGATTATTCTACTGCAAGGAAAGAAAGCAAAAGGCATCACTATATTTAGCGAATTTCAGCAGCCACTTATGTTAACAACACGATTGCGTCTTTCCAACATATCATAGTCCTTGATTAACAGGTATTTAACTGGAAATGGCTTTGGGTCTTTCAAAGACTGCGGCATTTGCGCTTGAAATAAAAGTTAAAAAATAAATAAAAGAGAACAAATGTGTTAAATCGAGAAGGAGGAAAATGGGTCTGTAATTGTCGGATGATTCAAAACCAAGACAAATAAATACAATTATGCCTTGCCCGCCGACGATTGCCGTTGTTTGCTGTAATTGAAATGTACTGACGGTAACCAACAAAAAAACAGAGCGATTATTCATTGTAGGAGGATGAAAAGCAGAACATGATTGAAAGAGCGACACTATGAATGAAGATCTTCTCTGCGTTTTAGTGGAGTGACTCTTTGAAACGCATCACTTGTGTCCATTGTTAAGTCATTTACCAGGAAATTCCCTTGAATTCGTTTTCACTTTCTGATCGTTTGGAATGTACAGGAGTTATATATGTTAAAGAAGAAGAAGATGTTTCCATAGAATTCTTATTCTATGGAAATTGGGGAAGCTTTTAACCACTTCAGCACCGGAAGGATTTACCCCCTTCCTGACCAGAGCACTTTTTGCGATTCGGCACTGCGACGCTTTAGCTGACAATTGCGACGTTATACCCAAACAAATTTGATGTCCTTTTTTCCCCACAAATAGAACTTTCTTTTGGTGGTATTTGATCACCTCTGCGTTTTTTATTGTTTGCGCTATAAACAAACAAAGAGCGACAATTTTGAAAAAAACCCAATATGTCTTACTTTTTGCTATAATACATATCCAAAAATATATATAAAAAAACTAATTTATTCATCAGTTTAGGCCGATATGTATTCTTCCTCATATTTTTGGTAAAAAAAAAAAAATAGCAAACTTTTGGTTTGCGCAAAAGTTATAGCGTTTACAAACAATGAGAATTAATTTATGGCGTTTTTATTTATTTTTTTTTTTTTCTGGCGGCGAGCTGCGATTTTTATTGTGCTGCGATATTGCGGCGGACAGACCGGACACTTTTGACACTATTTTGGGACCATTGACATTTATACAGTGATCACTGACAGAACGGGGAACCGCCGTGTTTACATTGACGGTTCCCGGTTCTGCCTCTCTAGAAGGCGATCGCGGGTCGCTGGCAGACATTTACTCCGTCCGGCTGCAGGCATGCTCACGGAGCCCGCAGCTGCTCCAATCGCCGTTTATAGACGGCGATCAGTGCAGCGCTGCCAACCTGTCACAGTAAATGTACACAACGCGGTCGGTAAGAGGTTAAGGTAAAAAATAAACCACAAGCCCAAGCCACACTTGACAATGCAGAGGGGGAAGTGGAGAAGGTAGAACTGCTGATTATATAACTATATATATTATCTCACATAAGTGAGTACACCCCTCACATCATATTTTATTCTATCTTTTCATGTGACAACACTGAAGAAATTACACTTTGCTACAATGTAAAGCAGTGAGTGTACAGCTTGTATAACAGTGTAAATTTGCTGTCCCCTCAAAATAACTCAACACACAGCCATTAGTGTCTAAACCGCTGGCAACAAAAGTGAGTACACCCCTTAACACTGTTTAGATAGACATACTGTCATTCTGTCAGAGTACCTAACGATCGGCGGGTCCAAAACCCAGAAGTGCAGATTCAAGTATTTATAAGTAATTCTGCACAGAACAGCCACCCTGTAACAGTAAATCTACTATGGGGTGGTCGTAAAGTGGTTAAAGTACTGGTGAATAAGATTATATTCTCGCCTTATTCCAGGGGCTCCAAACTGCTGCCCGAGGGACAGATACGGCCCTTTGCTAGCCTTTATCCTATTCCTCCCAATGATATGAGGCACTCTTTCTCCCATTAATACAAACAATGGGGCACTATTTCTTTCACTGATACTACTGAAGGGGTACTATTACTCCCACTAGTACCAATAATGGAGGACTACTTCTACTGACCACCAACCCTGAGACCATGTTTTTATCACTGATGCTGGGCCCGGGACATTTTCTACCCCCGCTGTCCACAATCTGGCACCCCTAAAGTCTGAAGGACAGTAAACTGGCTCTTTGTTTGAAAAGTTGGAGACCCTTGCCTTACTCATTACTCCCCTGGTTTCTCCTGAGAGTAGGGAAGAGCACCAAACCAGTTCAATGCTGGACCGCAAGTCCTACTTTGTACATGAGGATGTCAAAGAGAGGACAACCAAATGACCAGCTAAAAGTAGCAGTGTCCTACAGCAAGGAGGAATAAGGTAGGCATTTGAGGCGGCACAGTGCCTAAGTGGTTAGCACTTCCATCTAGCAGCACCAGGGTCGCTGGTTTGAATCCCAACCTTGACACTTAATGCCTGGAGTTTGCATTTTCTCCCTGTGCCTGCGTGGGTTTCCTTCCACACTCCAAAGGCATACTGATAGGTTAATTAGATCCCGTCTCAAATTGCCCTAGTGTATAAATGTGAGTTAGGGACCTTAGCTTGTAAGTTCCTTGAGTGCAGGCACCGATTAGAAGCCATCCCCATGTCTGAGCCCCAAGGGCCAAAGCGGGGTGCATTGGGGGACGTGGCCTGGTCAGAGTCCAGGCTGAGGTTGCCACATTGATCAGAGGGATCCTTCAGATGTGCGGCCAGGGCCATCTTAATAGCATCATGGGCCCCTGGGCAAAGTAATGCACTAGGGCCCACACAAGCCTGCACTACCGCTCACCAAACGCAACCCATTTAAATAAAAGGGTCTGCGCTGCAAGTTCTCACAACTGGGGGTGATGCAGCATTTAGAGCAGGGGTACGCAACCTTTGAGAGGTGGAGATCTACTTGAACAACATAAAAGATCAAAGATCACCGGGGGGTAAATAAATTAACTAGCAACGCCTAAGTAAATAGTAAGGATGACACTAGGAACATTTAGAAAACTTATAATACAACTAATGTCATTATAAAAATATAAACTTAGCCTGACTTCAGTGAGCAACTAGCTTGAGGCCTGAATGTAGGTCGGTGTATAGAGGTCAATAATAGGTAGGGTAGTGTATAGAGGTCAGTAAGAAAATGACTGGAGATATGTGATGGGATGGATAATAACTGGAGATATGTGGCTGGATGTAAGTCCGGAGTTCGATCAACGAGTG
>BLSH010323185.1:896945-918913 GCA_018402905.1 Glandirana rugosa | reverse complement strand
AAGAGGTGGGACATGAAATGGACCACTTCAGAAGATTTTAGGGCTGACCATTCTTACAAAAACATACGTAAAAAAATACGTCCTTCGAGGTTTCTCTTTGTATAACTTTTTAATTAAATTTTATATACATTTGGGCCCCCGCACCGGCCGACGTCTATCTCTACCTTCGGACTGACGAGAGGAGACGAGACTGACCTTGAAAATCGTTGATTTGTCGGTATAAGGTCGCTTCCTCGGGGGGAGTTAAGTTGTCGACTCCCCAGGGTGTAAGTGGTTCGTGGACAACCATGTGACACCAGTAATCACAACCTGGGTTTAGACTTCTCTCTGGTCGTTCCGAGGCGAGCGGTGCAGCGGGGGGCGATCCGGTCCCCTGCTTGAATGTAGCGGGGCACCGGAGTGTGTAGGACTGAGAAGAGGCTTATTGCGCTGTGTTGCAGGGGTAATGACTCCTCACCTTCCAGGTGATTGTCCAGTGATGGTGATCCGAGGTGCTGGTCTCTCTTCAGATTTGGGTCCAACACTAATGACCACAGTGTACCAACAGGTGCTTGGTGAATGTGGGACCCCTCAGCTGTTGAATTGAGGGGGGCTCCTTCGCTGGAATATGGCTGTTTAGTTGCTAAAAGTTCCAGTCAGAGCAGAGGAGAGCAGTCAGGCTTCCATCTCTATCTGCAGCCGGCCACGCCCCCGGGTTTACATATATTTTAAATTAATTTTTCAATATGTTTCTCTTTGGAGCTTCCTGCATAAAAAAATGCATACAAAAACATTCTTACCAGTCGGGATTTTAGAAGACTTCACCAGGTAAAGTACAGGGTGGAGAAAAAGCAGAGCAAAACATTATAAGTGAAGTAGAGCGCAGCTAATGGATTTGGTTTTGGGCGCTGACACCCAACACCTTCTCTGTTTCTGTAACAAGAGAGCAAATAAGCCTAAATGTGTTGATGATGCACTTTTCTGTCATTTTGTTTAGCGCGAAATTGTCAGATGTATTCAAAGCAGTGTCATTCTTCCCTGAACTCTACACATTGCCCTATGGCTCGTCATGCCGTCTACCAGTCAGGGCCGCGCAGATGGCTCATGCTGTCAAATGCTTTGAAAAGTCAACTGCATTTTCATTATAATCTTTCCCAGAGATGTGCAGGAAACCAAAAATAAAACATGTACATAAAGCGATGACGGATGACGTGGGCTTGCCAATGTCCTACATCTTTCTCAATTCATCAGATCACTTGCAGAAATCCTTAAAGAGAACCCAGACTGAGGAGGATGCTCCTTAAAAAGCCATCAGAGGGCAAAATATAAGTTATCGGCATTACCTGTGGTTTTTCTGCAGATGATCTTTGCTTACCAATCCTTGTTCTGCAGTGTCTTTGTAAAGTTAAGACGGTCATCTTTGTAGAGGAGCAGGACTTTGTTTCCCTAAGTCAGAGCTGCCCCCTGATGACTAGTGGGATAATAATCAAGACGCACCAGCCAAGGTCAAAGACCAGGTCAACAGGATGGATGAAGCAGAAGCAAGGACTTCCTTGCACTGCAGGTCCTCAGGTACAGTTTCCTCTCCAGCAAGAAACTGTGAACCGCACAGTAGTGACATTTACACAACCCCACTACAAATCTCCTGAGACTAGCAGCCAGAGATAGCAGTGCCTTAGATGATCTCACACTCATAATATACAGATTTGATGCACTGACACACCAAGTATTCTGTTATTTATTAAGAGAAATTCAAGACAAATGGTACATTTTGAAGTGCGCTGCTTAGGCACAGTTTACCTTTATAGATATTACCTATATGAAAGCAAATATTCACTTTTTGCATTTAGGTCCACTTTGAAGTGGTAGTAAACTCCCATTAGACACTTATAACTACAGGTAAGCTTATAATAAACCTTATCTGTAGGTACAAGGAATATCTCCTCAATATGCACCGTTTAGGAGATATTCAGTGTCTCTGCTGGCGGTGACATCCCCAGCGCATTGTGCTCTGAAGGAACGGCATACTCGTGTGGTTTCTTGTGAGCTCTGTGTTGCAGCCGAGACTCCCGCGCGTCGGCACCATTTAAGCAGCTAGAGCCCACGAACCCAGAAGGAAGACTGGGTGAAGATGGAAGCTCTGTCAGCAGTGATAGTGCGGCACTGGAGTGCTTTGTTTCAAGGTAAGTCTTTCCTAATGTGCTAGTATGCGATGCCTACTAGCACATTATATTACCTTGCAGGGTGTAAATTTTACTTTTTTCTTCAGGTAAGTTTACTACAACTTTAACTAGGGTAAAATGAAGACACTTCTGAATGATTTTTTCATAAACGTGATTTGAATGGCTGTTATGTTGATCCAGTAGTTCCAATACTTTCACTGATCAGAAAAAAATATGAAAGTTCGAAGTTCTGACTCCACTGTGACTTAGGTTTGGTTGATTGTTCTGGGTCATTGACTTAGAATGTACTGAAAGTCATGCAACTAGTATTTTCAGAAATCTATGGCAGTCTATACATTTCCTTCAGTACAGCTTTCCTTTAAATCAGGGGTCACCAAACTTTCTACACAGAGGGTCAGTATCCTTTAAAATTTAGAGGGGCTAGACTGTGGCCAGTGGGAGAAGAAAATGTCTTGGAAGTAAACAATGCTCCATCGTTGGTATTAGAGGGAGTAATAGTGCCCTATCTTTGGTATCAATGGGAGGAATAGTGTCCCATCATTGGTATCAGTAGGAGGAATAGTGCCCCATTGTTGATGTCAGTGGGAGGAATAGTGCCCCATCGTTGGGGTCAGTGGGAGGAATAGTGCCACATCCGTGGTGACAGTGGGAGGAATAGTGCCCTATCTTTGGTATCAAAGGAAGGAACAGTGCCCCATCATTGGTGTCAGTGGGAGGAATAATACCCCACCGTTGGTGTCAGTGGGAGGAATAATACCCCACCGTTGGTGTCAGTGGGAGGAATAGTGCCCCATTGTTGGTGTTAGTGGGAGGAATAATGCCCCATCGTTGGTGTCAGTGGGAGGAATAATGCCCCATCGTTGGTGTCAGTGGGGGGAATAGTGCCCCATCGTTGGTGTCAGTGGGAGGAATAATCCCCCATCATTGGTGTCAGTGGGAGGAATAGTGCCCCATCGTTGGTGTGAGTGGGAGGAATAGTGCCCCATCGTTGGTGTCAGTGGGAGGAATAATGCCCCACCGTTGGTGCCAGTGGGAGGGATAGTGCCCCATCTTTGGTGTCAGTAGGGGGAATAGTGCCCCATCATTGGTGTCAGTGGGAGGAATAGTGCCCCGTCATTGGTGTCAGTGGGAGGAATAGTGCCCCGTCATTGGTGTCAGTGGGAGGAATAGTGCCCCATCGTTGGTGTCAGTGGGAGGAATAGTGCCCTATCTTTGGTATCAACGGGGAGAACAGTGCCCCATCCTTGGTGTCATTGGGAGGAATAGTGCCCCATCATTGGTATCAGTGGGAGAAATAGTGCCCGCGTCATTGGTGTCCGTGAAAGGAATAATGACCCATCATTGGTATCAATGGGATGAATAGTGTCCCATCGTTAGTGTCAGTGAGCAGACTAGTGCCACACCGTCAGTGTCAATAGCAGTAACTATGCCCCACTGTTGCTGATAGTGGAAGGAATAATGCCCCAAGGGCCGAATAAAAGCAAGCAAAGGGCCACACCCAGCCCCCGGGCCACAGTTTGGAGACCAATGCTTTAAATGACCAGTTCCCCAAAAGCTTGTGGGGAGGTGCAGCGTGGTGCACGAACATCTATCTTGAGGGAAGGAATGTGACCTGGCTGAGATGTGCCCAAATGTGGAAGTTTCCAGGAAGGATAGTGTGTTTCTGCACTTTCCCTACTTGTCTGGAACCTCTCCCTACTGCTAATGCTGTCCTTGACAGACAGGTGACCTGTTCCTTCACCTCCACTCGCAAAATGCACACCAAGCCAGTTCAGGTCCATCCTATAGCAGTTCTACTGCTACAGGGCAGCACCTGTGTGCCGGATCACGTATATATATTTATGTGATCCGACACTAGGGAGCGGGCATGAGCACTGCTGGCGGCTCGCTTGCGCTGTGTTTACACACAGCGGAAGCCGATTGGTGGGTGCCCGTTACCCGATGTCCTCTGGCAGCTGCCAATCATTAGGAAGAGAACCAGAGTAGCAATCTGCCTATGTAAACAAGGAAAAAAAATTTAATTTCTTTCTTTAGTAAAAACACCTCACACAGTATAGTAAAACACTGGTTAGGCACACAGTTATCCCTTTTATGTTAACCTATTCCCATCCAGTGTCATTAGTACAGTGACAGTGCATAATATTTAGCATTGATTACTGTATTAGTGTCACTGGTCCCCAAAAAGTGTCAGTGTCAGAATGTCTACCGCAATATTGCAGTCCTGCTATAAATCGCCGATCACCACTATTACTAGTAAAAAAAAAAAAAAAAAATATCCCATAGTTTGTAGATGCGTTAACCTTTGCGCAAACCAATCAATATATGTTTATTGGGATTTTTTTAACCAAAAATATGTAGCAGAATACATACTGACCTAAATTGATGAAGACATTTTTCATTTTTTTTGTTGGATATGTTTTTTTTTTCTAGCAGAAAGTAAAATTTTTTTTTTTTTTTTTAAATTGTCGGTCTTTTTTTCTTTCTAGCGCAAAAAATAAAAGAAACAGAGATGATCACATACCACCAAAAGAAAGCTCTATTTGTGGGAAAAGAAAGAACATACAGTTTATTTGGGTACAGCGTTGCACGTCCGTGCGGTGTTGCAAAAAATGGCCTGTTTATGAAGGTGAGGGGCGGGGGGGGGGAATCTTCCGGGGGTCAAGTGGTTAAATAGACTCTGCCTGACCCAAGATGGCTGCCAGAGTCACATGGGGCAGCATTCAATTGGATAGCTTCCCCAGTGAACTAGGAAACCATAGAGGAACCATGTTCCTTTTCCCTTTGCAATGCCACTGTGGTTGAACGGCACCCGCAGTGGAGAGAGTAGACTGCACCTGCCTGCAAGCTGATATCTCTTCATTGGGTGGATCCTGGAAAGTTAAACCACCCAACAATGTCTTCTATCCCTTGGGAACTCTGCACTGAGGGGAGATCTTCACATATGTTGTGCCCATTATGAGGGGTTTCCACCATCCCTGTTGGATTTTATTTACTTCAACTACCTCCCGCTCGCCGTATAGACAAATGATGGCGAGCAGGATGCTCCGTTATTTTGGGACAACATCATATGACGTGCCACTGGGACACGGCGTTATCCTGACCTCAGTAAACAGCTGATCACGCGGCTCTTTACCCATGTGATCAGCTGTGTCCAATCACAGCTGATCACATGTAAGCAAGGAAATGCCTGTTGTTGGCACAGTGTGAGGCGAGGAGAGCCGATCAGCGGCATCTCCTCACAGGGGGAGATGTATACATTGCCCTGATTATCAGTGCAGCCCCAACAGTACCCAACAGTGATGCCAGTCTATGCCCATCAGTGACGCCGAACTGAGCCCATCAGCGATGCCAATCTGTGCCCATGAGGTTCCAAAATAACTAAAAATATCACTTTAGGATGGACTAGAACCTTAATTACATCACATTTTTATTAATTTTTCCAAGCTGGACCATTATAACTGTAAAAATGGATATACCTAAACGTCTAAAGCCCTTACACTCCACTGTGCAAATATCAACCAGGATACTATGGTCAAGAGACCTGACCTGCTTCCCCTGTGCCAAACTATTGGCCAACCATTGTCCTATAACTGTGCTGGACATCTTAATGCTGACCAATTGTAAGTGCTTAAAGCAGAGGCAGTAGACTAGAGCAGCTTTTTTCAAACATTTCCTCGAAATTGTATACAAGCCAGTGGGTGGATGTAACCTGTCTTTTAGTTACATAAAGCCTCAGGTTTTCATTGTACGCCATTACAACCTTCTAGCTACCAACCTCCTAATGACCAATGATATCATCAGTTGATAAGGAGGATGTCAGTTGCCTGCATAGCATCCTTGTTTGGCCCGTCCATGCCTCTCTCCATCAGCTTTACTGTCTCATTAGCTAAGCGATGGAAAAAACGAAGGGAGAAGGGAAACATTGGAATACTAGTCAGTACCAGTGTGCACAAGTGTATTTGCTTTGGAAGAATAAATCCCCTCTAATGTTGGGTGTCCTACATGTGGATGTTGCTGCATTGTGTAAAACTATCAGAATCGTTTTTACATTTTAGAATGGGGCGCCTCAAGACTGCCCATAATTTTAAAGGGTGCCTTGACTGAAAAAAGGTTGAGAAACCCTGGACTGGAGCATTAGCCATCTCTCCACTGTTGGTGTCCACAGCTGCACATAGACATGAGTAGTGTTGAGTGAACCCGGACTGTAACGTTCGGGTCCGTACCGAACTTTGGGGTGTCCGGGATCCGGACCCGAACACGGACATTTCAAAAAACGTTCGGGTTCTGGTAGTTGAGGCAGCCAATCAACAAGCGTTTCACTGGTTTGCCCTTAGAAGCCATCACAGCCATGCCTACTAATGGCATGGCTGTGAATGGCCAGTGCATCATGTGACCCAGCCTCTTTATAAGCTGGAGTCACTTGTTGCTGCAGTCACATGCTCTCTGAGACTCTGACTAGTATAGGGAGAGGAAGCTGCCAGCGTTTTTGTGAGGGACAAATTGCAGACATTTTAACAATTGATCCTGCATTCTGAGATTACTACTACTGTTGCTCTGAGGGACAGATTGCAGACCTCAGCCTGCATTACACAACGATCTGATTGTGGAGTAATTTGAAATTTCACATACTGCTGCTTTGAGTGACAGATTGCAGATCAAACCCTGCATTACACAACGATCGTTACGATCGTACACAACGATCAGATTGTGGAGTAATTTGAGATTTCTCATACTGCTGCTTTAAGTGACAGATTGCAGATCAAACCCTGCATTACAGAATGATCTGACTGCACTAGGTAGAGGCTTCTGCTTAGAGGGACAGATTATTTTTCAAAAATCATCTCCTAGTTCTAAAGGGAGAGGTTCTAGCTGCAGCTGTGACACATTATTGTTCAAAAATCATCTCCTAGTTTATTTGATTTTAATTTATTTTCCCTATCCTCATTTTTTTGTAGGGCACTTGCCCTACTCTTACCCCCATTTTATTTCCTTTTTCAGCCCTCTAGCACTTGCCAGGACTTTGTTACAGCCATTTTTGTGCCTAAAAGTTTGGGTCCCCATTGACTTCAATGGGGTTCGGGATAAAGTTCGGGTAGCGTTCGGTGCCGAACCCAGACTTTTTACCGAAGTTCGGCCGGACCCGCCGAAATCGAGCGTCCAGGTGTTCGCTCAACTCTAGACATGAGACAATCTCAGAATCCCTTAATCAGACCATGAACAGAGAATGTGGACTTCTAAAAAAACTATGGATACATCTAAAGAGAGAACATTGATTTTTGCTGTAATCTGTGCATTGTGTCATAACTCATTAGCTGCTATTGATTATGCACCATAAAGTTAATGGATGCACCGTGGGGCACACAGAAGCAACGACCTTGGCATTGCATCAGGCATATTTCAGCCATCAGAAACTACATACGCAGCAACACAGAACTACAACACAGCTGTGTGTGGGGAGGAGGAGCCCCGTTCATAAGACCGCTTTGTTTTACTTGAGCTATGGATTCTTTAGAATAGGAATATGAAACACTTTCGATGTTATGCGAGGCAAGGTGATTTATGGGTGCTATGTTTCGCGCCGCATGCGTTCATTTGGAGTGGACTAAGGTGGAATCCGGTCCGGGTTTTACCAGCCACCTTGTCAGGGTTGGTTCCGGACCAGATTTTGTGGTCCACTGGAGTCCACCATCAGGTGGTTTAAATAACCAGGAAACGAGGAAAGTTTTGCTCTGGCCTGGGACTCAGAAGCCATCAGCCTGAGAGAGCTGACATACGGAAGTTTGCTTTTGGACTGAGACAAAAAGGTTTGCACTGTCTGTTTTGTGGGTGTCTGGGAGAAGCCCTGCACCGCTCAGTTAAAAAAAACTGAAATGTTTAGTTAGTGCCTGGATGGCGAGGATTTATTTTCTGTTTTGTTTATTTGATTCCTACACGTAACCTTCTAAATAAACCTGGCTACAACCCAGATTTTAAGCAAACCTGCCATTTTGGACTGCCTTTTTCCAGGGAAGGTGATCCCCATTGAGCTAACACCCCCCCCCCCCCCCACAGACTTTATTCCAAAAAGTATGTGATGGTCATGGTAGAGATAGTACCAAGCAGGGGCGTTGCTAGGTCTACAAAAGATCCGGGGCTAGAGCCCATAGCAGCAAAGAAAAAAAGTCATACGCTTTGGTGGGACATACATATGTATATAATATACATGTGTGTGTGTGTGTATATATATATATATATATATATATATATATATATATATATATAATGTCATTACATATCTGAGTGCGGATTCCCCCTTACATCGGGGTCCCGAGAGCCCCCCTCATTACATCAGGGTCCCCAGAGAGCCCCTTCCTTACATCAGGGTCCCCAGAGAGCCTCCTTACCTACATCAGGGTCCCCAGAGAGCCCCAGGGCTCAGGAGTTTGCTATATAAATAATGCAGGGCTCTGCTGTGCCCTTCTATGCAGGGCTCAGATGTGCCCTTCTATGCAGCCTCACCATTGCCCAGCAATGCAACCTCACTATGCCCATGAATGCAGCCTCACTGCCCATGAATGCAGCCTCACTATGCTCATCAAATGCAACTTTTACGGTGCCCATGTATGCAGCCACACTGTGCCCATGAATGCAGCCTCACTGTGCCCATGAATGCAGCCTCACTGTGCCCATCCGTGCAGCCTCACTGTCCATGAATGCAGCTTCACTGTGCCCAAGAATGTAGCCTCACTGCCCATGAATGCAGCTTCACTGTGCCCCCATGAATGCAGCCTCAAGGTGCCCACATGAATGCAGCCTCACTGTGCTCATGAATGCAGCCTCACTGTGCCCATGAATGCAGCCTCACTGTGCCCATCAATACAGCCTCACTGTGCCCATCAAATGCAGCTTTACAGTGCCCATGAATGCAGCCTCACTGTGCCCATGAATGCAGCCTCACTGTGCCCATGAATGCAGCCTCACTGTGCCCATCATTGCAGCCTCACTGTGCCCATCAAATGCAGCTTTACAGTGCCCATGAATGCAGCCGCAGTGTGCCCGTGAAGTTAGCCTCACTGTGCACATGAATGCAGCCGCACTGTGCCCATGAATGCAGCCTTACTGTGCCCATGAATGCAGCCTCGAGGTGCCCATGAACGCAGCCTCACTGTGCCCATGAATGCAGCTTCAAGGTGCCCCCATGAATGCAGCCTCAGCCCATCAATAGAGACTCACCACAATGTCTGGATCACATACACACAACGCTCCCCCCCTCCTCTTTCTTGTGTGTCACACACACAGCGGGCATCTCTCGCTGTGTGTCATGGATCTGAGTCAGTGTTCGGCGGCTCTGTAAGAGGGTCCCGCCTCCTGATAGGCGGAACACTGATTCAGTCAGTGTTCCATATTCTAGACTATCACATGAGCCGAGACGGACCTTGTTACAGTGAGCGCAGCCGAACACAGACCCAGCTGTGTGACACACAAGGAGGAGGAAGAGGGAGGGAGGGGAGTGCTGTGTGTGATCCACAAGAGGAGGAAGAGGAAGGGAGGGAGGGGAGCGCTTCAGCCAGTCCGGCCCTGCCTAGAGACTCGGGGCTATGGGCCCCAGATTTGGGGCTCCGGCCTCAATAGCCACCCCTTAGCGACACCTCTGGTACTAACACTGGTCCAATGTAACTATGTATAACATGTTGATGCCTGAACTATTCTTTATGGTATCTGCACTACCAGTGTGGATATAAATGCTGTTGTGGGACCAATTGGGTGAGCACATTGGGTTATAACCCTCCCCTACTCTATCCAAAATAAAAAGCAAAAATGTTTTCCCTTCATTTCTTCAGTTCATCAATTTTTAGAGGTGCATTTATAAAATATTTCCCAGTATATTCACCATATATTTTTAGAATATTCACCGGTCAGCTATCGTTGGTATGTGTCCATATATGGTGATTGACATACCAAATATAGACTGTGTGATTACCCGGAAACTTGGGAAAGCCCCAAATATTACTTGTAGCTCCACAATTGGCAAAGTTCATTCCCCCTGCTGATTGGACAGCTCTATGAAGGACTCAGCAAGGGGCGCGTCAAACCTCTGTAGAGAGACCGCTGCTTCCACACAGGGAGCATGGGTCATGCTTTGTAGCATGGTGGCAGGAGACAGGCTTTTCACATTTTGTGTTTAAATGCATCTGGAAAAACCAAGACTGTGATATTGTGGAGTTTACCAATCAATAGATGTGGTTGCTGCATTTGTGTTGTTTAGCTTTTTATCTCTGTTTTCACCTGGTGATCTGGCCAGTAGTACATTTCCTTTATTAGAGTGTGCCCACTTTGGAGGAAGGAGCACATGGGGCACAGTAGACAGCAGCATTTTCAGCCTGGGGGGAGGGCAGTGTTAGATGTACTAGCAGATTTTGATTCACTAACACAAATCGAGCCCAAACTTCAGCTCACATTTTATAAGTAGTTACAGCAAATAGTTTTTTGCTTTTGGGAAAAGATTTTACATTAATAAATAAAAGCTGATCATTTTAAGTACCCCTGCCAGTGTTTAATGGTTTGTCTCATCCATGTAAACAGATACATTCTGCTAGAGAGCTTGTGCTTTTGAAAAACAACAGTCTGGATCACCAGATGAAAATGAAGGAAAGAAAGCCTTAAGAAAATAAATGCAGCCATCACACCAGAGGCTGCATTCACACAGGGGTGACCCGACTTCGGTGCGACTTTGCTAGGCGATTTCAGCGCGACTTTCAGCATGACTTACGCGTGATTTCAGGGACCTGAGGCGACTTTACAACATGACTTTGCCTTGACCGATCAGAGAAGGGAGGGAGGGAATTGCCTAAAAATAAATTCTATTCTTTATACTGTAAAGTCGCTTCCATGTAGATGGGGATCCCACTTGGAGGCGACTTCTATTGAATCCTATGGGCACAAGTCGGATATAGGTCGCCTCCAAGTAGTACAGGAACCTTTTCTGAAGTCACCTTGAAGTGGGAGCGACTTCAGTAGTGTACATTAAGACGGCTCCCATTCACTTCAATGGAATTTCGATGTCAAGCGACTTGGGGAGACTTGAGGCAACTCAAGTCGGATCGTAAATCGCCCCTGTGTGAATGGGCACTAAGAATTGGTAAGCTGAAATATAACAGATGTTTGCTTTAGGGTTTGATACTGCTTAAAGCTCAGCTGGGCACACTGTGTTTGAGGCCACACACCTGCTCCTGCACGCCTGTCAAGTTTTGACATGCGGCTTTATCCATGCAGCAACTGCATCTGCATCCAGCTCCATAGGCTGCCTGTTGCAGATCAGGGCAGATGCAGGTGTGAAAACAACTGCCCCATTCACACAGTACAGATATCTGCACCCATCTGATTGTGGTCTAAGGCTCGGTTCACACTACCGAGACCTGAAAGTCGGCGTGACTTTGCCAAACGACTTCGGCACGACTTTGAAGTGACTTGACACAACCTTCAGCGGACTTCGGTACAACTTAGATGCAACTTCAGGGTAACCTTCCTATAATGTTGAATCCTAAACACATCAATATAGATGAGGATCCGACTTGGGGGCGACTTTCATTAACCACTTCAGCCCCGAAAGGATTTACCCCCTTCCTGACCAGAGCACTTTTTGCAATTCGGCACTGCGTTGCTTTAATTGACAATTATGCGGTCGTGCGACGTTGTACCCAAACAAAATTTTCAGGGTTTTTTTCCCCCCACAAATAGAGCTTTCTTTTGGTGGTATTTAATCACCTCTGCATTTTTTTTTATTTTTTGCGCTATAAATAAAATAATAGCGACAATTTTGAAAAAAAAAACAATATTTTTTACTTTTTGCTATAATACATATCCAAAAAAAATATATATAAAAACAAATTTATTCATCAGTTTAGGCCCAAATTTATTCTTCTACATACTTTTGGTAAATAAAATAGCAAAAAGCGTTTAGTGATTGGTTTGCGCAAAAGTTATCACGTTTACAATCTATGAGAATTGATTTATGGGGTATTTATTTATTTTACTGGTAATGGCGGCGATCTGTGATTTTTATTGGGACTGCGATATTGTGGCGCACAGATCGGACACTTTTTGTGGGACCAATGACATTTATACAGCGATCAGATCTAAAAATAGCCACTGATTACTGTATAAATGTCACTGGCAGGGAATGGGTTAAACTGCAGGGGGAGATCTAAGGGTTAACTGTGTTCCCTAGGTGTGTTCTAACTGTGAGGGGGCTGGGCTGGCGGGGGCATGACAGATCTAACTGATCCCAATCACAGGGACCAGTGGATCACTGTCATGCCGCCTGACAGAATGGGAAACAGCCGTGTTTACATCGGCGGTTCCTCGTTCTTCCTCTGTATTAGGCGATCGTGGGTCGTCGTCGGACATTAAGTCCGCCCGACTCACGGCCACACTCACGGAACGTGCGGCAGGCACGAGAGTGCGCTGGCGTGCCGGCAACTGTGGCTGCGTGAATCGCCGTTTACATACAGTGATTTGCACAGTGGAGCCACATTGCCGCAGTAAATGTACGCAAGGCAGGGAAGGGGTTAAGCTGTAGGGGGCGATCTAGGGGGTTAACTGTGTTCCCTAGGCGTTTTCTAACTGTGAGGGGGCTGGGCTGGCAGGGAGAAGACAGGGACCAGTAGATCACTGTCATGCCGTCTGACAGAATGGGAAACCGCTGTGGTTACGTCGGCGGTTCCCCGTCCTTCCTCTGTATTAGGTGATCGCGGCTCGTCAGCGGACATTAAGTCCACCCAACTCGCGGCCACACTCGCGGAGCGTGCGGCAGGCACAAGAGTGCGCCAGCGTTTATATACGGTGATTTGTTCAGCGGAGCCACATTGCCGCAGTAAATGTACGCAAGGCGGTCGGCAAGTGGTTAAAGTCTATGGGCACAAGGCGGATAGAAGTCGCCTTTAAGTATTACTGGAACCTTTTCTAAAGTCTTACTAAGACGGCTCTCATTGACTAACATGGGATTTTACATGTCACGCGACTTGGGGTCTCACACGTCGTATCCCAAGTCGCCGCAGTGTGAACCGAGCCTAAAAGTACCAGAAAGCCCTCCACCAATCCCATGTGAAGTACAGTAGAGCCTTCTGAAACCTTCTTAGAAGAACCCTGGTGGTTTTTGTTCTTTGTAATGTCAGAGAAATGGAAAAATGCTGAGCCGGCAGATGCGTTGCTGGAGTGTAAACCGTATTGCTGCACAAAGGAGGACCTGTCATGCATTAGTAAATGAAAAGCTCTTCTACATTAATGAAAAATGCACAGAATGAAGAGTGTCAAGCAAAGAGCATCTATTATTTATGTATGTCAGGAACAGACGTCAGCTGAATGAAATCAGCTCAATGTCCTTATAAAAGATATAATAATAGGGAAATAGAAAATAAATATTTTCTGTGAACTGAAAAATATACTGTATATCAATGTGACATGGAAAGGATAGGATTTGACACTCTAATATGCAAACATCATTTTCAGTAGGGAAAACTGGGAGCTGGAACCCTCCTCCCACCCTGGTATTTGTACTTGGGTAGGGAGGGGATAAAACCCATGAAAACTCACTCTCTCCATGTAACAGAGGTTGAAAGTGGCTGCTGAAGCTCTCACTCAAGGTTCATCTATGTAGCTGCGGTTGATGCGGTTTTTAGGCACATTTTGCAGTGCATTTCGCATTTTTGAACATGTGTTTTGCTTTTTTTTCTCTTTAACAAATTGTGTATACCTGGTTGTTAAGGAGCGGGGCCAGGAAGCCAGCTGCCGCATCCTTAACAACCGATGAGCCATCAGCTGTCAGCGGGGTTCCCCGCTGACAGCTGAATGTAAAAACAAGATTTGCTGGAAATACAAACATCGGGGGAAAAACGTTTTGGGGTCCTACCCCCCAATCCATACAGACACAGATTTTGAGGGGAATCCCATGCCACATATTTGTAATAAAATGGCGTGGGGTCCCTCCCAAAATCAATACCAGACCCTTATCTGAGCCTAAGGTCAGGATGGTCAGGAAAGAGGGGGGATGAGTGAGCGGCCCTCTCCTGAACCATACCAGGCCACATGTCCTCAACATGGAGGGGGTGCTTTGGAGCAGGGGGGCAGAGCCACCAGCCAGGGTTGTGGGGAAGAGGCCCAATTCATAGGCCCAATTTATACCAGGAACTGGTATGGATTTGAGGAGAACCCCACGCCAAAGTTTTTAAAAAAATGGCCTCCCCCCAAAATCCATACCAGACCCTTATCTGAGCATACAGCCCGACAAGTCAGGAAAGGGAGGGGATGAGTGAGCGCCCCCCGTCCTGAACCATACCAGGCCACATGCCGTCAACATGGGGGTTGCTTTGGGGCAGAGCTATCAGCCAGGGTTGTGGGAAAGAGGCACTTGCCCCCATCAACATGCAGAGCACCCCTCCCCCCCCCCCCCATGTTGAGGACATGCTCAGATAAAAGTCTGGTATAGAATTTGGGGGGCGGGGGGAACGCCATTTTATTTTACATTTTGGCATGGGGTTCCCCTCATAATCCATACCAGATCCAAACACAACCGTTTATTATGGAGAAAAAAAAAAGGCAAAAGGCGTGTAAAAACATATCAAAAACCCAACGCTTGCAATCTGCTGCTGGAAAAAAAGTCTCTGACCCTTTCCAAAAATGCACTGGCTGACAAATGCATAGATGTGAGCGTGTCCTATAGGAAGCCATGATAAATGAACTGTAGTGTGTTTCTGCAAACTGCAAAATGCACTTAAAAACGCATAGGTTTGAACCTAGTGTCAGTTCTTTATCTGGAAACACCATACACAGCAATGATTTATCACCCTTAAAAAAGATCACATTACTCCACCTGACAATACCTTTATCTGCCTTTCTTTGCATAATAACAGCACCATCTTTATTCAGGCATCATCCAGGGGCAGCATTTGATCTATTCATGGTACAATTTCTAAACTTTGTCAACTCGTGAACCATGTTTAAGAGTTAACTGAGAGATAGCTTAAACACCACATCCAAATGTTGACCCATTCAACAGCTACACCCTTGTGGGAATATGAAGGAACATGATACAACTAACCCTCAACCTGGGAAATCCAAACCAAAAAGTCAAAATATCTCTTTTAATGCACAGATATCAGCAGCAGAATTATTCAGAAACAATAAGGACCAGTACCAGTCATTTATCAAGCAAGAAGCACTAGAGAAAATTGTCACACAACCATCATTAATGGTTCACAAAGTGCAGAAACTCCTAGGAGCGGGGATATCTGTGAAGGTTCTCCTGTGTCCTGGTCATGGTATGATCCAATAGTATATAGGCAAGTTCAACTGCACTTGTTCTGTGATGTAATCTATCTATCTATCTATCTATGGATCTATCTATCTATCTATCTATCTATCTATCTATCTATCTATCTATCTATCTATCTTTATTGATCTATGTATCTCATTATCTATCTATCTATCTATCTATCTATCTATCTATCTATCTATCTATCTATCTATCTATCTATCTATCTATCTATCTTTATCTATCTATCTATCTATCTATCTATCTATCTATCTATCTATCTATCTATCTATCTATCTATCTATCTATCTGTATTGATCTATTTATCATCATATATATCTTGATCTATCTAATTGATTTATCTAGCTATATGTCTGCCATCATGTATCTCATTATCTATCTATCTATCTATCTATCTATCTATCTATCTATCTATCTATCTATCTATCTATCTATCTATCTATCTATCTATCTATCTATCTATCTATCTGTCTATCTATCTATCTATCTATCTATCTATCTATCTATCTATCTATCTATCTATCTATCTATCTATCTATCAGTTTATGTATGTCCCTTTCTATCACGCACTTAAGGTTGTACATTAGTCATCTTTATCCTGCTTTCCAGCTACATAATGCTGCAGTATTTCAGGCTGCTGGGAAGACACTGAGCCCCTGCCGGGAGTCTGCTACAAGCAGCATCTACAGGAAGAGTGATCCGCATGTGGCCCCGGAGCCCCTGGCCGAGGACTGGGAATTGCTGTGTATGGTTACATGCTACTTTCACTTCTGAAATGATTCCAACACAGACTGCAGCACTCGGCATCGGGAAATAAAGAGAGCAGAGCAGATGGGTACAATCTCAATAGTCCTGATTTAAATGATGCTTTAATAGAGTCTGTTTATCTCTACCCTCAAAAATAATGATTATAGGCAAAAATAAGTAACTTCTCAGAATTATAAACTGACCAAGCCTGCCACAGCCTGCAGTCTTATGAAACAGAGGAGGGGCAGTTCATTCTTTTAAAGGATCACTCCACTCTAAACTGAGAGTTGCTGGAACTATATTTACCACCGGCTGGAGATCTCTGCACTCGTGTTCCCAGCTCCGCCTACCTGTCCTCTCTTTATTAGAGACGCTCCCTCTCCCTCCCCTTTTGACATTTTGGCCCAATGCATTGAATCAGAGAAGACATTAGTGGATTCGTGGAACTCCAGGTCGACTAAAATATTTGCCTAAATACACGGCATGCTTCAAAGTGGAACTAAACCCTCCTATCCTTTTCAGCCAAGGAGGCTGCCATCTTGGCCTCTGCCATGGTGCTGCCCATGTGATCAGTTACGACACCAGCCATTGGATGGTTTGACAGTTTGGTTTAGGACGACACAGACAAATGTGACAGTTAGCAATCCCAGCATTCCAGGAATGTAACTGTTTTTTGAAACTGTTAAAGCGGTGTTCGGTCTTCGGAATTTTTTTTAAAAGTCAGCAGTTACAAATACTGTAGCCACTGACTGTTAGGCTACTTTCACACTGAGGCATTTCTCAGGTGCTTTTGGGCTAAAAACTGAGTGCTCATACACTGGGGCGGTGCGGTTGCGGGACGTTGCAAAAAGTCCTGCAAGCAGCATCTTTGGGGCGAGGTGTTGAGTGGTGTTTACACCGCTCCTCCACTGCCCCGCCATTAAAATCAATGCCAATCGCTTCCGAAGCGGCTGCACACCACCTCGGAAGCAGAGAGTGCCGGCACTTTTAACCCCTTTTTAACCCCTTGTGGGGGGTTAAAAGCGCCGCGCTCACATCTGCATAGCGGCGTCATAGTGCCACTATAACAGAGGAATATTGCCATGAAAAATAGCCACTGAATCTGTCAGTGTTTTACCGCTACCGTCTGCCCACCCCAGTGTGAAAGTAGCCTTAATATTAGGACACTTACCTGTCCAGGGAGCCTGCGATGCCGGCACCCCCAGCCGATTTTCGGATTGGCTGTCAGGTCCTGCTGCTGCCATTCGTCATAAGGGAAACCCACAGTTAAAGCGGAGTTCCACTCATTTTTGTTTATTAAAAGTCAGCAGCTACAAAAAGTGTAGCTGCTGACTTTTAATAAACAGTAACTTACCTGTCTCCCGGTCCAGCGATGGCTGCGCCCGAAGCCTCGCTTGTCTCCCCCTCCCTCCCGACAGCCCCGCCATACCTAGTGTGGGCACCCGGCCCGACTCCACGGCCGGGCACCCACTGCGCATGCGCGAGTAGCACTGCACATTCCTAGTGGCCAGGCAATCTTCTGGGACCTGTGACGTGTCCCAGAAGATTGCCAGGAGGGAGGGGCCGCCTAGGAGGAGAGGAGGAGTCGCCTAGGCGGCCCAGAGGCGGAAGGTGGAAGAGGGACAGGAAGTCCCTCTGAAACCTGGGGACACACTACCCCCCAAAAAATGACATGCCAAATGTGGCATGTAAGGGGGCGAGGAGTCCTTAAAGCGGAAGTTCTATTTTTGGGTGGAACTCCGCTTTAAGCCTTTCGGCTTCACAGCTGGTTCCCTACTGCGAATGCGTGAAGCACACTGCGCTTTCTTACTGGCCCGATGGTGGAGGAAGGAGGAGGGGAGCAGAACTTCCTAGGGAAGTTGTCTCCCCGAGGTGGGGAAGGGTACCTTTTGGGTGGAAGTCCACTTTAAATCAATGGGTTTAGTTCCACTTTAAAAAAGCTAATCTGTTAAATATATATTTTTTAAAGGGGTTATAAAGGTAAATTAAAAAAAAATAAAAAATTAAATAATAACAAACATGTCTATACTTAACTACTCTGTGCAATGGAATCTCACAGAGCGGGCAGGAACCTCCTCTTTTAATGTCCCCCTGTCGGCACTCATGGCCCCTCCTCTCTGGCCAGTGCCCCAGTGGGAAGCCGTTTCCCATGGGGGCACTCATGCATGCTCACACCCAAGCCCCTCTTCTGCGTCCATTGACACAGACAGCAGGACTCTGCCCTGCCCCCGCTTCCTCGTCACTGGCTTTGATTGACAGCACTGGGAGCCAATGGCTCCCGCTGCCCTAGCACAGCCATCAAGACCCGGAAGTGAGGGGAGAAGAGATCTTCAGACATGCTTGGCGTTGGATAGAATGAGGGCTCAGGTAAGTAAAGGGGGGCTGAGGGGGGGGGGGTGCTGACACCTTCATGCAAGGAATGCATTAAGGTAAAAAAGACTTAGGCTTAGACTTTACAATCACTTTAATCTCTCTTTGTGTTCTTAGTTGGTACCTTCAGATCTTGCCAATGCAGTTAAATAGCTTTTCATTCCTGCGGAGCGCTGACAATGCTGCTGAATTTGGAGAAGTGTTGCCGGCCCTCTGATCCTCATCTCCTGATCACTTTCATCAGTGACGTCATCACGCCAATGCCTTTAGCTCTATAGGCATTATAGGCCAGCAGATAATCCAGGCCCACCAGCATCAGGGAAAGGGGGTTGACTGAGTCATATGACTGAATAAATCAAATTATATATTATATGGTGTTTTCTTTTTAAAAAAAAAAAAAAAAAGTATGTGGGAGTGTCAGAGCAATACGCAAGTAAGATTTAACAGCTGGCTTTATGCAGCCTTTCCATCTACTTTAAAGTGGTTGTAAACCCCAGACATGAAATATGAACAAAGCATATCCCTCTATAGTGTGCGCTTGTATCAATTAGGAGCACTAAGGGGTTGATTTACTAAAGCTTGAAAGTGCAAAATTTGGTGTAGCTCCACACAGAAACCAATCAGTTTCAATGTTTTATTGTCAAAGCTTGATTGAACAAGCTGAGGTTAGAAGCTGATTGGTTACCATGCACAGCTGCACCGGTTTTTGCACTCTCCAGCTTTAGTAAACCAACCCCTAGGTGTCATTTCTGTCTGCTGCTTCTTTCTTCTGCTATCAGCATGAGTCACTTCTGGCAAGTTTTCCTGACACCAAGGGAAAATTGGTGACAGGGGAGGGAGCTCCAGCAGATTGACAGCCTGAACTCTGTTCCTGTGTGCTGTGTGAAAGGGGGTGTGTCCCTTCCCTCCAATCAGCTCTAGACATGTGCACTGCTGAAAAATGTGTTTGTTTTCGCTTCATTAGTTTTTTGGGGGGATTTTTTTTAAGTTTTTCGGGTCGTTATGATCACAATTCGTAAATTAATAAATGCGAATATTCTTTAATTAGTAAATTCAAAAATTCGTAAATATATAAATTCGCAAATTTGAAAATACGAAAATAAGAAAGAAAATCCGAAAATTCTATAGAACGAAACTCCGAAAACTCGAAATAACTAACTAACTAATTATAACAAACTATTAAATTATATGTATTGGAATTTCCTTTCAAATTTGGCTATTAGTGAACGTAACAAATAAGAATTTATCTGAATTTACGAATTATTCGAAATAACGAATGCCACATCTAAACCAATGGAATGCAACAAATTAATAATAAATAATAATAATAATACACATTTTCTACTATTATTGATATTGTTATTTATTATTATTAAATCATTACGTTCCATTCGTTTAGATACGGCATTTGTTATTTCGGATAATTTGTAACTTTGGATAAATTCATATTCATTAAGTTCACTAACAGCCATTGAAAGGAAATTCCAATGCCTATAATGCAATGGTTATTATTAGTTAGTTATTATTTCAGATTTTTGAATTTTCTGGTTTTTGAATTTTCAAATTTCTGAATCTTCCAATTTCCAAATATTTGAATTTACGAATATTTAGAAAAATTTGTTAAACAGGTTTTCTTTAATTCGGTTATTTCCGAATGAACAAATTTGTAGAAATTCGTTAAAAAAACGAATTTGGAACGAATCGAATTGCACATGTCTAATCAGCTCTCAGATCTCCAATCACTGAGCTCTGCAGAGTGTAACTTCAACTCTCCACCCCCTTTTTCCAGCAGCTTAGACAAGCTTTATAAATTCAGCACTTTAAATGGATCTAGAGAAGAAAATACGGCAGATAAACAGGTACAACTAATGTAGGAGGATGTGTTTCATCTCTGTGTATCACCTGACGCCAGTCACTTCACTGGGTATATAAAAGTGGTTACAACCACCTTAACTCCTTGGCGCCGGTCGTATGCAAATATGCGGCCTTTCCGCGCCTGGTCCTTAGCGCTAAGGGGCGCATATTCGCAAGAATTGCTGCCAATACACCTGTGCCGAGAGTGTGCATTGCATTCTGCACGCTCCAGACACAGTTACTGTTGACTAACCGAAAGCTCCAAATTGCTTCTTGCAATTGGAAGTTTTCGGATCACGTAACTGCCGTGACAGCCAGCCACGGTGGTCACGTGAGGAGTTTTAATGGCAGAAGGTTTTTTATCTTAATGCATTCTGTGCATTAAGATAAAAAAAAAACCTGCTGTGTGTAGCAGCCTCCCCAGCACCACCCTAATTACTTACCTGAGCCCCTTCTCTTTCCAGCGATGTCCACGAGTGTCTTAGCCATCCAGGACACTCCTCCTGATTGGCTGAGACACAGCAGCAATGTCATTGACTCCCGCGGCTGTCAATCAAAGTCAGTCAGCCAATCAGGAGAGAGAGGGGGTGGCCGGGTTGGGGCTCCGTGTCTGAATAGATACACGAAGCTGTGACTCGGCTTGGGTGCCCCCATAGAAAGCCGCTGGCTGTGGGGGCACTTGAAAGGGGCAGGGGCCAGGAGCAGGGAAGAGGGACCTGAGAAGAGGAGGATCCGGGCTGCTCTGTGCAAAACCAACTACACAGAGGAGGTGGGTAGAACATGTTTGTTATGTAAAAAAAAAAAAAAAGCCTTTATAATCACTTTAAGCCCTGCCTTGCCTCCCAGCATCATGAACCGTTTAAAGGGCCAGGAGGCGCCAGCGCTAATCGGTTAAGGTGGCTTTTCAATGGTAGGTCAAGGGGTTAAAGTGGTTGTCAACCTGTGACAACCAATTTAACCTACAGGTAAGCCTAGAATAAGGCTTACCTCTAGGTGCACTGCATATCTCCCAAAACTGCACGGTTCAGGAGATATGGAGTGTTTTGCATGTGCCAACGTCATGTCAGCACATGCGCAGTGAAGAAACGGCCTCCGTGCCGTGACTGGCGGCTCCTGCGCGCATGCGCAGAAGTGACGTCACGCGACTCTGGCCAGTCACAGAGCCGGAGTCGCAGCCCCGGAAGGAAGAGGGGCAGAAGATGGACGCGGCCTGGAGTGGGGACATCGATGGACGCCGCAGGCTTCGTTTGCAGGTAAGTGGCACATAATGGGCTACTATGCGATACAGGGTTTACTTTCTCTTTAAGCACCAGTTGATCTGCTCATTAGCAACAATATTTTACTTTTCTTTAAAAAGAAATATAAATATAATAGAAAGAAATATAATATAGAAATATAATATAGAAATATAATAAAGTAGAAATATAGAAAGAAAGAAAACTTTTATTGAAAAAAAAAAGAAAGAAAAACAGCAAGAAAGTCTAACAAAAAGTACATTAATAGCGCAAAAAAAAAAAAAAAAAAAG
>BLSH010323185.1:866729-896287 GCA_018402905.1 Glandirana rugosa | reverse complement strand
ATTTTTTTTTTTCTTTAGTTTGGCGACCTGACCTTTTCAGGTGAAAAAAAGTAATAAGGAACAAATCAGCATTCCAAAAGCACCCAAGGCTTAGAGGATAGGAAATTTTTGATTTTTCCAGTCCAGCGGTTTGATTTCTTTTTTTTTTTATTTCATTGGAAAACTGCAAATGCAGCTTTGGGAGTCAGCCAGCCGGCTACTGCAATCCATAGTGGGAAAACCTGCAGAAAATCCTCAGCAATCGCAGAAGGTATCCCCTGGCTAAAAGAGAATTGCATCACTGGAGGGTAAGCAGCAGCCAGGTCTGGGGTTCTAGTCCTCTGCCCAGCAACTGGGAAGCACAGCTGCATCAAGCGATCCCCCCTACAGATAGCAGCCACTGCAATGGCCAGGCTCGGCTCCTTCCCGTTCACAGACCAGCTTTACTTCCAGGCATCCTCTGACAGATCAAAGCCAGTGAATAATTCTAGAGCTGAGACAGGAGAGAGAGAGAGAGACTGCAGGAAGAGCCAGAGCTTGGCTTTGCCTGCAGAGCAGCCTAAACCGTGAGCATCGCTCGACTATAAATAATACACGTTTTTTTTTTTTATGGCCAAACAGATGTGCGGGCTGATTAATTGGAGGCGATCTATTAGAAACGTTGTCAGCGTTAATGCATTGTTTTTATTTTTTTTTTCCTTCCGTTACATGGTAAGGAAGATTGGGGTGTTTTAGGGCAGTTTAAAAAATATAGAAATCGTTTGTACGACATTGGCGCCGCATGGTGCAAATCCATATGTAGCGCTAACCCCATCGGGGCTGGTGGTAATTGGGCCTATTTCCCCCTTACAGGCACGTGGTTTCCGCACTCTTCCACACGCTTAATAAACAGTCTAGGGCAGTGGCGGCCGGGTGGCTTTTTTGTGGGGGGGGGGGACAACACCCCCAGTTGGTCAGTGGCATCAGCACCCCCCACCCCGCACACCCTGCACTTACCACAGCAGGCCCCGACGGGCTGGTTGCAGTCTAAGGCAGGCCCCGGCGGGCAGCGGTGGGCTCCGGTGGCAGTGGTGGGCTTCGGCGGGTTGCAGGTTATGGACGCGGGTGACTCCTCCCTTCTTCTCTGAGGTGTGCAATAGGATTGCCTGTCCTTTCAGTCCAGCAGGTGATGGGTATCAGACCTGCTTCCTGATTGGCCGGGAGGAGGTTTAGAGTTGCAACAGCGAATGTTCATTCCGTTTGCAACACACCTGGGTGGACTCCGGACACAATGTTATGCACCCTGAGCCCACCCTATTTTGAAGCCCATTAGAGCCTCTGGCTTTAATCGGGTGCTTCAAAAAACACACCCCCGGACTCCCAGGCTTCACAGCATTTATGGACTTTCCTTCCACCTACTGGGCAAGCCTTCCCAACAGTGGTGGGTGGTGCTCGAAATTATTTTTGCAATAATTTTAGCAAACAAACCTGGCCTGTCCCACTCGCACTAACCCCTAGCCCCCCCCCCATTGCTCGCTCACGTTAACCTCTCCGGCGATCGATTGAACGATCGGTAAGGCGGCAAACCATGGCCTTACCTAATGCAGGGAGGTGCAGGGAGGAGGTCGTGGAGGGAAGAGCCGGGGCCATTGCTTCTCCTCACGATTGAACAGGAAGTGGGTCCTGAGACCCGATTGGCCAGGAGTCCTAAGACTCCCAGCCAATTGGGTCTCAGGAATCGCTTCCTGATTGGCTGGGAGGAGAAACAGATAGACATTAGCGAATATTAATTTGCTACTGTCACACAAGTAGGTGGGCTTGAGGTGCAGTGCTGTGCATTCCAATCCCACCCTCTTTGAAGCCAATTAGAGCCTCCAGCATTAAACACTTTAAAAAAAAAAAAAAAAAACCCATTGAAATCCATGCGTCCGGCACACTGCATGGAGATTAGGGGCCGGGCACATGGATTAGGGTGGCGGTGCCCCTAATGAGCAGGCCGCCCCTGGGATTGACTGGCGACCCATAAATATTCAGGTTGCCTGTTCTGCTCTTCCGCACACTCTAGAACAGGGGTCTCCAAACTTTCTAAACATAGGGCCGGGTTACTGTCCTTAAGACTTAAAGGGTAAGTTCACCCATACAGAAAAATCTGTAAGGTGAACTTACACAGGTCCGCATCCCCCCCCAGTCCCGCTAGCAGACATCGGGTCGCCGCCTCATGGCCTGGGGCTTGGAAATCCCCCTCGTAAGAGGGTACGTTTAGGAGCAATCTGATTGGTCAGAACCCGCTTAGCCTATCCTGTCACCGTGGGTGAAGAGGAGAGAAAGCCGCAGGGGATTTCAAATCTCCGGCCCAGTACAGCTGCCATACGATCAGTCAGTGCAAGGGATCACCGTACTCCAGGTTAGCTGGACCCGGTGCAATGGGAAAAGGGTCCAGTGTATGCTCACCTTGCAGATTTTCTATGAACTTACACTTTAAGGGGGGGGGGTGGAGCAGACTGTGGCCACTGGGAGTTGAAAAGGTCCTGACGTCAGTGGGAATAAACAATGCCCCATTTTCAGTGTCAGTGGGAGGAATTGTGCCCTATCATTGGTGTTGTAGGGCCTCATCTTTTGTGTCATTGGAATGAATAGTGCCCCATCGTTGGTGTCATTGGAAGGAATTGTGCCCCATTGTTGGTGTCATTGGACGGAATTGTGCCCCATTGTTGGTGTCTTTGGGAGGAATTCTACCCCTTCAATAGTGTAAGTGGGGGGAATTCTAACATTTCATTGGTGTCAGTGGGAGAATTATGTCCCATTGTTGGTATCAGTGGATGAAAATAGTGCCCTAAGGGCCAAATAAAAGCAAGAAAGGGGCCTCATTTGCCCCCCGGGCCACAGTTTGGAGATCACTGCCCTAGAACACTCTAGAAGACAGGGGAAAGCAGCAGATCAGCAACCTGTGAGACACTGCCCAGCCCCTGATACAATTAACTCCTGCTTCTCTGCCTACAGGGGAGCCAACTAAATTTACTTACCAACTAGTAAACTAAGAGGGTATTACACATATTAATTTGGTGTAACAGTAATATTAAACCCTCAGTCCTTTTTTAACTTAACACATTGGGCACAACAAAATAAACATTCCCAAGTAAACTATTAGTTAAATTTCTTACCCTTGCACTTGCATGTGACAACTTTCAGTGCTGCTGCTGGCTCCTGCTTTCTACGTGCTACTTCCCTGAACTTCTGGTCTTCGCAGGAAAGCGTTAACCGTGGACAGTGCAGTCTGGAGTAAGTCTGTTAGCTTGGAGAGGGGAGGATCAGGGGGAACGCCTTGCCATCTATGGGGCTGTGTGTTTCTATTGATGCACACGGCTCTAGTCCATGCTTGCAGGGTGGCTCTATAAGATGCTTCCAGAGAAAGGAGCCGAAACCTGGAGCAGTAGCCATGACCCCAGCTTAAACTGGAACATAGGCAAGGATTAAAAGATCATAACTCGCTGGTTATTCCGTTCCAAAACCATAGGCATTAACCACTTGACGCCAGGCGACTTACCGGTACAACGTCCGACTTTGAGTAGCTATACAGGGATGATACCTGCAGGTATCCATATCCAGTATAGTTTTTTTTATAGTTTTATAGTTCCAGTTTCTTGTAAAAGCCATCCTAGTGGCTAATTAGCTGCTGAATTGCTTATACAAGCGACGGGAGGGGCATCCCCCCACCTTCTCCCGCCGCTTTCTGCAGCCTTCCCAGGCTCTTCCATCCCACTGGGGAACCCAAGAGTGTGCCTTTGGTTCCACCTGCTGACCATAGAGCTGATCAAGGAATGGAATTGCCCCGATTTTTTGGATATTTTGTTACTTCCAGTTTCGCCAGACGTCAACATTCCATTCCTAGTTTGAAAAAAGCATTGGATCATACCGATCTTGTTATGAACCAACGCTTTCAAGGGCAAAGGAGAGATCTGGGGTTTAACAGTCCCCTGATCTCTCAGTAAAGGGTACTTTTCACTGCCTATTGCTGTCACAAAGAACGTTTACCTTGTGATAACAATAAAAGGGATAAAAAAAATGAAATGGACAGTGTAAAAAATGAGTAAATAAATAAACAGTTAAAACAAATTTAAAGCATCATGGTTCCCTGTGCTCATGCTCGATTGGACATGTCAGTCCCACGCCCAGCAGTGTATTTAGGTTTTGTGCTGCCCTAGGCCTGACTAAACTCGTGCACCGCCCTAATTTAAATATGAGCCACCCCTTCCTGTCAAGGCCACACCCCTTCCTGTTTAGGACCCGCCTTTAAATTTTCCAGTGGGGACACTAGTTCTGAGGGCTTTGGGTGGGGGGGGGGCAATGGATTCCCTTAATTTGCAGAGATTTCCTCATACTTCCTGTTTGGCTATGAGGTAGCACAACAACTCATTGGTCGGGGTCTGCCGTCTGGGCGCCTCAGGACGCCTGGGTCTTCTACATATCTATGGGTTGTCTCCCCTGCCCAGCTGCTTTATGGGGGTGACTGATTTGCCTCCCGGACCAGTCCGCCCCATAAGACTGACGCTACACTAAAAGCCCAAGATGGTGGGGACTCTTTTTGTGCTGCCCCCTGCAAAGTGCCGCCCTAGGCCTGGGCCTTGTCGGCCTAGGCCAAGATACTGCGTTGCCCACGCCAGTACGTAAACAACGATCGTTCCACACATGTGAGGTATCACCGCAAACGCCAGATCAAGAGCAAAAATTGTAGCACCTGACCTTCTGTGTAAATCTAAAGTGGTAACCTGTAAAGGCTTTTAAAGTGTCGTCTATGAATAATAAAATATATCATAATTGTCTATATTTTACCAAACATTTGTGTATTATATTGTGTTTTTTGCATTAAAATTCATTATAGTGTACTTTTTAAAAAAAAATGCATTTGAAAAACCATTGCGAAAATACCGTTTGACATAAAAAATCGCAAAACCCAACATTTTATTTTCAAGGGCCTCTGCTTAAATATATATATATATATAGATATATAATGCTTGGGGGTTAAAGTAATTTCCTAACAAAAAAAACCCCAGATTTTTACATGTGAACAAAAAATGTAAAAATAGGCCCAGTCTTAGACCTGGCCTTCTCATTTTCATAATGGGCACCATATTTGTCACTGTCCTTGGGTCATTCCCACATATCATGCCCTGTTTCTAGGTGTTCCCGCTGAGAACACATCCACTTTCCGAATGACCAATGCCCAGATTATGCCACTTTCCAGGAAGTCCTGCCGCTACTTATGCCCATTTGCAGCTGCAGTCATCTCCATAATGCTCTTACAGAGTTAACACGCTACCTTAGTAACTGAAATAAGGGTGACACTATGTTCTCGGGACAAATTGTCATCGGGACAGGGCCCCTAGATGCAGGACTATGCAAAAAATAGTGGCATTTATGCACTTTGCAGCTTCCACCAGGTATTGACGTGTCAGCCAAAAGAACATTTAGAGGTCAGGTACTGATGGTGGATGAGAACACCAGACTCACAAGTGACATTCTAACTCATCCCAAAGGTGTTCAGGGGAATTGAGGTCAGGGCTCTGTGCAGGATACCCAAGTTCCTCCACATTAAACGTATCAAACCATGTCTTTGTGAAGCTGGCTGTGTACACAGGGGCACAGTCATGCTGGAACAATACCTTCACCAATTGTTACCACCGGTATGGGAGAAGGGGTAGAGCTACAGCTCTAAAGGAAACCCTTGCCAAGAAACATATGGAGACTTCCATTACTGAACTCCTGAATATGCCAACTGCTTGGCTGGCATGCTGATCCTTTGACTTCAGCACATCCTGCATCACTGACCTGGAACATGCATACAGGCAATAAAATTAGAGTGATGCAAGAACTGATCAACACTCTTATTTAAGGTTAGCGACTCAGAAACCACTGAATCCAAATTGCAGCATACAATGCTGTGCATACATAATATTTCTGGCTACTAGGGCTGCACGATTCTGGCCAAAATGAGAATCACGATTACTTTGCTTAAAATAAAGATTGCGATTCTCTGACGATTCTCGCGACGTAACATCTTACATATAAATACATACAAAAGTTGGACTAACACCACTGTTTAGATTTTTTTTTTTGAAAGCGTAATTTTTCCCAAAAAAGTGTGTTTGAAAGACCGATGCGCAAACATCGTGTGACATAAAATATTGCAGCAACTGCCATTTTATCCTCTAGGGTCGCTGCTAAAAAAAATATATATCATGTTTGGGGGTTGTAAGTAATAGCAGAAAATACTGGATTTTTACTTGTAAGCAACAAATGTCAGAAAAGATTTAGCCTTTAAATGGTTAAACTGATCTTCTATACCCTGGAGTTCATTCCTTTGATAAGTAGAAACATTGCATCTCTTTGCTTCTTTTATCAGCAATGTTTTCATACTTAGCAGGCTGCCCAGATAGGAGAGACTCAAGTCCTTCAGATGTTCCTGGGAAGACTTCAGGCGAATTCTATTACAGTCAAGTCGCGCTGAGTCGCCCCGCAAGTTGGATTGCCAAGTGTTCCTGAAGCGTCTCTGTCTCCATTCACTGTACTGAAAATTGCGGTAATGCGTGATGGAGATCACGGGGGGGGGGGGGGGTGAATCGAGATCGCAATTTTTTTTTTTTCCAAATAATCGTGCAGCTCTCCTGGCTACTAACATTTATAGGGAAAATATGATTGCCTCTCAGGGAATCTGGAAGGATTTTTTTTCCCCCTCTTGTGGTAAATTGGATCATGTTTTGCTAGGATTGTTGCCTTCCTCTGGATCAACTGTGGGTATAGAATTGTATATATGGGATTGTGCATTTTTTTTTTTTTCCCCTTTCATCGGTTGGACTACATGGACTTCTGTCTTTTTTCAACCTGACTTAAGACTAGTACACACGCTTAGATTTTCAGACAACTTATCATCTGTTTTTTGTTGGATGATTGTCTCATGTCGAAAGTGAAGAGGCTACTAACCATACGAAAAATCTCGTATGACCGAATTCAAAGTCAGAAGTGACATAATATGTTTAATAGTTTTGTATGTATTTTTTCCTTTCTGAACATGCGTAGTCTTGATCTTCCAATTTTTTTTGTGACAAAACCCATACTAATTATACAAAAATCGGACGTTGAGTTGACGTAGCGAAAATTTTTTTATAGTCTGCACATTCAGCTTTTGTCTTCCAAGAAATCAAAATCAGCTGTTGAAAGGACCACTAACAGTAAGAATTTCGGACGATCAGTCGTATTATGAAGATTCCCGTACGGATTTTGCATCGTGTGTACGGCCTTCAGACTCAATTCACATCTATGCATGTTGCTTTTGAGCGTTTCAGCAGTGCTTTTTGCTGTGCTTTCCGCGTTTTCAGATGTGCATTTTTGATTCTTTTTATTTGGCCAATTTGTTGCTGGACAGATTAAATAATCCAAAACGCGAAACGCATCAAAAACGTGCCAAAAAAGTGCTACATGCTTTTCTGCTGCTTCTCCATTGAAGTCAACCGAAACAAAAAAAAGCAGCGTTTTGCATTTAAAAAAGTCTCTGGCCTTTGCCAAAAATGCAGAGGCACAAAAATGCATTGATGTGAACTTGTTCCATAGGAACCCATACAAAAAATAATGTCCTGCATTTCTGCAAAAAGCAGGAAAAAGCGCATTAGTGTGAATCAAGCCTAACTATGTAACAATGCAACCATGTAATGCTTACATTTCTCCTGTCTGTCAAGAACTACAAGTAAAAGCATACAACTACATGTCTCCTGTCTGTCAAGAACTACAAGTCCAAGCATAAATTTACGTGTCTCCTGTCTGTCAAGAACTACAAGTAAAAGCATACAATTACATGTCTCCTGTCTGTCAAGAACTACAAGTCCAAGCATACATTTACATGTCTCCTGTCTGTCAAGAACTACAAGTCCCTGAACACAATACTTACATTTCCCCTACCTCTGCAGAACTACAAGTTCCAGCATGTGATACTTGCATTTCTAATGTCTCTTCAGAACTCTACAAGTCCCAGCTCACTATACTTGTCTCTTTAGAACTATAAGGCCTCATACACACGGACGTTTTTTACGGCCACGCTTTTTAGCATTTTTTTCATGTTGTTCAATTGCCCCACAAAAGCGCTGACATTTTCGAGCTGTAGATAGTGTCGCGTTAGTGAGCTGAAAGCAGAACCCACGGCCAGCGCGTTCTGAAGCTGCAGCGTTAGAGCGTTTTTGACGCTAAGCCAGAAAAACGCTCACTAACGCTCATTAACACTGTAGCAACGTTAGCCGGCGTTTTTAGCGCTCGCGTTTTCAGGTTAAAAAATAGCAGAGGAATGTTTTTTTAAACAAAACGCCTATTGACGCCGACGCACACTAACGCCGACGAAATTGCGTATTTTTGCCTGATGCCGGTCCCGACGTTTTGCTATTACGCCCGTGTGTATGAGGCCTTGGTCCTAGCAAGCACCACCTGTCTTTGTAGAATTGAAAGTCCCAGTGTGCAATGCCTGTCTTTCTCCTGTCTCTGTAGAACTATAAGATCTTGTATACCATACTTGCACTTCTAATGTCTCTGTAGAACTATAAGTCCCAGCTCACTATGCCAGCTGTCATGTCTTTTATCTACAGGCTCTCTGGTGATCTGTACAGTTCAGTTGAAGCTCTGCAAGAGATGATAAAAGTTTTGGGCACAGTTGCTGCCCCCATGTGGTGAACATATGCACTAAAAAATCTGGTGTCTATATACAGTATCTGACAAAAGTAAGTACACCCCTCACATTTTTTAAATATTTTATTCTATATTTTCATGTGACAACACTGAAGAAATGATACTTTGCTACAATGTAAATTAGTGAGTGTACAGCTTGTATATCTGTTCTATTTAACCTTTATGTAAGTGATATAACTAAAGGTTTGTTGGGCAATGTATGTCTCTTTGCTGATGATACAAAGGTGTGTAATAGGGTTGATATCCCTGGAGGGGTCTGTAACATGGAACATGATTTGGCATTGCTGGAAGATTGGTCAAAGCAGTGGAGACTGCAGTTCAATATTTCTAAATGTAAAATAATGCATCTAGGGAAAAAGAATCCGCTTAGAGAGTGCAGCATTGGGGGCACAGTGTTAGCCAGCACTACAGAAGAAAAAGATTTGGGGGTGCTTATTTCAGATGATTGCAAAATGAGCAAACAGTGTGACCAGGCAGTGGGAAAAGCAAATAGAATTCTGGGATGTATCAGTAGAGGGATCACCAGCAGGAGGAAGGAGGTTCTGATTCCTCTATATAGATCTTTAGTGAGACCTCACTTAGAATACTGTGTCCAGTTCTGGAGACCACACTTACAAAAAGATATTGATAAAATAGAACGAGTTCAGAGACGGGTAACAAAAATGGTGAAAGGTCTGGGGGATAAAACATATCAAGAGCGACTTCAGGAACTTAATATGTACAGTCTGGAGGAAAGAAGGGAGAGGGGAGAGATGATTGAAACCTTTAAATACATCAAGGGGGTGAATAAGGTTCAGGAGGGCAGTCTTTTCAATATGAAACCAAAATCAAGAACACAGGGACCTTAAACTAACTGGGGGGAAGTTCAAAACTAATCTTAGAAAGTATTATTTTACTGAAAGGGTGGTTGATGATTGGAATAAACTACCAACAGAGGTTGTGAGACAGTCAACAGTAAATGGCTTCAAACAGGCTTGGGATAAACAAAAATCTATAGTCAGACAACAAGGTTAATGGAAGAAATCAAAAACAAAAAAAGAAACAACAAAAACAAAAAAAAAACAAATTGCAGACTCGATGGACTACTCAGTCTTTCTCTGCCGTCACTTTTCTATGTTTCTATTTGCTGTCGTTTCAAAATAACTCAACACACAGCCATTAATGTCTAAACCTCTGACAACAAAAGTGAGTACACCCCTAAGTGAAAATGTCCAAATTGGGCCCAATTAGCCATTTTCCCTCCCCGATGTCATGTGACTCGTTAGTGTTACAAGGTCTCAGGTATGAATGGGAGCAGGTGTGTTAAATTTGGTGTTATCGCTCTCACTCTCTCATACTTCCTTGTATTAAGAGAGGTATGGACTTCAGAGAGAGAGATATCATTCCCCCCTCCCTGTACAAATCATTAGTAAGACCTCATCTGGAATATGCAGTTCAGTTTTGGGCACCAGTTCTCAAAAAGGATATTGAGGAACTGGAGAAAGTGCAGAGAAGGGCAACCAAACTAATAAGAGGCATTGAGGAGCTCAGCTATGAGGAAAGATTAGAGGAACTGAATTTATTCTCTCTTGAGAAGAGGAGATTAAGGGAGGATATGATCAACATGTACAAATACATAAGTGGTCCATATAGTGAACTTGGTGTTGAGTTATTCACTTTAAGGTCATGACAAAGGACAAGGGGGCACTCTTTACGTCTAGAGGAAAAAAATTTAATCTCCAAATACGGAAAGGTTTCTTCACAGTTAGAGCTGTGAAAATGTGGAATAGACTCCCCCAGAGGTGGTTCTGTCCAGCACAGTAGATTTCTTTAAAAAAAGGCCTGAATTCTGTCCTTAAAGCGTAGTTCCACCCAAAAGTGGGCAGGGGGGGTCATAACTGAACCAGAACTTGAAGCAGACTTACAGAATGTTTGCAAAGAAACTTGATCTGGAGTCATGCAATGCAGACTTGCTGCAATAGTGCAACAAACGTGTGAAGACTGGAAAGCCTAGCAATAGCTTAGCAAGTCCCTTTCAGACTTGCAGCACAATTGCTTGCTATCTGGGATTAGGGTTGCCACCTGTCCAGGATTCACCCGGACAGTCTGGGTTTTGAATCAGGTGTCTGGGTTTCAGTCTGCCTGAAACCTGGACACATTTTTCAGACCGGGCTGTGGCTCCCCAAGTATCTGAGATATTCACACACAAATCTGTTGCCATTCTAGGAGCTGTGGATGGCTGTCTTGGGGCAGGTTTGGCATCACTGGGGGGCAGGGCGATGATGTCAGCAAGAGTAATTTGGACACACCTACTGTTCGCTGCAGTGTGCCCCATTACTACTATCCTTGGGGCACCCAAAGTGTCCCAGGTCTTTTATAATCCTATAGTGTATACTATGGGAAGAAAATGTGCCCTGTGCCTCTAAAGTGTTCGGGTTTGGCTTAAAGAAAAGGTGGCAACCCTATCTGGGATTCACCCCTGTTTTGGAGATAGAGGTGCTGCCACATCTACACTGAGGTCACAGCCGTGAATGCTGATGACATCATTGGTTCTGTGAGTGGCCGACACCGCCGGGTCCTGAGTTGTAGCCGGCATCACCAGTTCTGGACACTAGAGAGTGGGAAGAGGCATAATCACAGATCACTTGGTGGTGAGAAGCTGATGACTACATCTGCCTGCCTAATTCTTAGAGGAAGAGTATTTTAGGATAGTTTGGGTACTTTACACCCTGTGTTGTGGGATCCAGTGAAATCTGAGTGCTCCAGTGCTGGAACCCCAACAATTACCAATACACTGCACAGTGGGAGAGGTTTGGAAATAATGATGGACCTTTAGCTTCCAGTATTGCCCCTTAGTTATGATTCCCCCAGTCCTAGGATACAGGTGCAGAGACAATGAGTTCTTCAGTTGCTTGTAGTGTTATACAAAAGCTGTTATTTTTCACTGTTTGTCATTTTGTTTGTAGTTCTTACCCTTGAAGGGGGCCACTGAGAATATGCCCAGGTCCTCCCAAATAGTACAGATCAGCAAGGGTGATGGCAGGGCCGGCCCTACCATGGGTCCCAGTGGGTCCATTGGACTCCGGCAGCACTTGGAGAGGGGCAGCAAAGTGAACCATGGCCGCCTCTCCTCTTATATTTATCCAACATATTGAGGACCAAGATTTTTTTTCCAGCAGGTTTGCGTGTCATGATGGCAACTGCCCCCCAGACAGCTTATACTACACTAGCCCATGCCTATACTGCCCTAGCCTGTCTATATACTATCCTAGCCTGTCTATATACTGTCCTAGGCTGTCCATATACTGCCCTAGCCCACCCCTTGGAATTGAACATAATGGTATGTCATATAATTTTGCATATAGACAAGGTGCTGTTGCATGTAAATCTGACTTCCTGATAAATTTAATTTTAGTTTTAATTATCATTATATTAAATAATGGATGTGGGGGCCTTTTGGTGGGCGTGTTTTTTTTTTTGTTTTTTTTATTTTTTTAGGGGGGTATGGGGGGGGGGGGCAGCATTTCATTCTTGGACCCAGGTAGCACAATGTCTTGGGCCAGCCCTGGGTGATGGGTCCGAATATGTCCACCTGGCAGTTTTTTAGGTGGACATGATCGGATGGTCCATTCGCTCTTATGGACGGGCAGGTGTTAACAGACTTATGTCCATTTACACCTTTCTCTGATCCGATCCGGTCCTTAAAAAAACCCAAAAAAAATAGAAGGCGTTCCGTTTCCCTCCGTCTAGGTGGTTTGGATCGGAGGGTAGTTAGGTGTAAACGGAGAGGCAGAGTTCATTTACTCCAGGCTGCCCATAGAGCAAAGCAGAATCTGTCTGTTTCCGCTCTGCAGAAACACAGCCTGTCATCTTCCCGGTCTGCTCCAATCAGCAAGGGTTCAGCGGACAGATCTCCGGCTGATCAAAATGGAGTCTGCCTCGTGTGAAAAGGGCCATATACATCTGCTTGTAAATGGGAGTGCTGACAATTACGCAAATATAGCCGTGTACAGTGTAGTGCAGTGTTTCTCAACCTTGTATCAGTCAAGGCACCCTTTAAAATTATGGGCAATCTCGAGGCACCCTCCAAAATTATGGACAGTCTTGAGGAGCTCTCCAAAATTATGGATGGTCTTGAGGCGCTCTCCAAAATTATGGGTGGTCTTGAGGAGCTCTCCAAAATTATGGATGGTCTATAGGCGCTCTCCAAAATATGGACAGTTTTGAGACATCCTCCAAAATTATGGTCAGCCCTTACGCATCCTCCAAAATTATGGACAGTCTTTGGGCACCCTCCAAAATTATGGACAGTCTTGAGGCGCCCCATTCTAAAATATTCTAATAGTATTATGTGCAGCAACATCAATACTTGTAATCCACCATTAGAGGCGATTTATTTTTCCAAATCCAATACACTTTTGCAAACTGATACTGACCAATATTCCTTTTCTCCCTCAGTTTTTCTATAACACTTAGCTAATGAGACCCCAAAGCTGACGGAAGGGTTAAACAAGGATGAAATGTAGGCAACTGACAACCTCCTTATCAACTGATGATGTCATTGGTCGTTAGGAGGTTGGCAGCTAGAAGGTTGTAATGATGCACAATGAAAACCTGCGGCTTTGTGTAACTAAAAGGCAGGCTTCATCCACATGCTGGCTTGTATACAATTTTGGGGCAGTTTTTAGGCATTTTGCCAAGGCACCCCTGAAGACAACTCAAGGTACCCTGGCTGAAAAAGGCTGGTGTAGTGTAATCTGTAATTCATCTCAGTGGGCAAAATTATGCTGCAGCTGTGGCACCAACAATAGTCAAGCTTTACTGTATATGGCCATATGCTTTAATGTATGGCCATGTGCAAGAGCCCGCGTAGAGACAAGGAATTCTGACTTTGTTAACTTGCTGCATGCTTGTTCTGGGACCCTGTGCACCCCTGAGACATGGCATATCCTTTTGTAACCAAGATAGAAGATATTGGAAAAATATCTTGGTGTGTGAGGGTCATCCAGACTTCCATACTTCATTGACCAACCAGCAGGTTGGGGTACTTTTTGACTAAGTCACGCTGCTGCTGCCGCAGAAGTCAAGGATCTGGCTGTGCTGCCTGGCAGGACAAGTTGGATCACAAAACTGGCTTAACAGAATGACACATCCCAAAACAAATAAAACATTTCCTGTATATGTAACACAGCTGTGTATGTAGCTGTTTGCCAGGAGTTCAGCTATACGCCAACATTTGGCATCAAATTTTCTTTCCCATTCAGGCTAAACATTATACAAGGGCTGGGTGAGTATTACAGTTGATTTGGTTGAACCAGCTGTAAAATAGTATACAGTGACTATCTATATCAGTTTTCCCATGACATAATACAAAGTCAATGCATTCAATATAAACCGCCATACTACTTTATTCAGCGATTGCGCCCTTTTATGTATGGTGTCTTTGCCGAAGAAGGTTAAACAGAAAGCAAAGGAAGCGAGAGAGCTGTTTAATGGTGTTATGAGTAATGGAATGACTGTAATAGTACACAATACAAAGAAATGGAAAGCAATCGGTATTCTACATTGCAATGCAACTAAAATATAATAATATAGTACTACAACACATGGAGGCTGCTGCCCCCGCAATAGGTGGGATGAAGGATGGGGCACTGGCTCGTTCCAAAGGCAGCACCTCGTGTTCTGTGTACTGCCACTGCCTGCATTAAACAAGTCATCACTGAAACATGTAGTGTATAGAAATAATACAAGTTTTTTTATAAATGTATAAATTATATGGATAGAGATCAAAGTTTCAAAGAAAGAATGGGGGGGGGGGGTTAATTATAGTACTCGCATACTAAACACTAATATATGAATAGAAGCATTCCAATTTTTATTTTTTAACATAAAATAGGGCTTTATGACATGTACAGATATACCTGGTTAAGAGCGTGAAAAGATTATTGTGTAATATATATCACACTCCTCTCTACTCTTTCTTCCATAGTGGTCAGTGTCTGGTGCCAGGCAGACTGATCCCAATGTGAGATAAATGTATTGTGGTGCTATAACATTTCCAGAATCCCTGCCAGTACTTCCAATGGTACTGGTAGAATCTCTGCAGTACTTCCAGTGGTACTGGCAGAATCCATACTGACACTTCCAGAATCCCTGCCAGTACTTCCAATGGCACTCACAGAATTTTTTAAGTGAGTAGGGCCCTCTGATTCCTCCTGTATTGAATTGTTTTGTAATTTTACTGTCTGTCCTCATGTTGTAAAGCTCTGCATAAACTGTTGGCGCTATATAAATCCTGTATAATAATAATAATCCATGATGACACTTCCAGAATCTCTTCCAGTACTCCCAATGGTACTCGCTGAAGCCATGCTAGGACTTCCATAATCACTTCCAGTTATTCTGGGGACAGTGACTTTAGCTTGTAAGTTATTCCAATGGTACTTGCAGAATCCTTGCCAAAATACTTCCAATGGTAATGGCAGAATCCCTGCCAGTACTTCCAATGGTACTTGCAAAATCCTTACCAGTACTTCCAATGGTAATGACAGAATCCCTGCCAGTACTTTTAATGGTACTGGCGGAATCCATGCTGACACTTCCAGAATCCCTGCCAGTACCTCCAATGATGCTCACAGAATTTTTGGATTGTAAGCTCTAACGAGCAGGTTCCTCCCCTCTGCTTCCTCCTGTATTGTATTGTAACTGTACTGCCTGCTCTCATGTTGTAGAGCGCTGTGTTGGCTCTATATAAATCCTTTATAATAATAATGATCCATGCTGACACTTCCAGAATCACTTCCAGTACTTCAAATGGTACTCACAGTATGCCTTCCAGTACTTCCAATGGTACTCGCAGAAGCCATGCAGGGATTTCCAATGGTAATGGCAGAATCCTGCCAGTATTTCCAATGGTACCCGAAGAATCCCTGCCAGTACTTTCAATGGCACTGGCAGAATCCATGCTGACACTTACAGAATCCCTGCCAGTACTTCCAAGGGTACTCACAGAATTTTTAGATTAAAAGGGGAGTGTCAGAGCCTGCAGCTTTATATGTGCCATCATCCCTATTACAAATAGTAAAATGGAAACCCTCTGGGGTGGGATTTTTTGAAGCACAAAAATAGTCAAAATGTAAATTAAAATATATTTTTATTATTACAATGATTTCAACATATCACATGCTGTACAGAGTTAAAAAATTCAACCATAGTGATCATGATTTTGCTTGATAAGGAAAATGGAAAATGGTGCTAATGTATTTCGGAAAAAAACCTTCATCAGAGGTGCCGAATATACAGTCAGCATCAAATAATTTCTGCGAAAGAAAGAACATATGATATTATATTATTAAAGGCGTTTGCTTATTATTGCTACATAGGGTTTGTACAAACTCCATTGCAAGGGAGGGCTATACTCACCGTATCACTACGGGAATGTTTTGAAAAAAGCTATATTGATTAAAAAGATTTGCTGCGTATGATATAGAAACAGCAACAGTACATCACTCGAGCCATAGAACTCCAATTTCCACAAAGATGCTCTCCATGGGGAGGCACATAGATGGCTTGGCCCAGCAACCAAAAAAGTACCTGGTAAAGTTGTGTGACTGAGGTAATGGCGTAGAGATAAGGATGCGGCGGGCCAGCAGTTTTTTGTGAAATAGTCTCACTAAAGTGCAGCGGCTGGAATTGATACTGTAAAATGATATAAGATAATGAAATGTGTCATATTTTAATATATGCCAGTGCACTGAACATGTATCATGTATCTACGCCATTACCTCAGTCATACCACAAGGTACTTTTTTGGTCACTTTTTGGTAATTTGATTGTAATGAACCTAAATCAAAGAAAACTTTTTTTGATTTTAATATATTTATAGTATATTTTCTGTTTTTCACAGAGTTTCCCTTGAGTGTATTCCATCCCACCGCCCTGTGCCCCTGGTTGGTGCATGTTAGGAGGTATCGGGATCCCTTGTGGGGTTGCTGGGCCAAGCCATCTATGTGCCTCCCCATGGAGAGCATCTTTGTGGAAATTGGAGTTCTACGGCTTGAGTGATGTACTGTTGCTGTTTCTATATCATACGCAGCAAATCTTTTTAATCAATATAGCTTTTTTCGAAAACGACGCATATCTTTTTTGACAATCCTGTAGTGATACGGTGAGTATGGCCCTCCCTTACAATGGAGTTTGTGCACACCCTATGTAGCAACAATAAGCAGACGCCTTTAATACTATAGTATTATATGTTCTTTCGCAGAAATTATTTGATGCTGACTGTATATTCGGCACCTCTGATGAAGGTTTTTTTCCGAAATGCTTTGGTGCCATTTTCCTTATCAAGCAAAATAATGGTCACTATGGTTGAATTTTTAACTCTGTACAGCATGTGATATGTTTAAATCATTGTAATAATAAAAATATATTTTTATTTACATTTTTGACTATTGTTGTGCCTCAAAAAATCCCACCCCAGAGGGTTTCCATTTTAGAGTTTTTAGATTGTAAGCTCTAACGAGCAGGCCCCTCTGATTCCTCCTGTATTGAATTGTCCTGTAACTCTACTGTCTGCCCTCATATTGTAAAGCGCTGCGCAAACTGTTGACTCTATATAAATCCTGTATAATAATAATAATAATCGATGCCAGTACTTCCTATGGTACTCACAGTATCCCTGCCAGTACTTCCAATGGTACTCGCAGAAGCAATGCCAGGACTTTCATAATACCTGCCAGTTCTTCCAATGGTACTCACAGAATCCATTATAGTACTTCCATTGGTGCTTGCAGAATCCCTGCCCGTACTTCCAATGGTACTGGCAGAATTCATTCCGACATTTCCAGAATTACCTGCGAGACTGCTCACAGTTACTGTCCTAGACTATTCTTCTGCCTGACTCCTGCCAAGACCCCTGTCTGCACCTAACTACTCATTTGCCTGCCAGGATACTTAAATGGACCTGATTACTTCTCAGCCTGACACCTGACAAGACCCCATGCCTGAACCTGACTACTCTTCTGCCTGCTGCCTGTTAAGACCCCTGCATTGTCCTGGCTACTCTTCTGCCTTCTAAGACCCCTGCCTGGACCTGAATACTCTTCAGCCTGCCAAGATACATGTTTAAAAGTGACTACTCATTTGCCTGCCAAAACCCCTGGCTGGACATAATTACTTCTCTGCCCATCGTCTGCCAATATGTCTGCCTAAACCTGACTACTCTAATGCCTGTCAAGACCCCTGCCTGGATATGACTACTCTTCTGCCTGCCTGGATCTGACTACTCTTCTGCCTGCTGCCTGCCTGGATATGACTACTCTTCTGCCTGCTGCTTGCCAAGACCCTTGCCTGGACCTGACTACTCTTCTGCCAACTAAGATACATGTCTAAACCTGACTACTCATTTGCCTGCCCAGACCCCTGGCTGGATGTAATTACTTCTCTGCCCATCACCTGCCAAGACCCCTGCCTGGACCTGACGACTCTTCTGCCTGCCTGGATCTGACTACTCTTCTTCCTGCTGCCTGCCAAGACCCCTACCTGAACCTGACTACACTTCTACATGCTGCCTGCAAAGACCCATGTCTGTACTACAACGCTCTTCTGCCTACCATCTTGTACTGCAGTTTTCATACCATAGTTGTCCCTGTCAACCCCTGTGACCATTACAGCAAAGCACACTGTGACTACTAGAGTCTTGGGCCCACGTCCGCCTTCAAGAGCTCTGGTAAAGACCCAAATGTCAATTACACCCATGCTTCAGATGAACCCATGCCAGGGTGCCAACAAATCAAATGAAGCATTTTGGCCATGGCATGTGTTCAGCCCCTTTGGCTGCATGCTATGTTTAAGGTGAGCAGTGGAGACAGGGCTGCTGTTAGAAACCACAGGGCCCCATACAGACAACCTGACATGCCAATGTTTCACCTATGTATAAACACAGTGAGTGATCGGTACCAATATCTCACTGTGGAAAGGAAAGGGCTGGTAAATATGACATATTTACCTAACCCTTCCCCCACTCTCAATCTTGAAGGATCCTATGATGTGCTTGCAGCTGCCAGTGGGAAGGAGAGGAGGGAAGCCGGCAGTACTGCGGGGGTAGGGGGGCATCAAGGGGGGCCTGGGCAGCAGGGGGAAATGTATGGTGCACAGGCAGAGTAATTGGTGCAGCAGAGGAGGGGACAATTACTAAGAGCAATCCCCTGTATGGCTCTCTCTGCAGCAGCTGAAAGCCAACAGGAGGGAGAGGAGAAGAAGCTGACTTTCCTCTTCTGCAGAGAGAGCCATACAGGGGATCTGTACCAGTAATTGACCCCGACCCCCCCCCCCCCCGACCACACTGATCACCCTCCCTGTCCACATCTGATTCACCCTGCTGCCTGGACCCCCCTGCTGACCCGGGCCCCATTAATGAAGACCCTCTTATCTACGACCCTGAGTTGGGAACAGTAAAATTGTGACTCAACCACCTGTTTTTACTGCCACCTCCGTGAAAACGACCTTAATGTTTAGTATCCACATAGCCTATTCTTTCTTAAGATTTGTAATCTTTAAAAAATAAGGGCATGATGGTATGGAAAACGTGAATTGCTTCCTCTGACTCCCCAGTGCTTCATTTTAGTCTTTAATTATATGGATACTTAGTTCCTCCAGTACTGAGTGCACTGGTGGTCCTGCCTGCTCCAAAGCACAATGAAGTACCTGCAATACTTTATACTTATATATATATTTTGTATATATAGATAGACAGATAGATATTTCTGAATATTTTTGAAGCGATTATCATCCCATGTACAGGTTGTGGAACTATCTGTGACCGCAGTCAATATTTAACTTCTACTAAGGGCATTTGAATGTTTTTATTGATCCCACGAGAAGTCAGTAGCGAGCAAACAGAAACCTGATATGAACAATGAACATGTTTATTTAGGAATATAATCTTCAATGTTGCCACAACTCATGAAATAAAATGTGAATGAGAACAGTTTGCGTACTGCGTCTCAAGTCTTCTGGGGATCTGTGTCTTTGTAAATGGGTCAATAACTCAGTAACTTTATTTGGAAAGTGTTTGATGTTTGAATAATTATTGCAGGATTAATAATTCAAGAGGAAAAACGAGGAGACACAGAAATAACAAGCATGGGTTGGGCTATGGGTTAGTAAAAAAGACTTTTCTATAGCACTCTCTGCCAATCTTCTTCGATCAAGAAGAGACAGCACATGTAAGAGGGTTTGAATTGGCTTAGCAACATGCTAGCAATAAGGCAGGACAGGGTGATGCCATCTCTGGGAGTTTTTCGGCCGGGCTTCAGTTGGTATGTAAATGGCCTACAACTATAGCAAGAGTATTATCCAACTTAATTCAAAGCTGCACAGTTTGGTTTTACCTACAAACTCCCTTTATCTGCACAGGCAGTTTTTTGATCAAGGTGAACCAACCCTTTAAAGCCTAGCACCCAATTTCATTTCACTTTAAATAGACCGCCCACTTACTTTGATGTTATATACCGTGGTTATGGCACCAGCTAGCTGCCATAATCCTGGTATTCATTTACAATACTGGGTGATCCTTTTTCACATAAAAGTGGTCCCGGCGACAGATTCACCACGGAATCACTTTTATGGGCAGTGGGAGAGGTGGCTCCTGCCGTTTCCCCGCTTACCAGAGTTGTGTAAAGGGGAAAACGATCCGATCCCACAGGGCGATGGGCAGGAAGTCAAGCAAAGGCAAGATGGCCCCCACTCGGCTCTATGCCCTTGGAGAACCAGAGTGACGTCTGACGTCACTTCCGCCTCTAGGCCTTTTTTTTTTAGAGTACATGTAAAATTAATTTTGGGTGTTTTTTTTGCTTTTAAGTGTAAATGAGAGATTTGAGGTCTTTTTGACCCCAGATCTCACAATAAAGAGGACCTGTTATGCTTATTCCTATTACAAGGGATGTTTACATTCCTTGTAATAGGAATAAAAGTGATCCAAAAAAATAATAATAAAAGGACAGTGTAAAAATAAAAAGTAAAAAAGTAAAATAAATAAGAAAAAAAAAAATTTAACGGGCCCCATCCCTCACGCACAAAAGCGAACGCATATAGAAGTCGTGTAATATGAGAGTGGAGGAGGCAGCGCAATAAAAATTGAATTTAAATTTAAACTTAAAAATGAAAGCATGTGCCCTATAAACCTCATATTGTGGGGTACCTATTAGTGTCCTCTAAATAAACAATATCACAACACATTTAGTGTATAATGGTCACAAAACGACTCCTGTGACTCCCCACTACCTAAACAGGCGATTGTTACATTGTTATAGGTTGAAAAAACAGTAAAAGTGCATATCAATGTGCAATCCTATGAAAAAAAGTGCAAAAGTGCTCAAAAGTGACAATCATGTAAACCATATGTAAAGAAAATCCGTAAATGATTGCAATAAATTGTAGATCAAAAATCTTCACGTTTTCATGTGCACCATTCTTATGTCCAATTCCATACAAAAATCCTGATGTATAGGTGACTCTTCTAAAACACCCAGTGTATTCCTCCACCAAGCTCACTAAATGAACTCACCAGACGGAATGGCTGGTCTCTCTATGAACCAGCAATCTCGTTTCTTTTAACCATTTGCCAAGTCTCCATTGGTCAGCGTAAATTCTAATATGCTCCGACCATCATATGCAAAGAACAGGGAAAGAAGCTCCCACAGCGTAAAACCATATAACAATGTAACAATCGCCTGTTTAGGTAGTGGGGAGTCACAGGAGTCGTTTTGTGACCATTATACACTAAATGTGTTGTGATATTGTTTATTTAGAGGACACTAATAGGTTCTCCACAACATGAGGTTTATAGGGCACATGCTTTAATTTTTACGGTTAAATTTAAATTAAATTTTTATTGCGCTGCCTCCTCCACTCTCATATTACACATTTTATCTCCAGGGACCAGTCCTCTGGACTTATTTGCTGAATTTTTTATGTGATTTGTATAAGGTGTTGGTGCCCACCCCCTCATTACAACCAAAAAGAGTCCATAGGGCGCCGTGTATCAAAAAGTTTTTTGGTATGCATACATAAGTCGTGCTCACATATGTAAACAGTGTTCAAACCACACATGTGAGGTTTCACCACGATCATTAGAGCAAGAGCAATAATTCTAGCCCAAGACCTCCTCTGTAACTCTAAACATGTAACCTGTAAAAAATGTTTAAAGTGTCGCCTATGGAGATTTTTAAATACCGTAGTTTGCCGCCATTCCACAATTTTAAAGCATGACATGTTAGGTATCTATTTACTCGGCGTAATATCATCTTTCACATTATACAAAAAAACTTGGGCTAACTTTACTGTTTTTATTTTTTTTTATTCAAAAAAGTGTATTGTTTCCCCCAAAAAATTGCAATTGTAAGACCACTGCGCCAATACAGTGACACAAAATATTGCAATGATCTCCATTTTATTCTCTAGGGTCTCTGCTAAAAAAATATATATTGTTTGGGGTTCTAAGTAATTTTCTAGCAAACATTACTAATCTAATCTTGTAAACAAGAAATGTCAGAAAAAGGCCTGATCATTAATTGATTAAAGTAAAATGCTTGCGCTGAGATGTCCCCATGCCATATTACCTGGATTATTATTCAATACCTGATCATTCTAAGGAGACAATATTGATGGGTAAGATTGAGACGTAGGTTGAGAACGAGCCGTTATCAAACCAAAAAGTTGCAGCAGACTAGTCAATGCGCAGGTTATAGCAGGCCAAGAGATGAGCCCGGAGGGAAGTCAAACGAGGACATCACAAGCAAATCAAAAAGTGCAAATTGGACTTGGCGGGCAGCCAGTCATCATAAGATGATAATTAACAGGCATGGAAACCCAAACTGAATGACATTTAGCTTGCATATCATGAACAATTGCCATATTTTTTTTTTTGTTTTTTAACTAAGATACTGTTGTGAACTATTTTTTATCCTTTGTTGTATCACAGCACTGCTGACATGCTCGGACGCCAGTGGGACAACACTATTACAGGATATGCCAATGGAACACAAGCTTGTGCTGACAACAGTGATGGTCTCCCCTTTCGTTTGATTCATACCACAAGACGAATCAGTGGTCTGCCTCCTGGGGCATATGCATACATTTTTTTTTTTCTGACATCTATGCCTCTATACTCAAATCACATACCACAGTACAAATATGATATACTATACTGTATATAGCAGCGCTAACTACATCACCATGAGTGCATCAAAGTGTAATGAAAAGGGGAGGGGGCTAACAGTCCCAACAAAAGTGTTAATTAGTCCATAAACAGTGTTTCATCTGTGAAGTCTTCAGAATGTTCAAAACCTCCACCACACCACGGGAGATCAGGGTTTCCCCCTATATGGAGAGACTCACCAAATGCAAGTCAATGCAGTGCCCATAAAGGATCACTCAAGATGTCCACATTAGTCTGCTCGGCACCGTGACACCTAATCGCATCAAGCAGTCCTCTGCACATCCACTAGAGATATCCTTCAACAAACTGAGCTCACATAGTGTATTATCTTTAAAACAACTTTATTGAAGTCGCGTGGTCACCCTCTGATGCGTTTCATCATCACTTTGTCAGAGGGCCAATGACGAAACGCGTCAGTGCGTGACCACGCGGCTAGTGTGACTGATGGCTGAATGAACCCTTCACCCAGGAACACCGCCGGTTATGTGATCTTGCGGTGAGAAGGATTTGTGTGAGCTGTCATATACAAATACGTGTGAGATCATTTTTATGCTGTGTTTTATTTATCTTTGTGTAAGTGCATACCCTAGAGCAGTGATAGCGAACCTTGGCACCCCAGATGTTTTGGAACTACATTTCCCATGATGCTCAACTACACTGCAGAGTACATGAACATCATGGGAAATGTAGTTCCAAAACATCTGGGGTGCCAAGGTTCGCCATCACTGCCCTAGAGGGGGGTTTTAAGTGTGACCTCAATAAAGTTGTTTTAAGGATAATACACTATGTGAGCTCCGTTTGTTGAAGGATATCCCTAGTGGATGTGCAAAGGCGATTAGGTGTCATGGTGCCAAGCAGACTAATATGTGGACATCTTGAGTGATCCTTTATGGGCATTGCATTGACTTGCATTTGATGAGTCTCTCCACATAGGGGGAAACCCCGATCTCACGTGGTGTGGTGGAGGTTTTGAACATTCTGAAGACTTCACAGATGAAACACTGTTTATGGACTAATTAACACTTTTGTTGGGACTCGTCTGTTAGCCCCCCTCCCCTTTTCTTTGCACTTTGAGGCCGACATCACTTATGGTGGTGTAGTTAGCGCTGCTATTTACAGTATAGTATATTATATTTGTACTATGGTATGTGGTTTGATTTTGGTTTAAATTTTAATAGCAGCAGCTGAGGCTGGGGCAGGTGAATTCGGAACATCAGCACTATCAGTTTACAAGCCAGTTTTGTATGGCATACCAGTAGCGCTGATTATCAATTTCATTAACACATATTGGGCTATTGAATTTTGCATATTATTTATGCCTCTATACTCCTAAGTAATGAAGCTCCTTCATTGACTTGATCCATATTTAGGCTCATATGAAGGACAAGTCATCAGAGGCTTCTACTATATGCTATGGGTGATTCTTTTTGAATGATGTAACGATTTTGCTGTGTAGCATTAACCCCATAAGAGTTGCAGATGACTGGATTCCCCACTGCTGCACAGCCAGGCACACAACAACTTCAGCTTTCATCCAGAAACAGTGAACAGTCCTTGAGATGTGTTTTTATGTTTTATTGGAGCTTAATAACTTGGATGGGATTGGAAATTATGCGATGCCCGACTTAACAGCAAAAAACAAAGACAGGGACAATTTCCTCCCTATTTACAGCTCCACTGAATCCTTCTCCTTTCTCCTGCACAACTCCAATTGATTCCTTCTCCTTGGTCTCTACAGCTCTGATTCATCCCTCTTTAGTAGCTAACAGTCTCTGTTAGATCAGCAACAGCCTCTCCCATGCTAGGAACTCTCAATCCCTTGGAAAGTAGCACAATATGATCTCTTGTTAGATCAGCAACAGCCCCTTACAGGCTAGGAACTCTCAGTCCCCTTGACAGTAGCACAATGTGGTGTGAACTGCATCCTGGAGCAACCCCAGCTCACCTGCAGACACCGGTTCCAGCTCTACCACCAGTCCACCCGGCTGCTCCTCCTCACTAGTCTACCCAACTGACTCTCTTCACTGGTCTACCCGACCCTACTAACTCTCTTCACCAGTCTACCCGACTGACTCTCTGGAGATCTCCCAGGGCAAGGTATGGAAGATTCAAGCACAACGCTATCTTCCAGAGAAACCTGCAACGTGTGGGAGTCTCCCCCCCCCCGCAAGTCCCTGCACCATGCTGCAGTACTCACACCTTCCTCTCCCTTCTCCCACTGCCTCTCAGGAAAGCTTCCCTCCAATTTCTCCTGCAGTAGGCTCCCTCCAGGCCAGCCACCTGAGCCCCAGCCTGAGTTAGAGCCCCTCCTTGGCAGGAGTCCCTCGAGGGCCACCAACAGTCTCCCTCAGCACTGCATCTCCATATTCCACCCAACTCCCCTGCTGGCATGGCTCATCCATATTTAAGGGTTGGCTTAGTCCTCTGCCAGGCCCATCGCCTTAGGATTGGCCAAGCTCCCTTAAACATGCAGGGCAGCCTTCCTAGTCTCCGCCCTCCAGCTTCCAGAATGTTCTTCAACTTTCTAGAATTGGGGGGAGGCACCAGAGAGCTGCCTGTATGAGTCACCCAGCCTTGAACTCTAATAACCCTGACCCAATTACAGATTCACTGTGTTAACCTCCTTCTACCATCATTTTACTATGCAGACTTCCCACTCCGAGACAAAATCATATGACGTCGCCCCAGTGTTACCACTTGCATGTGTCCGTAGTACCTCGATCTCGGTAAAGAGCCAATCTCTGTCCAATCACAGTTGATCACATGTAAACATGGAAGTACCGTTTATTGGCTTTCCTCGCCTCACACTGACAGAGTGTGAGGAGAGGAGAGCCGATCAGTGGCATCTCCTTGTAGGCGAGACTTGTACAGGTAATCAGGGCACAGATTATAAGTATCCTGATTATCAATGCAGCCCCAGCAGTGCCCAGCAGTGATGCCAGTCTGTGCCCCTCAGTGACACCACTCAGTGCCCATCAGTGACACCAATAAGTGCCCATCAGTGATGCCAGTCAGTGTTGCATTTCAGTGCCTATCAGTGCCACTCACCAGTACCCATCAGTGCTGCCCATCCATGCTGCCTTTCATTGCCCATAAGTGCCACCTATCAGTGCCCATCAGTGCTGCCTATCAGTGCCCATCAGTCATTCCTATCAGTGCTTATCAGTGTCGCCTATCAGTGTCCATCAGTGCGGCATATTTGTGCTTTCGCATCAGTGCCACCTAATCAGTGCCCTTCAGTGTTGCCTCAGCAGTCCCCATCAGTGCCGCTTCTTCAGCACACATCAGTGAAGGAGAAAAATGATTTATTTACAAAAAATTTCAACAGAAACTAAGAAAATCTTTTTTTTTCAAAATTTACTGTCTTTTTTCATTTTTTTAGCAAAAAAAAAAATTAAAAGCCCAGCAGTGATTAAATACCACCAAAGGAAAGCTCTATTTGTGTGAAAAAAATGATAAAAATGTCACATGGTTACAGTGTAGCATGACCACGCAATTGTCATTCAAATTGGGACAGCACTGAAAGCAGAAAATTGGCCTGGGCAGGAATGGGGTAAAAGTGCCCAGTATTGAATCGGTTAACCTCTTTGCGCCGCCGCCATAGCCGAATGACGGCTACAGCGCGGCTCTAAAATGCCGGAAGGACGTCTATAGACGTCCTCCCATTTGGCTTCCGCCGGGGACCCACGATCTCCTTCCAGAGAGCCGGTGTAAACACGGCGGTTCCCCGTTCTGTGAGGGGGGGCATGACAAATCTACTGATCCCAGTCACTGGGATCAGTTAGATCTGTCATGCCCCTGCCAACCCCGCCCCCCCACAGTTAGAACACACCCAGGGAACACTTTTAACCCCTTCACTGCCCCCTGCAGGTTAACCCCTTCACTGCCAATGACATTTATACAGTAATCAGTGGATATTTACATTTCTGATCGCTCTATAAATGCCATTGGTCCCAAAAAAGTGTACAAAAACGTCCGACATGTCCGCCGCAATATCGCAGTCCCGATAAAAATCGCAGATTGGCGCCATTACTAGTAAAAAAATAAAAATAAATAAAAACGCCATAAACCAATGTCCATAGTTTGGACGCTATAACGCTATAACTTTTGCGCAACCCAATCCATATACGCCGATTTCGATTTTTTTTTACCAAAAATATGTAGAAGAATATATATCGGTCTAAACTGATGAATAAATGTGTTTTTTTATTTTTTATTTTTGGATATTTATTATAGCAAAAAGTAAAAAATATTGTTCTTTTTTCAAAATTGTTGCTTCTTTTATAGCGCAAAAAATAAAAAACGCAGAGGCGATCAAATACCACCAAAAGAAAGCTCTATTCATGGGGAAAAAAGGACGCCAAGTTTGTTTGGGTACAACGTCGCATTCAAAGAGTGACAGCGCTGAAAACTGAAAATTGGTCCGGGCAGGAGGGGGGTTTAAGTGCCCAGTAAGGAAGTGGTTAAACATGAGTCAGGATATAAATTTCCCTACACTCACACTAGAGGGTGCTACAGATGTATACTATTTTATTAATGAAATGTAACAATATTTGTAATAAATATAAATTTTATTAAATATTTTGTGTTGCTGGTTTTGGATGACACCATAAAAGTCCTATTTCTCTTCTATACTTGGTTTCCACTATGTGAAGAGATAAGCTGCCATCACCTACTCATCAAGGCACCTTTAAGTTCTAAAGCCAAAACATTTAATCCCTGCATTAAATTTCTATCTCGATCCTGCTCTGTGCCCGTCAGCTTTGGCGCCAGTCTGTGTTCCTCTACTCCCAGGACACAGGCAGCAGCAGGAGTCATTGGTTCCTGCTGCTGTTAATCAAATCCTGTGAGGAAGGAGCGAGTGCGGTGCCGAGCTGCACTGTGTGTGTCTATGGACACACACAGCTTAGCTTAGGAACAAGCCTGCAGGTAGGTGTGCCCCGTAGCAAGTGGCTTGCTATGGGGGCACACACAGAAGAGGAGGGGCAGAGTGTGCCAACCCTAGAAAAGGAGGTTTAGAGCCACTCTGTGCAATACCATTGCACAGAAGAGCTAAGTATAACATGTTTATTATTTTAATTTAAAAAAAAAATTCACAACACAATTCCATCTCCAGCCTATAATAATAGCACATTAACCACTGAGAAAGGTATAGGGACACGCAGCTATAGCACAATGGCAGCGAAGGTATCCAGTGCATCCCCTCACCTCACTTACAGCTGGAATTGGAGATGGTGTGTGGAGTGAGCAGAGAAACTATATGTAGCGCCTTCCTCTTGTTAGGGGGCTAGACTAAACTTAGTTTTGGCCTCACTGTAATCAGTGGACCGCTGATCTTCTGTTTTTGTCTGGTCTGGGTTTCCTTGCTGGGCGTTTGATTTCTCATATCTGCTTCTGGAAAAAGCTTCCAGAATACAGAGCAGGGAGAGGCAAATGTCCAGTATGAATATTTATCATGCCTCAGCCAATCCCCAACTCAGAAGTTGCTGGGGAGGTGATAAATGTTTGGAACAGTGGCAGCCCACCCATACGGGGCGCCGCCCCCCTAATCCATGTGCCTGGCCCCTAATCTATATGCAGGCTGCCGGATGCATGGATTCCAATGGGGTTTTTTTTTGAAGCACATGATTAGAGCATTGGCTTCAAAAAAAGGGTGGGGTCAGGGCGCAGAGCACTGCACCCTGAGCCCACCCAGTTGTGTGGCAATAATGAATTAATATTCGCTAATGTCTTCCTGATTCTCCTCCCGGCCAGGAAGCAGGTCCTGAGACCCGATTGGCCATGGATTCTTATGATTCCTGGCCAATTGGGTCTCAGGACCCACTTCCTGTTCGGCCACAAGGAGAAGCAACGGCCGAGATCCATGTCCTCTGCCTCCTAAGGTAAGGAGGCCTCTGATCACCGCCCTCCCATCTCCTGCTGGGGGGGGGGGAGGGTGTTACTCGCCGATTTCCCACCTGTGCCCTACGCGGGGTCCCTCCTCCCCAAAAAAAAAATTGAGCATCAGCCACCACTAGTTTGGAAAGGCCTGACCAGAATGTTCTTTCCTCTTCAGTGAGGGTTCCAGTTCTCCAGGGGCTGATGTCCCTGGGAGGCACCTATACTGAGTCAAAGGATTGCCAGTCTTGGCCTCAGCAGGAGCTGAGCTGAGGGTCTAGAGAAGATTACCTACTACTTATGGAAGCTGGGTGGCAGTCAGCCCGTGGGAAATTGTGAGTAATACCTACTGTGGGACTTTCATCTGTGTCTGCAGTTATAAGGATTTGTGCTCGAAGTCTATCCTCCTATTGATAATTTTGGAGTTTCCTGAACCCTTGAATGTTTCAAGTTACTCAGCAATAATGAAAAAATAATAATATCTGTGTGGGGTAAACCCCATCCCCACAGAGATGAGTAGTGGGACTTTAAACGGTACTGGTTTACTCTCTCTGAATGATCAGACTGATATAATAATATTTAAACAAAATTTATTGTTAATAAACAACATATAAAATCACCAATTTAGAAATAAGTGCATAAATACAAAGTAGAAAAACTGGACAATACAGTACAATGACCAAACTAGGTCCATATGTTCTCAGTCGGCGGAATAACAGTGAACTCCAGTGACTGGTAGGTATGGGATACGTATCTGTTCTTCCTGGGAAGAACAGATACGTATCCCATACCTACCAGT
>BLSH010323185.1:804027-819796 GCA_018402905.1 Glandirana rugosa | reverse complement strand
ACTACTAACGAAGACACCATATGTCCATTGTTCGAATCTAATCCTCGTAAAGTAAGTAAATAAATAAATAAAATAAAAATAAATAAAGTCCATGAATATATCGCGACAGTTAATTTGCGTTGCGAAATGTATATGTAACATGTAAGTGTCGTCAGGGATGGGAGTTCCTCGAATGTTAGATTCCAGGGATTGAGTGTAAGTATGTATATGATCCCGGTTAAATCTGTCCTAGATTACATGGATGGGAAATTGGTGAAGGAATGGCCGCATATCATTTTTATGCGGCCGTTCCACCTGAGGGGTAGGATTCACCTGCAGTATACTGCAGGAGAACAAAAGCGGGCCCGCAAAGCGGCGAAAACAAGAGGACGTCATATGACGTCCACTTAGGATGGGGAGTCCACCTTGCCGGCGTATTTTTACTATACGCCGGTAAGGAAGTGGTTAAAGGGTAGGTACATTAGATCCTGTCTAAATTGGCCCTAGTATATGTATGAATGTGAGTTAGGGACCTTAGATTGTAAGCTCCTTGAGGGTAGGGACTGCTGTGAATGTACAATGTATATGTAAAGCGTTGCGTTTAATTGACAGCGCTATATAAGTACCTGAAATAAATAAAAATAAAATAAATAAATAAATGAATGAAATGCTCCTAATCTAAGCTTGTTACCTGTATACCACAGAAGCAATCATCAATCAGATTCCAATCTCTCCACCATGGCCAAGACCAAAGAGCTGTCCAAGGATGCCAGGGACAAGATTGTAGACCTACACAAGGCTGGAATGGGCTACAAGACCATCGCCAAGCAGCTTGGTGAGAGGGTGAGAACAGTGGGTGCGATTATTTGCAAATGGAAGAAACACAAAGTAACTGTCCATCTCCTTCCGTCTGGGACTTAATGCATGTTTTCACCTCGTGGAGTTTCAATGATCATGAGAACGGTGAGGAATCAGCCCAGAACTACACAGGAGAATCTTGTCAATGATCTCAATGCAGTTGGGACCATAGTCACTAAGAGAACAATTGGTAACACACTACACCATGAAGGACTGAAATCCTGCAGCACCCACAAGGTCCCCCTGTTCAAGAAAGCACATGTACAGCCCGTCTGATGTTTGCTAATGAACATCTGAATGATTCAGAGGAGAACTGCATGAAAGTGTTGTGGTCAGATGAGACCAAAATCAAGCTCTTTAGCATCAACTCAACTCGCCATGTGGAGTGGCCTAGCCAGTCTCCAGACTTTAATCCCATAGAAAATATGTGGAGGGAGCTGAAGGTTCGAGTTACCAAATGTCAGCCTCAAAACCTTAAAGTGGATGTAAACCTGAAAAAAAGAATTAATAATTCTGCCTGGTAGAGTAAAGCATGCCATGTCATCTGTGCCCAGTCTTGCCACAAAGAGTTAATCGAACTGTGAGTAATGACCTTATCTTTTTTCAGGAAGAGAAAGTTTGACTTACAGGTATCAGCCCCATGCTCTGTGAGTGACAAGCAATTTGCTTATCTCCTTCACAGAGCAGAGAAAGTTTTACACTCCCCTCTCTCTCCCTCTTCAATCTCTCAGTATAGAGGTGGGTGGGGAGGCTTGTGACATCACAACTCCACCCACCGAGTTCCAGCAAAGAGAGACACCCACGGATTTCAGTGTTTTACACAGCTGCAAGTGGTTACAGGAAGGACATTTGCAAGGTAGGGATACATGCAGGAGGCTTGCATGTATATATAAATTAATACTGTGCGATTAGTTTATACTGCGTGAGTGGTGGGTTTACATCCACTTTAATGGCTTGGAGAGGATCTGCAAAGAGGAGTGGGACAAACCTCTATGATTGCTAACAAGGGTTTTGCCTCCAAGTACCAAGTCATGTTTTGTGAAGGGGTCAAATACTTATTTTACTCATAAAAATGCAAATCAATCTATAACTGTTTTGAAATGTGTGGACTTCATCCACACTTCGTCAGATAGTTCTTCATTAATAGTGCCACCACAGTGAGATGCCACCTTATATTTAATAAAATTCCCTCACCAAAGTGAATGGACTCTTTCTACTAGAGAAAACATTCAAGATTAGCTTGTTTATCCTTATGGCCCCCATCTGAGATAATGTGCGAGACCTCCTCTGTGTCTGGTTACACTCTCATGGAAGCCCCATCTTTCTCCTAGTAATACTTGGCCATAAAGCAAGGAGAGAGCCACATAGTGTGAAACCGCAACAAAAAGTTTATTTAAACTATATTAAATTACTCCCAATGTTAAAAGTTATAAGCATTTCAACAGAAAAAAGCTGGTCCTGGGACTCAGACGGGCCGCTTCCAGGAACCGGAAGGAGGTGCGTGACGATGTCTCAAGCGTTAGCTCCACCCTATGTGTTTTGTCACATCTGACGTCGTCCGTGGCAAGGAGTGGTGTCACTATTTTTTGGGACCATTGGCATTTATACAGCGATCAGTGCTATAAAAATGCACTGATTACTATGCAAATGTCATTGGCAGTGAAGGGGTCAACCTGCAGGGGGCGCTCTAAGGGTTAACTCTGTTCCCTGGGCGTTTTCTAACTGTATGGGGGCTGCCCTGGCTGGGAAAAGGGGATGATCACGGCTTCCATATACAGGAAGTCTGTGATCACCACCCTTCCCTCTCTATGAGAACGGAGATCCGTGTATACCTACATGAACCTCCGTTCTCTCACTGCGGGGGGGTCATCGCGGGTAGCCAGCGGCGATCGAGTCCACCGTACCCGCTCCCTGCCCCCCCTGGACACAGTGAGCGCACGAGCGCGCCTCCGGTGGCGCGCGTGCGCTCACAGCACTAGTTATTGCAGCCGCCGTCATATGATCATATGCGGTCGGCAAGTGGTTAACAACCCTTTATTTTATTTTTAATAATTTCTTAACATCCTCTGTGAGCTCCTGAACCTCTCCTTTTTCCACTCACTTCCATTTGATTGGAACAAGCAGTGCATGTTAGTTGCGGTCATGTACACTGCTCCTATGAAGTTCGATCACAGCAGGAATTTGGAGATCTGACGGAGGCTGAGAGCAACAGAAGGGACTGTTTGAGTTAAGAATAAATACTTGAATAAAATTAATGCATAGGCTGCCAACCCACCCTAACATGATAAAAAAAATGGAAGTGACTCTTCTTTTGTAATGCAGTGGGCGACTATGCACTTTGGACACATGTGAAATGTTAGTGTTAATGGGCTCTTAGGGTTACGTTAAAGGGTTAGGAAAGATTTGCATTTGGAGGTCAAATGGAGGCTTACAAGTTAAATTGAGCTTAAAGGGCCAGTCTACAGCAAAAAATAATATTTTAGATATACGGTTGGACAGCTGTTATTTTCACCTTCGACTGCAGAAGTCGGGCTTCTGTATTTAAGTGAAAGTGACAAGCTGCCTGTGAGTGCAGAGGCTGAAAAACCCGGGGCAGGGGAATACACCACTGATCCCAACCTGGCTCTTTCCTCGTACACGGGTTTGACAGAGGGGTCTGGGTAGCAATCCCGCCTATACCCAACATCAAAGCTCAGATCTGACAGGTGAAGTCTCTCTTTGGGGCTGCACAGTGCACATCCAGCTGGCTTGCTAGCCAATCCCTGGCTGTGCTGGATGTGCACACCGCTGGAGGTCTTATTGAGCCAAAACCTCAGATGTAATCAGTAGCTTTATGCGGGACAAAGCCCCTGTATGGTGGGATTGAGGGACAGAGGTGTGAATACGGGGAAATACTGCCCAATCCGGGACTGTTGGGAGGTATTTATACCATGTAGCATGGTGGGCTAATTCTTACACAGTCCAACAGTACAATCCTTTCTGCTATTGTTCCTGGCTCTTTTTCAGTCCACTTGGGAGTTTTGGGTGTTCCGTATGTGTTCCAACTACTCCCGTTGGACTGCAAAATGCATAAAAAATCAATCAGGGTAGGTGGCATTTCCTTATAATGGGTACAACAGGTGTGCAGACTTAGGAACTCAGCACAGGAATGGTGGAGACCCCTCATAATGAGCACAACAGGTGTGCAGACCCCAGAGCTCAGGGATGGTGGGGGTACCTTATAATAAGCACAGCAGCTGCATACCTGGGAACGTAGCGCAGGGATGGTAAGAACCCCTTATAATGGTCATAGCAGGTGTATAGGCCAAGGAACTCAGCTCAGGGTTGCTGGAACCCCTTATAATGAGCACAGCAGGTATACAGACCTGGGAACACAGCTTAGGGATGGAGAGAACCCCTCATAATGGGTACAGCAGGTGAATAGACCCAAGAACTCAGCTCAGGAATGGTGGAAATACCTCAAAATGGGCACAGCAGGTATAAAGACCTGGGAACTCAGCTCAGGGATGGGTGGTGGGAACCCCTTGTAATGTGCACAGTAGGTGTACAGACCCAGGAACTAAGCTCAGGGATGGTGCGAACCCCTCGTAATGGGCACAGTAGGTGTACAGACCCAGGAGCTAAGCTCAGGGATGGTGGGAACCCCTCTTAATGGGCACAGCAGTTGTCCAGACCTGGGAATTCAGCATAAGGATGGTGAGAACCCTTCATAATGGGCACAGCTGTTGGGAACTCAGCACAGCGGTGGTGGAAGTCCCTCATAATGGGCACAGCAGGTGTACACACCTGGGAACTCAGCACAGGGATGGAGGAAGCCCCTTATAATGAGCACAGTAGGTGTACACACCTGGGAACTTAGCACAGGGATGGTGGAAGCCCCTCATAATGGGCACAGCAGGTGTACACACCTGGGAACTTAGCACAGGGATGGTGGAAGCCCCTTATAATGGGCACAGCAGGTGTACACACCTGGGAACTCAGCACAGGGATGGAGGAAGCCCCTCATAATGGGCACAGCAGGTGTATACACCTAGAAACTCAGCACAGGGATGGTGGAAGCCCCTCATAATGGGCACATCAGGTGTACACATCTGGAAAGTCAGCATAGGAATGGTGGAAGCTCCTCATAATGTGCACAGTAGATATGCAGACCTGGGAATGCAGCTCAAGGATGGTGGGAACCCATCATAATGGGCACAGCAGGTATACGCACCTAGAAACTCAGCACAGGGATGGTGGAAGCCCCTCATCATGAACACAGCAGGGTACACATCTGGAAACTTAGCATAGGAATGGTGAAAGCCCCTCATAATGGGCACACCAGGTGTGCATACCCAGGAACACAGTTCAGAGATAGTGGAAGTCCCTCATAATGGGCACAGCAGGTGTACAGACCCAGGAACTCAGCACAGGGATGGTGGAAGCCCCTCATAATGGGCACACCAGGTGTTCATACCCAGGAACTCAGCACAGGGATGGTGGAAGCCCCTCATAATGGGCACAGCAGGTGTACAGACCTGGGAACTCAGCGCAGAGATCAGACTAATAAGAGTTCCATAAGGATGGAAGAAACAGTCCAGGGGTTTATATATACATATACAGTAAATGTAAAAACAAATTTATATATTATAGCTTACCAGTCCTTAGATGTGATGGCTGGAATATTTCATTTTTGTCAGTTTTTCTTTTTAACATTCACCCGGTGATCCCACCAGTAACACATTTCCTGTCCATAGATGACAGTGCTCGCTCACTATATTGTATCTATGGAGCATTGTCACCTTAGGACAGGAATTGTGTTAGGATTATAGAACACCTCCCCTCCCTTCATCTCCATAACATATGTGGGAGGTGTTCTGTAGTGCACAGAGATTGCAGGAAACACAGGAAGTTATCAGCTGACAAGTTTACTGGCAGGATCTACAGGCACTTGTAAAACAAAACTCTTTCAATGGTGTATTTAAGAGAGCAAAGAGATGTAAATTGAAGAAGTTAATTGTTTCCATACACTTCAGAGCTTTCCTTCCTTTGCCTCTAGATGTTGTCTAGAGCACAATATCATGTCTGAGCCTTCCCACGTATGGTTTGAAATTAATTATGCTTTCCTAGACAGCCCCGGGGGACCGCTCATTGTTATGATGCATGAAAACACACAAACGCACAGCTGGTAAACAGTCGTATGTTTGGCGTGACGCTAGCACGCACACTCATTTCATAAGAGTTACGGTGCGGACGCTGGCTGTCCTGCTCAGCAGTCGCCATGGAGACCATAAACAGCAGTCGCATTCGGTGTCAAAAATGAATGGGAAAAAAAATAAGTACGGCATTATGAATATATAAAAACTCATTTGCATATGCACTGTCTATGACTTTACTAATGCCTAAAATAAACACGATAATTAGAACTGGCAAGAAAATTACACTCTAAACAAACTTTTTTTTTTTTTTTTATTCTTTTAGTTAACACCATGGTTACATTTACACTAGTGGCCGTCACTACCGCACCTCTGAAAAGCGATCTGCGGTCAGATTTTTTTTTAGACCATCAGACAGGTAATGAGGAGGTGATTTGTCACTTTCTTGCTGCCCGTTTTAACCCCATGTCACACTTGCAGGGCAGTTGTGGTCCCGCCCGTTTGCTTGAATGGGTCACTTTTGGAGGTGGTACTGCCTGGTGCATGCAACGAGGGATAGTTTTCGCCATGGCCACAAAGCAAAACATTGTGGTCGCAACATCCCCATCCACTGGATTCACCTTATTATATGCTTACCTGTAGGTTAAAGTGGTTGTAAAGGGTTTACAACCACTTTAAAATCTGCATGTTATTTCTATACCCCCAAACAATTATATATTTTCTGACAGTAAAGGCCCTGTAGAATAAAAAAATGGCAGCTGCAAATTTACTATTTCACACGATATTTGCGCAAAATAAATTTTAATGCACGCAAACACAATATAATAGCCAATTTTTTGGTTTGCTTCAAGTAAATAGATAGCAATCATATAACGTCTTAAAATTGTGCATGCCCGTGAAATGGCAAAAAAAAACAGTGGTGCCCAAAATTGACCATAGTTAATGTTTTAAAATCCTTTACAGTTTACTCATTTAGAGCCAACCATGAAATATGTACTCTGACGATACCTGACATGGGTGAGATAATCACTGTTTACATTTCCTACATACTTGTATGTTTGCATTCAGGTGGGGCAAAAGGGGTGTACAAGGCTCCTATGTGATATCAAGGGCAAGTGGCAGCTTCTCTTTATGGAGACATCAGGAGTCATGCTCCGGTTCTTCTCTCCTGCACATTACATGTTTCAGGCCCAGAAGGAAATTTACTAGGTCTTCTCCATTCCTCCAGCCTGACTAGCACATAGTGAGGCCTGCCATGCTGTGCGCAGTACCTCAGAACCACCCGTTACAGGTAGGGACAGTTGATCCCCTAGTGTGTAGGTACACTGATGTGCTAGCCGGCCGATGGACTACTACTCCCAGCCCAGACCCTTACTCCATGCCCTGTCAGCCGCTCCTGCTATGTTGGCATTCTCCACTGCCATCATGACACTACAGTCCCTTACTGACTTCTGCATCCTTCCCAGATTGTTTCTCACCCCAATCTGCTCCGGCATGCCTCTACAGCTTCCCAGGGTGTGTGCCAACCACCGACCACCCAGTGGACTCCTGACTAAGCCTCTCCAGTAGCGCTGTCTGTTGCTCTCCTGCTCCCTTGTGCTGCTCCAGGGTTCTCCTGGCTGCACCCGAGCTCAGGCCTCAAGGTCACCCCCCAAACTGGGGGCTCCCTCCTGGGTGAGGCCTCAGCAACCACAGCTACATCTCAGCTCCAGCTTTCCACCCAAACTCCTCCCCGATTGGGCTGACCCTTGAGCATTTAAGGAGGCATGCCCCCTGCCAATCCAGATTGGGGATTGGTCAGGGCTCCTCAGAATACTCCAGGTTGCTACACCTCCCTCCCAGCTCTCTGTCCAGAAACCTTCCTCCAGTTTCTAGAAAGAAACAGGAAGTCCTGGTGACCTCATCTGTGAATCACTTAATCCTCCCCTGAGCCACTCCCAGCCCAGAATACAAAAAAACAATCAGGTCTGCACATCAGTCAGGCCTGACTAAATTTTCCGCACCTACCAAAAAATCTATCCACACTAGCTCCCACTTACCAGGGGGTACTACACTTGATTAGGTGATCGTGCTTGATTTGCTACTTTCCTGGCTACAGCAGCTGGGGAATGACAACTCTATACCCAGGAGGATGAAATCCTCTTTTGCTTCTGGGTTCATTAGTTGGAGCTCTGATTCGGCACCCTGAAGCCATTTACCGCAGTCCTGGCCTCCCCAGAGGGATGGGAGAGCTTGTTAAGTGCCGCCGGTGAAACCAGCAGCAATTTGAAAGGGGAGGGTACGAGTACCACGCTTACTGAAATGTAAAAGTGACCAGACAGATCACTTTTAAATAAAATCTGAGAGTCGGCTGAAAAAAACGATACTGAGATGTTTTAGCTCCTTTAACCGCTTGACCTCCGGAAGGTGCCCAGGCCATTTTTTGCTGTTCAACACTGAGCTACCTTAACTGGTAGTTGCGCAGTCACACTAGGGTTGCCACCTTTTCTTCAAGTCAAACCCAAACCCTTTAGCAGCGCACAGCAATTTTTTTTTATAGTATAAACAATACATATATTTTGCTATTAAATATATTTCTAATCTTATGAAGTTAATATCAAGAGTGCCCCTTTTACATCTGAATCCACAGAGTTCCACTTTTACATCTAAACTCGCAGAGTTCCCTTACACTGTAAGAGGGGACTTTGCAGACTCTTATATAAGGTAGAACTCCGGGGACTCTAACATAAGGGATGCTCTGGGAACCCTGATTTAAGGGGGAACACTGAGAACTCTGATGTACAGAGAGGACTCTGATGTAAGGGGGAACAATGGGGCCTCTGGTGTAAAGGGGAACTCTGATTAAGGGGTGCTCTGAGAACCCTGGTTTACCTTAATGTACTCTCTCAGAGGCCGGAGAGAGAAGGGGGAGAGGGGAGACTTCATTTACAGACAGGGCCGGATGGTGAGCTCACTCACCCCTTGGCAGTCAGCACCTCTCATCCAGATGTATCTGAGGCTGCTGGACTTCAAATTTTCAGCCCCCACTTTTCTGAGGCACAGGGCCGGGGATTGGAGTGTGGGCACACACAGAGGGGTAGGAGTGGGAGGAAGAGGACCAGATCAAGCCCTCTCTCCTCTCCTGTCTGTGTGTGTATGTGGGGGCTATTAGTGCTGGGCAGTGTGAAAGAGAGTGTAACAGGCACCCTCAGCTTACTCAACTGCAACCAGCAACAGTGCTGGGAAGCCATAGTCCAGTCTGAATAATGTGTCTGGGTTTCCGGCAGTCTGAAACACGGACGCAAGATTCCACCTGGTGAATCCCAGACAGGTGGCAACCCTAGGTCACGCAACACTGTACCCAAATGAAATTTATATCATTTTTTCCACACAAGTAGAGCTTTCTTTTGGTAGTATTTGATCACCACTGGGTTTTTTTATTTTTTGAGATATAAATGAAAAAAAAAAAAAAAAAACAGGAAATCTTGAAAAATAAAAACATATTTTATACTGTTTTAAATATATACAATAAAATCAAATTTCTTTCCAAAATGTATTCTGCTACATATCTTTGGTAAAAGAAAAATCCAAATAAGTGTATATTAATTGGTTTGTGTGAACTTTCACAGCGTCTATATACTGCAATGTAAGCAGCTTTCTGACTGCCTATCACATTTCTAGTGTGACTGTGATAGTGTGGCAGGCAATTACGGGCTGACAAACTGGTGCTGTATCCAAGCACAGCATGATCAGCAGAGGGCATAAGCGCACACTTTCTTGTAAACACAGAAGTTTCTCTGTGACGTACGGGTACATTGCAGGCAGGGCTGGCCCAAGACATTGTGCGTCCTGGGTCAAAGAATAAAATGCTGCCCTGCCCCCCAAAAAAAAATCACACCCACCAAAAAGGGCCCCACATCCATTATTTTATATCATGATAATTAAAACTAAATTTAAATGTATCAGAAAGTCAGATTTACATGCAACAGCGCCATGTCTATATGAAAAATTATATGACATGCATTATGACATATATTGTGTTCAATTCCAAGGGGCGGGCTAGGGCAGTATATGGACAGGCTAGGGTAGTATATAGAGAGGCTAGGGTAGTATATGGACAAGCTAGGGTAGTATATGGACAGGCTAGGGCAGTATATGGACAGGCTAGGGTAGTATATAGAGAGGCTAGGGTAGTATATGGACAAGCTAGGGTAGTATATGGACAGGCTAGGGTAGTATATGGACAGGCTAGGGTAGTATATAGAGAGGCTAGGGTAGTATATGGACAAGCTAGGGTAGTATATAGACAGGCTAGGGTAGTATATGGACAGGCTAGGGTAGTATATGGACAGGCTAGGGTAGTATATGGACAGACTAGGGTAGTATATGGACAGCCTAGGGTAGTATATGGACAGGCTAGGGTAGTATATAGACAGGCTAGGGTAGTATATGGACAAGCTAGGGTAGTATATGGACAGGCTAGGGTAGTATATACACAGGCTAGGGTAGTATATAGACAGACTAAAGCAATATATGGGTAGCGACCTGAGGGGCAGTTGTCATCATGGCACACATAACTGCTGGAAAAAAAAGCTTGGTCGTCAATTTGCTGGGTAAATAGAAGAGGAGAGGCGGCCTTGGTTCAATTTGCTGCCCCTCTCAAAGTGCCGCCTAGGTCTAATGGACCCACTGGGACCCATGGTAGGGCTGGCCCTGGTTGTGGGGGGAACAGCAGAGACACCGACCACCAGTAAAATTTCTACTGCTGGTCAGCAAGTGGTTCATACTGGTTAAACCTAAAGACAAGCAGGTGTGATTGTCTTTCTAAAGAAGGAACACTTACAAGCTAACTCTGGTTATAAGCTCGTTCCGACTGTGCTCTAAAATTAATCTTCAGCCGCTACTCATTTTTACAACTTCCACCCCACTGATGGCCAGAAACACCTGCTAAGATATTACAATGAAATGTGCCTATCTTGCCCCAGGGTGCAGGTGTAGTGACGCTGAACACATCGATTCTCCTAAAAACGGCAATTACTTTCCCAAAAAAAACAATTGAATTTCCATCTAGCGCTATGATATTATTGTTCTCGCGGTGGGTTTTATGCTAAACGTGTCCTATTCCAGCAGAATTTCCTCCAGGACAAGAAATAGCTTTGTGGTTCTGACAGAAATGTCTTTTTGTTCCCCCTGGTGAGGCGAGACTCATCATCCAATACAGTTTCCTGAAGCAATAAACTGACAAAACAGCTTAACATATCAAGTAAATAACAAGTAATTGTCAAGTAAATTAATTATAATTACTGTAAGGGGAACAGGCTCAACTGGTATTGGCAGCAATAAAACATGCACAAGACGGGGACAGACCAAGCGGGTTCATCCTGTACTTTTATTAAGCAAGACTGCAAACAAAGACAGTTTTAATGCAGGAGGGCTTTCCACAGTAAGTCCCCAGCATAAAAGGTAACATCTGCTTGTTTGGGCCACTAGCTAAAGCTCAAGTCCATTCCTGACTACTTGTGCACCCTACTGGGTAACTCTTGTACCTTTTTAGTGTTCTGTCAGCACTCAGTTTTTTCACCCAGCAGCAAGCTCCCACAGCAGAGCAAGAGAAACTGAGTATCAGTCACCTCACACATATAAAGGCCTGAGGATAGCTGAGAGTGAATAATGGGATCCAGTGGCGGCTGGTGCTCAATTTTCTTGGGGGGCCCCCCCTGCCAGCCACTCCCCCAAGCTAGCCAACTACATAACCCAGCCACACCCCCGGCTCTCGCTCGATCGCTGCCCCCCCCTGCCCGCTAGCCCCTGTACTTACCTCATCCAGGTGGTTGCTTCCCCTCCTGCGTCTCCTCCCAAGTCCCAGTGGTCACTTCTCCCTCCAGCCAATCAGGAGTTAGGACTCACGGCTAATCAGTAGTGCAGTGGATGGTGTCAGTAGTTTTTTATCTTTATTTTTTTTACAGTATTTTTTATTTAACATTCTTTCAGAACCCCCACTGGTGGCTTTGGTGAAATATCAGGGGTTTAAACAGACCCCTGATGTCTCACTTTTGCAACAGAGCAAGGGGCTGAGGACAGAGATTCCCCAGCCCCTTTCTCTGCAACGTCAGCTGCACTGGACAGTAAATGAATGGGAAATGCTCTGTACTGAGCAGCTTCCTGTTCATTCACAAACGGATATATAGTAAACACAGTTGACTAGGCTTTAGTTATGAATGAACACAGTGAATGATCTGTACCAATCACTCATTGTGCTCATTCAGAAAAGGAAGCAGCAGGTAAATGACACAGGCCCAGGCAGCAGGGGGAATCTATACCACACAGGGTGATTAGGGTGTGCCCAGACACATCTGGCACACCCCCTGCGCACACCTATGTCCTCACCCCAGCAGTCTTAGTTACTACTTACTTCTGAGTGGTTACATAATTCCTGCCCGAATGTTTTAAGACAGGGGTCTCCAACCTATGGGCCGCGGCCCAACACCAGGCCGTGAAACCCCTATACCAGGGCCCCCCCGTGGAGCAGACTGTCAGTGGTGCGGGCGGCCGAAGAGAGATGACCTCATCTCTCATTACCCACACCGCTGTTTTCTTAAAGGGCCGCGAAGGCTGCTCTTCACAGGACTGCAGCTGTGGCCTATGAGAGACAGAGAGCGAGAGAGTGACGTCATCTCTCCCCGCCCACAACAGTTTTCCCGCAATCCGCGCTGAGGACAGCTGCCACCACATCTGGTGGCAGCTAACAGTGACAATCTGCATCTGGTGGCAGGCAATGGCAAGTGGCATCCTCAACTGGTGGCAGTCAATGGCAAGTGGCATCCTCATCTGGTGGCAAGCAACGTGGCAAGTGGCATCCTCATCTCGTGGCAGGCAGCGTGGCAAGTGACAATCTGCATCTGGTGGCAGGCAGCGTGCCAAGTGCCACGCTCGGGGCTCCCACTGATTCTGCATTATGAGTTGAATGATTTCATTCATTTATATTACAATGTAATAATAGAAATAATGCGCTTCAATCATCCTGACACCATAACAACCATGGTGCTGGAATGATTGAAGCGCTAACACCAGCCATTTTTACTTTTTGCTATAATGCATAACCAAAAAATAAATAAATAAAAAAACAAATCTATTCATCAGTTTAGGCCGATATATATTCTTCTACATATTTTTTTGTAAAGAAAATCACGATCTGCGTTTATTGGTTTGTGCAAAAGTTATCGTATTTACAAACCATGAGAATTCATTTATGGCGTTTTTATTATCTATTTTTTTTTGTACCCTTAATGGCGTCAATCTGCGATTTTTAGCGGGACTGCGGCGGACAGATCGGACACTTTTGACACTTTTTTGGGACCACAGACATTTATACAGCGATCAGATCTAAAAATAGTCACTGATTACTGTATAAATGTCACTGGCAGTGAAGGGGTTAACCTCCAGGGGGCGCTCTAGGGGCTAACTGTGTTCCCTAGGCGTGTTCTAACTGTGAGGGGGCTGGGCTGCCAGGGGCACCAAAGATCTAACTGATCCCAGTGACAGTGATCAGTAGATCCCTGTCATGCCCCCTGACAGAGCGGGGAACCGCTGTGTTTACATCGGCGGCTCCCCGCTCTTCTTCTGTAGTAGGCGATCGCGGGTTCGCCGGCGGACAGCGACGCCTGCTAGCTGCACCTTTGCGAATCACGATTCGTGGTACTCTGCCTCTTTGCAGCAGTAAATGTACGCGAGGCGGTCGGGAAATGGTTAAACAGCGGTACAGCGCCGCTAAAACGTGCAGCACTTTACTGCTAATGCGGCCCCAGTGTGAAAAGGGGTCTCATAGCTGTATATCTGCCTGTATAAGACCTAAGGCACTGCTGCCTCTGATTGATAGTCTCTGAAGATCTGGAGTAAGATTCCCATATCATCAGCTCCATCTAGTGACCAAAATGCAGTATAATTTTCTGAAATACATCAGTGAGAAAATATACCACACTCTGGCCACTAGGTGGCGCTGATATGGTGAAATTTCGCATGATTGCATGATTATTTCTGACATTCATGTAATCCTAGGTGTGCGCACACAGGGTGGCAGGTGTGCCTGGGCTCACCCTAATCACCCTGTACTGTGCAGATTCCTCCTTCTGCCTGGCTGCAGAGAAAGGGCCTGGGGAATCACTGTCCTCAGTCCCTTTCTCTGTCTCAAAAGTGAGACATCAGGGGACTGGTTAGACCCCTGATATTTCACCTAAGCCCCCCAGCAGGGCTTCTAAAAAAAATGTGTAAAAATAAATAAATAAAATAAAATATTGTAAAAATGTATAAAAACAAATGTTACAAATAAAACTAAACTACTGACACCTATCTCTTGTGGTGCACACCCTAATGCAATAGGCTGAGCACACCTATGCATGTAACAAATGTTTTATAAATAGACCCATTAGTGCCATTTCACACAGGGGCGACCTGTCAGCCCCATGCAGTGTAATGGAGCCGTTCTTATAGGAGCAACTGAAGCCGCTCCGACTTATAAAAAGGTTCCTGTACCTTTTGGGGGGCGACTTCGGAGCGGCTTGCATTGACTTCTATAATAGAAGTCGTTTGCAAGCTGCGCTGATGTCGCGCTGTACTGGGCAGCTTCAGAGTCGCGCGACTTTGAAGCCACCCCTGCATGAATCGGCACTTACAGTCATTCAGCCCAGAGGACATCTTGTTGCAGAATTGAAATACTGCGAGGGACAGACTATAAGCCAATATTAAAGAAAGAGCTGCTCTTTGAAAATAAGGTCTAGAATTGGGCTTTAAAAAAACAAGAAATTACACATTTCTTCTGTTCAACCAGTAGCATTCACCTTAGAATTTAACAGGCTTTAAGTGAAAGTCAAGCTTTTTTTTTTCATTTTAAGCTTCTTTCAAGTTTTTAATTACTGCTGGTGTCCTCGCCCTGGAGATTTCAATTCACTTCCTGTTATGGTGACACTTGGAACAGGAAGTGAAGGAAATATTGCCAGTAAGCAGGATGGATAAAAATCAATGATTTCTTTTTTAAAAAATAAAAAAAAATTGGATTTTGTGGATTTAAATCAGATTTTTTTTTTTATTTAAGTTGGATTTTTTTTAATTTTTATCAAATGTATTTTAATAAAATGCTTTTGGGGTAAAAATATATCTAAATATAGTTTTCTATTTAAGATACATTAATATTTTAGTTTATTCAGCATGAAATGGAGCTTATTTATTTAGCATGAGGCTGTATATTCTGCAATATTTACATTTTTGGTAAACTCATTCAGTGGATCCAAGCTCTGCAAGCTGAGATAACATTGCACTGCATTGATGTGTTCACACAATGTCACAGTAACCATGAGATAAAACAAAGCTCAGGAATATTAATTTATCCCATCTATGTACACTACAAACTGTATGATTGACTTGGTTCTGATATCGCTGTTTTACTAACCTGACAGTTTATTATCCACTTCAATACCAAGCCTGTTATTTTGGTTCGGTGTTTACCAGTTAAAAACAGTTTTTTTGCTATAAAATTACTTAGAACCCCCAAACATTATATATTTTTTTTTCCTAACACCCTAGAGAATAAAATGGCGGTCATTGAAAAAATTTATGTCACACCGTATTTGCGCAGCGGTCTTACAAGCGTGCTTTTTTTGAATAAATTCAGTTTTTTTTAGTTAAATAAGAAAACAGTAAAGTCTGCTCGCGGAACGGCGATAAACTTTGCAAATTAAAAATCTCCATTGGCGACATTTAAAAAATTCTACAGGTTAGCAGTTTTGCGTTACAGAGGAGGTCTAGAGCTATAATTGTTGCTCTCA
>BLSH010323185.1:771145-789620 GCA_018402905.1 Glandirana rugosa | reverse complement strand
CTACAAAAACTAGGTAACTTTCTTTTTTTTTTTACGAGTTTTTTCGACTACGAGTTTTTGCGAGTTTTTGTGAATTTATGCGATCACGTAATTGCGACTACTTTCGACTTTTTGAGTGATGTTTCGATGACTGCAAAAATCTTAAAAAAAATTGACACACGTACCTCAGAAATTGTACTACAGTGGTCAGTTGCAGGGAATAGTGGTTATTGCGACATGACGTGACCACTGTTATAAATTTTTTTTTTTTCAGTTTATTAATAATAAATTAAAGAATTAAAAGTTTTTTTAACACCGTATGTTAATGTTGAAGTTTTTTGAACGGTACGGGCTAGGACGGCACAAATACCCCCCCCCCCCCCAAATGACCTCTCTTTGTAAAGTAGACAATCTGAGGTATTTTGGAAGAGGCATGGCAAGTTTTTTGAAGTTGTAATTGTATGCCACAATTTTTTTGAAAATTAAGAAATTAAATAATAATTATTTGACTTTTTTTTTTTTAAATATTGTCACCAGTGCAGTACAGCGTTATTGGTGATAAGGGACGTTGACTGGTGACATCATGTTAAAGACTCCATGCACACAGTTAAAAAAAATTCTAAAAACGTCAGTAGCTTTGTAGTGAGTTTTTCAGCTTTCATCAGCGTTAATGCACTAGCGTATTTAAGTGTTTTTGAGCGTTTTTGAGCATCAGCTTTTTTGAGCATTTTTTTTTTTCTTTCAATGGATCAAAAACATCCATAATCGATGGAGAGCTGTGTTTTTGAGTGTTTATGAGCGTTTTTAACCACTTCCCGACCTCCGTGTGCAGAATGACGGCCGGGAAGTGGTTGAGTTATCCTGACTGGGCGTCATATGACAACCTCAGGATAACATGCCGGCATGCGCCCGGGGGGACGCCCATCGCGGCGATCGATGGTGTGGGTGGTCAGTCTGACCCCCCGCATTACCGATCTCGGTAAAGCGCTTCCATACGAAGCACATTACTATGTGATCAGCCGTGACCAATCACGGCTGCTGACAGTGTAACACAGGAAAGCCATTTATTTGTCTTTTCCTGGACTTGGGTCTGCAGACCTGAGTAGAGGAGAGCCGATCGGCTGCTGTCCTGACAGGGGGGGTTTGTGCTGATGGTTTATCAGCACAGCCCCCCTAGGATCGCCACACTAGACCACCAGGGAGCCTGCCCAGGGACCACCAGGGATGTGCCCACACAGGACCACCAGGGAGCCGACCAGGGACCACCAGGGAGCCAATCTAGACCACCAGGGAGACCACCCTAGACCACCAGGTAAGGGGCACAGTGCCCAATATGGATGGCACTCAGTGCCACCTTCAGGTGCCACCCTAGACCACCAGGGAATGGGCTCCTAACAGTGCATCTGCCCACCAGTGCCCCTATCAGTGTGTACCAGTGCCCCTATCAGTGCATACCAGTACCACATATCAGTGCCCACCAGTGCCACCTATCAGTGTCCAGTGCAGCCTATGAGTGCCAATCAGTGCCGTATATGAGTGCCCATCAGTGCCACTTATCAGTGTCCATCAGTGCTGCATATCAGTGCCCGTCAGTGCTGCATATCAGTGCCACCTATCAGTGTCCGTCAGTGCTGCTTATCAGTCCCGCTTAACAGTGTTCATCATTGCTGCATATAAGTGCCTCATCATCAGTGCCACCTCATCAGTGCCGTCTCATCAGTGTCAATCAGTACTGTCTCATCAGTGCCCGTCAGTGTAGCCTCATCAGTGCCCATCAGTGATGGAGAAAATTTACTTATTTACAAAGTTTTGTGACAGAAACAGAGAATTTTTTCTTTTTTTCAAAATTTTTGGTCTTTTTTTATTTGTAGCACAAAAAATAGAAACCGCAGAGGTGGATCAAATACCACCAAAAGAAAGCTCTATTTGTGGGAACTAAATGATAAAAAATGTGTTTGGGTACAGCGTCGTATGACCGCACAATTCTCATTCAAAGCGCAACAGCACTGAAAGCTGAAAATTGGTCTGGTAGGAAAGTGTTGTAAGTGCATGGTATTGAAGTGGTTAAGCTTTCAACATTTTTTGGGGTCAGAAGAATGACTCTTGAACGCGATTTTAGGGCATTCTGACAACAGCCCATAAACTCCACTGCTGATAAACGACAATAAATGTCCATGTGTGCATGGACACATAGGGGTTGATTTACTAAAACTGGAGAGTGCAAAATCTGGTGCAGCTGTGCATGGGAGCCAATCAGCTTCTAAACTCAGCTTGTTCAATTAAGCTTAGACAATGAGAGCTGGTTCACACTACAGCGACTTGGGAGGCGACTTGTGTCGCTCCAAGTCGCCCCCAAGTCGCCCCTAGTCGCTTGCCAAGTGAAATCCCATAGAAGTGAATGTGAGCGGTCTAAATGTACACTACTGAAGTCGCTCCGACTTCAGAAAAGGTTCCTGTACTACTTTGAGGCGACTTCTATCCGACTTGTTCCCATAGAAATCAATGGAAGTCGCCTCCAAGTCGGATCCCCCATCTAAACAGAAGCGACTTCACAGTGAAAAGAATAGAATTTACTTTAGGGCAACCCCTCCCTTCTCTGATTGGCCACAGCAAAGTCGCCTGGCATGAAGTGGTGTTGTAAGTTGCCTCAAGTCACGCTATAAGTTGCCCAAAGTTGCGCTGAAGTTGCTTTCAAATCGCCCAGCAAGGTCGCCCCGCAAGTCGGATCGCCCCTGTGTGGAGCGGCTCTAAAACCTGGAAGCTGATTGGCTTTTATGCAGAGCTGCACCAGATTTTGCACTCTCCAGCTTTAGTAAATCAACCCCATATGATAACATAGAGGGGAGTTTATGGGCTGTTAAAAAAACTCCCAAAAATGATTGTTTAGCAGCTACGGTGTGCATGGAGCCAAAAGAACAAATAAATTAAGAATTTTTCATTCAAATTTTCAAACTTTATTTTAACAGTTGACTTTACACGCTTTCTTTAGAGTAGTTCAGTGTCACCATAGTAACATTGTACTACTCTGGGGGTGATTGTTTTTTTCTTTACAGATTTATGTTACAATAATGATCACTGTAACAGCAATGTTGTCAGCTGTTATGAATGGGCTACATTCATAACAGCTGTGATTACTAGTGCTCTGTGATTGTCTACAGCTAATCACATGGTACAGTGTGCCATGGTTGGCCCAGGCACCATGTGATAGCTGTAGACCAATCACAGCATCACTATAGGAATACTATATGACAGCTTTGTTGGCATTGTGATAATGTGATTGCATAGCGATCACATGATCCCCAGGCCGCTTAAAGTGTCTGGGTACCGGGAGCAGCAATCCTCTGTATCTGGTGAACACATCGGTCACGGAAGCGGCGTGCTTTGTGCTCCAGGCTGGATGAAGTACATGCAGGGCTGGTGCAAGGATTTTTGACACCCTAGGCGAAACCTCGTTTTGCCGCCCCTTTGGCTCCGCCCCTGACTCCACCCCCTTTGCCCTGTCCATGTATACGATGGAGGTGGCGGAGGTGGAGATTTTTGCAGTGCTTCTCTACCCATTTCTTTAGCCGTGGTCCACAGGCCTGCACCTGTGCCTCTGGACCCGGCCTAAAGTCAAATAATGGCAGCACCAGCTCGCTTCCTCATGCAAGTCATGGTCCGCAGGTATATGGACAGGCTGGGGTAGTATATGGGCAGGCTGGGGTAGTATATGGACAGGGGCTTGGCGCCCTGGACGTCAGTGCGCCCTAGGCGGCCGCCTACTTCGCCTAGTGTTAGAGCGGGCCCTGAATACATGTACACGATCCAGCATCCCCTGCAGGTGGCAAGTGATTAATAAAATTGCTGCACTGTTACATGTTTCCCAGGGCAGTTTTCTGCCCCCCCATCCCCCTTGCCTATCAACCTAACATTCAGCTCCCACTGACTATAATGAGGTTCTTATTCTGTACGCAAACATCAGTAATGTTCATCAAACCCGCCTCTAACAAAACCCAGGTGTGTTCAGCTGATACCTATTGATCATATTAGGCTGTATATTTTGTGGTTGTATATTTTAGGTTGTGTGTGGCAGTGGTGCATGGTGATGGCAGTGTTGATCAATAACCACCCGATCAAGGGTTTTTTTTCTTTTGGACCATCCCACCACTGGAGATGAGCTTGAGTGTCCTTTGAACTCACCTCTACCCATGGCTTAAACTCATGCTTTTTTGCTTCAATCAGCTGAGGGTCAAGTCATTCCCTATCCCACAGAACATGTAAACAGGGGTGGGATACTGGTGACAATAGGGCCCTTACATGGATATACACTGCTCCGCAGCTGACCTGAGAACAACAAAGCACAATTTTGCTGTTTGGACAGAGATGACTTCAGAGGAAATCCCAGCTCATCTCCCTTCATCTCTGGAACCCAAGGTGCCAACCCAAAGAGGTCCAACCATGCTCCACAAACTCAGCAGAAAAGCAGGAAGTGGCACACAGATGATGTCAGATCCCATCTAACTAAACATGGACAAAGCACACTGCAGCCCTGCCTTGGACCGCGGCCCCTCTCTAACATTTGACCCATAATGGGCTGTGATTGAATTCCTGCTCACCATATAAAATGATTAGTTTTGACAGTGCAGCACCTTTCTGATCTATGTGTTTTTTAAAAACCCTAAGGGGTTGATTTACTAAAGGCAAATAGGCTGTGCAATTTGCAAAGTGCAGTTGTACTCTGAAAGTGCAATTGCTCCAGAGCTTAGTAAATGAGGGGAAGCTCTGCTGACTTCCATCATCCTAATCATGTGCAAGCAACATTGCTCTTTTTTGTCTTGCATGTGATTGGGTATTCTTTGCAAAATTAAGCTTTACTGAGCTCTGGGGCAACTGCGCTTTGCAACGTGTGCAATGGGGTTGATTTACTAAAGGCAAATAGACTGTAAACTTTGCAAGTGCAAGAGCTTAGTAAATTAGGTAACGCTTCACTTTGCACAGAGTACCAAATCATGTGCAAGGAAAATAAAAAAATAAAAATGAATTTTTGCCTGCACATGTCAGCAGAGCTTTAGCTCATTTACTTTACATTACTGGAGCAACTGCTCTTGCGGAGTGCAACTGAACTTTGCAAAGTGCACAATGTGTTTGCCTTTAGTAAATCAACCTCAGCCTGTAGTAAATCAGCCTCTAAAATCCAGAAAAAAACTTACTGGAATGCAATGTCACATGACCCTCAACCGCGCCTCTTTCCATAGTCGCAATCGGGTGGGATTGGAAAGTGTTTTTCAATTGGTTTGTTTGAATACCGAAACAGAAAGTCCCTTGTGCCGGATAAAAGTAATTACTTTTAAGATATAGAGTGTGAAAGGTCTTGGTCTTTTAATCACGGTCTGGTCTCAAAAGACAAGGATGTAAGGAAATTTAGTTTTAAAATTAACAAAGACCACTTTAAATTTCAGCTGATGCGTAAACAAGGATGGGATGGGTTTCTGATAATTACATTTAGCAAAGTTTAAAAACATGTTTAGAATATTTCATGAATATCTCAGGACTAAATGGATGTTTTAACATTTGCCTGATATTCAGCATTAACACTTTGAAAGATAAAGAGTCAGCCCATCCATTTTCTACCGCTCTGTCTTCCGAAATTATTTCAGGCTGTAGATCTAATCAAAATATTGCTCAGCGGAGGAGTAATTGGTCCCATAGGAGACATGGAAAACCTGCTAGCATGTAACTCTTATACTAGCCAGTTCCATCAGTGATTAAAATACATTTTCACTCTAACAAGAACAAATGGCAGCTAGGTCAATCAAAGTGATTTGCATTTATTGGATCCAGAGAGTCAAGATACCAGGAGGATACCAAGATACCGATCTGTGCAGTGCAGCATGGCGTGTGGATATGTAACCCTTTCCAGGCAGAAGGTGTTTATGCCCCATCACTGGGGTCAACAAGCTATTTTTCTTTTCACTTTTTTCCTAGCACATTATTTATCTAACCCTACCTTATGCCATTGTTATGCCCAGGCCGTTGGGTAGCCAGCACAGCTCCTGACAATTCACGGAAATTATTGATGTCTGCCTTACCAGTTACCACAAAGCAGACTGTTACTTTAAAGTGCATGTACATTTCCCACTTATGTTTTGGAGATGAGGAGAGTGGGAAGTGTTCTGTAGTCCAGCAGGACAGAATTGGGCAGGGTTGACAGCACTGTTTGGGGTTTCAGTGCAGCAGTGGGACTGTTAACTGAACATATTTCTTTGTCTTGTATAGACAGAACAGACGAGGTGTACACACACAATAGTTCTCTATAAAAGGTTGGCAGCTCAGTGTCAGTAATGCTGTAACGCCAGAGTCCCTGGGGCCACACTCATCTCATATCCCAGATTTAAAGTCTCTGTCCAAATGTCAGCCACAGATACTGTTGTAAAACCTATTCAGTGACATGTTCAGTGTTGTAGCATTGGGAAAAAGGTCTGGTACACTAGAGCAGTTGTCTCCAAACTGTGGCCCGGGCCAGATGTGGCCCTTTGCTTGCTTTTATCTGGCCCTCAGGGCACTATTCCACCAAATGACACCAGTGATGGCGCGCCATTCCCCCTATTGGGATGCGAGCAGGTGGAAGCGCTTACACACCTGTATTAGAGCTGTACGATTATTCGTAATTAAATTGCGATCTCGATTCACACATTACCACGATTTTCAGTGCAGTTAATGGAGTACGACTTGCAGGGCGACTCAGCGCGACTTGACTGTAATAGAAGTCAATGCAAGTTGCCTGAAGTCTCCCCAGGAACCTTTTTCTCTCTGGGCAGACTGTCAAGTCTGAGATCATTGCTGATAAAAAGAAGCTAGAAGAGATACAATGTAACTAATTCAAATGAATGAACTCCACAGTGTATAGAAGAGTTTAGTTTAACCATTTTTGGGGGGGGGGGGAAATTACTTTAAAAAAAAAACTAAACGGTGCTGTTAGCCCAATTTTTTTGTATATGTAAGATGTTACGCCGGAAGAATCGTGAGAAAATCGTGATCTGTATTCTAAGCAAAAAAACTGTGATTCTCATTTTGGCCAGAATCGTGCAGCTCTAACCTGTATTCATTCCCCCTACTGACACCATCAATGGGCCACTATTCCTCCCATTAAAACCAATGAGGGGCACTGATGCTGGGGCATTTTTTACTCCCAATGGCTACAGTCCAGCCCCCGTAAAGCCTGAAGGATAGTAAACTGGCCCCTTGCTTAGAAAGTTTGGAGAGCCCTGCACTAGAGGAAATAGCCTGCCCCTCATGGGTCCAACATAGTAGTCTATTTCTGCTCCTGCAACAAAGCTCCAAGGCCCATCTGCTTACTGATGATTAGTTTCTCGCATGTAGGAACCAGTTCTAGCATGGGGAAAAAGGTCTGGTACACTAGAGCAGTTGTCTCCAAACTGTGGCCCATTAAAACCAATGAAGGGGCACTAATGCTGGGGCATTTTTTACTCCCAATGGCTACAGTCCAGCCCCTGTAAAGCCTAAAGTATAGGAAACTGGCCCCTTGCTTAGAAAGTTTGGAGAGCCCTGCACTAGAGGAAATTGCCTGCCCCTAACTGGTCCAACATAGCAGTTTATCTCTGCCCCTGCAGCAAAGCTCCAAGGCCCATCCACTTACTGATGACTAGTTTATCAGGAAACTCCAAAAAGGCTTAAAGTTGAGAATAACGATAGCAATGTTTCCTTTATTAGCAATAATCACCATCTTCTCATTTAAGGAAACCATTCGTCTAGCCAATTAGGTATTGTCAGGTATACATTTTGCCCAGAATAACAAAAGGTGAAACACCTGCCCATCCCTATTCTCATCAGTGACACTCCATTCGACCACCAGACCTTATTTGGGCATGCACTGTTAAAGCCTTTCCTTTTTTTAGAATGAAACCTCTACAAAGCCAGTGGTGAAAAGACCTCTCTCTTCCAGGATAGCATAACACTGATCATTGATGTAATCCCTAAAATATCCCACCCTCCTGTGCCTTAAGCCATTAGTAAAAGAGTTGTACCTTATTCCATTCCATGCTGCAACTTCACAATAATCTTGTGCAAACATTGACTTTTTTTGATAATGTATTCCCACATACAGCAATAGCCATAACATCAGCTCCCCATGGGGGCTCAGAGTTTGATACTGACCACTCAGGCGCCAAGTACTGCATTAGAGAGCCTGGTATTGCAGGTAGAACACCTACTATAAAAAATCTTTAAAAAATCTATTGAACTGTAGGAGTTTAAAAAAAAACAGTTCCTGCTGCAATACCCACCTTATGCCTTGTGCTGTCCACTACAGATTGACTGCTTTGTGTGTCAGCACTAGTCCCCTTCTGGGTGCACTGACACCGAACCCACTTCCTGTGAACACGGAAAGCCATAGACACCCTAAGGGTGTGTCCTTGGGGCTACCAGAGAATATTGTATTGAAGGGTGCTGACAGCATTATGGTACCTGGTTTGGTTCTCTGCAGCATTCAGGACTGGCTGAGGTAGAAAAAGAGGTAGGTGGAGGACCCATTGGGGTGAATTTACTAAAACTGGAGACTGAAAAATATGTGTGCAACTGTGCATGGTAGCCAATGAGCTTCCAAGTTTTTTTTTTTTTTTTTTGCCAAAGCTTAATTGAACAAGCTGAAGTTAGAAGCTGATTGGCTACCATGCACAACTTCGCCAGATTTTGCACTCTCCAGTCTTAGTAAATCAACCCTGTGATGTCATGTGACCATACAAATTCATACATATGAAAAAAGAGTTACGTATACACATTTAAAAATAAAACATAAGTGATGGGGGGCACTCCAGAGGGTGGGGAGAGGGGTTGTCCAATCTGCAGTCGGGCATTAAGGTATCTCATGGGAATTGGTTTGTTTTCATTGGCTGGAGACAGGTTTACTTGGACCCATTGTAAATCACCTCTCTTTTTGTCTACATACTTGCCTACACTACACTCTACCCTACTGTAAACCTTATGTAAATGTAGCCGCATCTGTCAGTATTACAGCTTATTCATAATGTGATTGTGATTTCCTTTTCACCGGTTTACCTTAAAATAGCCGGTTGAGCCGACATCAGAAAATAGCTCAAGGCCAATAATGTACGTGAGTTGAACATATTTTTTTCCTCGCTTTTCAATATTTCTCTTCTGGATTTCCTTTTTGTGCACTGAAGTGTGAGATTATTTTTTTCCAGAAGCCGAACAGAGAATTACAAGCAATACAACTTGAAGTCAAAAAACATTACTGTACTAACAAAGCCATAAGGCTGCTTAGGTCTGTGGCTGTAGCTTAGAGAATCTAAAACAGATTTCAAATACAAGGTAAGGTGGATGTGAATACAAACTACATAGGCAGAAACTCTTAAAGGGTAAAGAACATGAAAAAAGGGAAAATACAGTCTCCCTTAATAGTTCACAACCTTGTCACATCTTAATTTGGCTATTACAACCCCCAGCTTTGGGGGGGGTCTACCGTGATTGGGGGGTCTACCTTGATTGGGGGGGTCTACCGTGATTGGGGGGGTCTACCTTGATTGGGGGGGTCTACCGTGATTGGGGGGGTCTACCTTGATTGGGGGGGGTCTACCGTGATTGGGGGGGTCTACCGTGATTGGGGGGGGTCTACCACGATTAGAATATATGGTGTGCACTGGATTGCTATCTCGACATTTCAAAGATTGAGACTTAATTAACAGAAAAGCAGACATGCACTGAAAGTTTGCTATAGCAGCTGTACCTTCTACTGCTGAATCAACCACTTCCTTGCACATTCGAGCCCTGATGTAGAGAGGTTTTGTTATCTGTTCACTGTTAGTTGTTTGTAAATCGGATAGAAAGGTCAAGTTCCACTTTAACATGATCTGACACTCCCAGAAGCAGTGGCGGCTAGTGCTCAGTTTTCTTGGGGGGGGGGGGATAGGCGGCCCACGGCCTCCCCAGCCAGCGAACCAACCATCCCCCACCCCCTGGCGCTCCCTTGCTCGCCGCTCTCCGTCCCTCGATTGCCGCATTGCTCGCCCGTCCCCCGCCAGCCCCTGCACTTACCCCATCCAGGTGGCGGCTTCCCCCCCTGTGTCTCCTCCCGAGTCCCGGTGGTCGCTTCTCCTCCAGGCCAATCAGGACTTAGGACCCATGGCCAATCAAGTCTTAGGACTCCCCGCCAATCGGGTCTCAGGACCCACTTCCTGATTGGAGGAGAGACAGGAAGACATTAAAGAATATTAATCTGCTAATGTCACACATCTGGGTGGGCTCTGGGCGCAGTGCTCTGCACCCCAAACCCACCCTTTTTTTAAAGCCAATTAGAGCCTCAGGCTCTAAAGATAGAAAACCCCCCATTGGAATCCATACATCTGGCGCCCTGCATGTAGATTAGGGGTCGGCACATGGATTAGAGGGGCGGTGCCCCTGCGCCCTACATGAGAGGCCGCCACTGCCCAGAAGTTAATTCCTATTAAGGCCTCATGCACACAGGACATTTTTTGACTGTTTTACAGCAGCTGTTTTTAGCTGCAGATTCTATTTCAACAGTCAATAAACTCCCCATCATGTTATCCTATGTATTCATGCACACATAGGCTGTTAATATTATTATACATGATTTATATATAGCGCCAACAGTTTATGCAGCGCTTTACAATGTGGAGCGGGGACAACTCTTTACCTGTTATCAACTGTTTTTAGCAGGGACTTTTTTGAGCTGTAAAAAAACCCGAAGAGCAGTGGGTTCTGAGAGACGTTTGTCAGCTGTAAAAATTCTAAAAAACGTGCAAAAAGCTGCTAAACGCCGGCCCCCAGCGTTTTTGGATGTTTTAGATCAATTGAGGAAAAAAAACGCTGGGCCTTTAAAAACGCAAAAAAAGGCGAAAGACCGCCGGTAATATAACGCTGATAAAAGCTGAAGAAAAAACACTGATAAGCTACTGACGTTTTTAGGACTTTTTTTAACGTCCTGTGTGCATGAGGCCTTAACCACTTGCCGACCGTCAACCGCAAGTTGACGGCGACAAGATGGCTCTGCTAGGCAAACCGCTGTCATACGACTGCCAGATCGAGCACTGTGAGCGTGCACGCGCCGCCGGACGAGCGCTCGCGTGCTCACTGTGTTCCGGGGGGGCCAGGGAGCGGCGGACTCGATCTCCACCAGCTACCCGCGATGCCCCCCCGAGTGAAAGAACGGAGGTCCGTGTATGTAAACACGGATCTCCGTTCTGTGAAGGGGGAAGGGAGTGATCACAGCCTTCCTCTATATGGAAGCTGTGATCACTCCCCTTCCCCTGCTAGGGCAGTCCCCACACAGTTAGAACACGCCCAGGGAACACAGTTAAGCCTTAGAGCGCCCCCTGCAGGTTAACCCCTTCACTGCCAATGGCATATACACAGTAATCAGTGCATTTTTATAGCACTGATCACTGTATAAATGCCAATGGACCCAAAAAAGTGTCAAAATAGTCCGACATGTCCGCTGCAATATTGCAGTACCGCTAAAAATCGCAGATCGCCGCCATTACTAGTAAAAATAAAAATTAAAAAACCCAGAAATGAATTCTCATCATCCGTAAACGCGGCAACTTTTGCGCAAACCAATCAATAAACGTTGATTGCGATTTCTTTGATCACAAATATGAGGAAGAATATAAATGGGCCAAAACTGTTGAAAAAAAATGTTTTTTTATTTATTTTTTTTTGGATTTGTATTTTAGCAAAAAGTAAGAAATTTGTGTTTTTTTGCAAAATTGTCACTCTTATTTTGTTTATAGCGGCGATCAGAAATGACGCAGCGGTGATCAAATACCACCAAAAGAAAGCTCTATTTGTGGGGGGAAAAGGACGCAAATTTTGTTTGGGTACAACGTTGCACGACCGTGTCAGTTAAAACGACGCAGCGCCGAATCGCAAAAAGTGCTCTGGTCCTAAAGTGTGAAATCCTTCCGGGGCTGAAGTGGTTAAACTGAATCCCAAACAATTGAGAAATATTGCCTTGCAGTCCCCCCACCCCACTACAAGGGTTAATTGTTTGTTTTGTCTAGTAGGTATAGAACAAAGTAAAATACCATATTCCTTGCTCCCCTGGCACCTGGGGCTCTTCTTCACATTCCGACACTGCCATTATGTGGGTAGGCCCTTGGCATCTTGATGTAAAAAGCAGGACTGATGGCTGCAGTTAGTCTAATGATGAAGAAGAGTGGCTCCAGGGACAAGGAATAAGGTAAGCATTACAACTCATCATATAACCCCTGGATGCAACAAGCAAATAAACCTTGCAGTGCATGGTAAAAGGGTGGGGAAGGGGGACAATGCTGGTTGGATTTTGTTAGCTGGCTGGATTTCAGCTTTAGAGTGGTTGTATCCCCTAAAAAGTCATTTTTACCTACGAGTAAGCTTATAATAAGGCTTACCTGTAGGTAAAAAGAATATCTCCTAAACCTGTACGGTTTAGGAGATATTCTAACTGCAAGCGCCGCTGACGTCAGCAGGCGCATGCGCAGCGATGGCCCAGTGCATATCGCTGGACCCTGCTGGAAAGTCTGACGTAAAGAGGGAAGATGGCAGCTCCCTCCTCTGGGACCGGGCAGACCTGTTGGAGCTTCGTTCTGAGGAAAAGTACTTCATAATGAGCTAGTATGCAGTGCATACTAGCTCATTATGCCTTTGCTTTGCTGTTTTGTTTATTTTTCTAGGGGATACAACCGCTTTAAAGTGATCCTAGTAAATAACAGTGGCTCCGGGGACAAGGATAAGGAATAAGGTAAGCATTACAACTCATCATATAACCCCTAGATGCAACAAGCAAATAAACCTTGCAGTGCATGGTAAAGGGGTGAGGAAGGGGGACAATGCTGGGTGAATTTTGTCAACTGGCTGGATTTCAGCTTTAGGGCTGGTTCACACCTAGGTGATCCGACTTCAGAGGTGACTTTACTAGGCGCTACTTCAAGGGGACTTCAGCGCGACTTACAACACGGCCTGAAGCGACCTCCATGCCAGGCAACTTTGCCTGTGGCCAATCAGAGAAGAGAGGGGGGGGTTGCCTTAAAAAAATATTATCTTTTTCCTGTAAAGTCGCTTCAATATAGATGGGGATCCGACTTGGAGGCGACTTCCATTGAATTCTATGGGCACAAGGTGGATAGAAGTCGCCTTAAAGTAGTACAGGAACCTTTTCTGAAGTCGCCTTGAAGTTGGAGTGACATCAGTAGTGTATATTAACACAGCTCCCATTCATTTCAATGGGATTTCGGACTTCAAGCGACTTGAGGCGGCACAAGTCGGATTGCAAGTCGCCTAGGTGTGAACTGAGCCTTAACCTCCCTGGCGGTATGACTGAGTCTGGAATTTATTGCTGAAAGCGGTAATGGTTTTCTGCATGGAGATATGGCATTATGTACTATAGGCCTGCAATGGTTAGTATCCCTGGCGGTATGATTATGTCTGATTTTTGGTGCTGAAAGCGGTACAATTATTTTGCATTTATTCAATAATGTAATCAAACCAAAAACGCAGAAATTTGCTCAGTTGCAGAATTGTCGCTGTCGTCACTTTCAGTTTCTGATGATAAATTTCCCCAAAAATCAGTATCACTCAATTCTGCAAATGATTCTTATTTACTATTGCTGTTTTCTAGCTGATCAAAAACCACTTTTGACGCAAAGGGACGCTTTTTGGTTGCTATGGACATTCTCATGTTTCCAGGCAGAAAGAATGACATAAATAATATAAAAGTGCATGCAGGGCTCTGGGCAAACCACTAGGGACAAAGGGGATGTGTAATGATTTCATACAGTAATGTAATCTATAAGATTACAGTGTACTGTATGTTCACTGTGTGTTTCACTTTTTGAATTTCCCGCCGGTCTCCGCCCCCGTGCGACGCGACGCTCGCATGGAACGGAGCCCGGAGGCACACAGAGGCATCGGAGCGGCGGACACGGCCCGCAGACACGCTGACACCGAGGGAGGACATCGCTGGATCCAGGGGACAAGGTGAGTAACATTGCCTGGATCCAGCGATGCAAGCCCGAGTGTGGCTCAGGGTTACCGCTTTAGGTACTGAAAATCCACCCCGAGCCACACTCGGGAACACCGCTAAGGAGGTTAATGTGCTCCTAGTAAATAACAGCAGTTGGAAAAATGATTAGGTGCACATATATATATATATTCATTTCACAGCACTGAATAAATGGTTAACTGGTGACCGGGTCTCTTTAACCACTTGCCGACCGCCGACCACAGTCTGACGGCGACAGAGTGGCTCGTTATCGCAAACTGCCGTCATACGATGCGATAACTAGTGCTGTGAGCGTGCGTGCCGCCGGAGGCGCGCTCGCGGGCTCACTGTGTCCGGGGAGGGGGGGGCAGGGAGTGGGTAGGGCAGACTCAATCGTCGCCGGCTACCCGCGATGCCCCCCCACAGTGAGAAAATGGAGGTCCGTGTAAGTAAACGCGGATCTCCGTTCTCATAGAGAGTGAAGGGCGGTGATCACAAGCTTCCGCTATATGGAAGCCGTGATCACTCCCCTCCCCCAGCCAGGGCAGCCCACATACAGTTAGAACACGCCCAGGGAACACAGTTAACCCTTAGAGTGCCCCCTGCAGGTTAACCCCTTCACTGCCAATGGCATTTACACAGTAATCAGTGCATTTTTAAAGCACTAATCGCTGTATAAATGCCAATGGTCCCAAAAAAGTGTCAAAATGGTCTGACATGTCCGCTGCGATATCGCAGTACCGCTAAAAATCACAGATCGCCGCCATTACTAGTAAAACAATAAAAAAAATAATAAAACCCCAGAAATGAATTCTCATCGTCCGTAAAACGCGGCAACTTTTGTGCAAACCAATCAATAAACGCAGATTGCGATTTTTTTTATCCAAAAATATGAGGAAGAATGTAAATCGGCCAAAACCGATCGAAAAAAATGTTTTTTTATATATTTTTTATGGATTTGTATTTTAGCAAAAAGTAATAAATTTGGGTTTTTTTTGCAAAATTGTCGCTCTTCTTTTGTTTATAGCGGCGATCAGAAATGACGCGGCGGTGATCAAATACCACAAAAAGAAAGCTCTATTTGTGGGGAAAAAGGATGCAAATTTTGTTTGGGTACAACGTCGCATGACCGCGCAATTGTCAGTTAAAACGACGCAGTGCCAAATTGCAAAAAATGCTCTGGTCCTAAAGTGGGAAATCCTTCCGGGGCTGAAGTGGTTAAAGTATAAACATTCATAAAAACCAACAATATAAACTCACTAAAAATACACTATAGTATTCATTTAAAAAGAAGATCTTTTTTTCTGGTATTCAGTCTTCCTGCACCAATGAAGCAAAAGAATCCGCAGTCATTGAAGATCGTTTTATTTTTAAAAGCATCTGTGGCACAAAAAGAAACGCTATTCATTCTCCAGCATAATATTCCGAGATGAAATACTGTTAACAAAATGCTGTAAAAGAGGTGCTGTGGCTCAAGGCAGCCCAGTGGGAAGAAGGGGGACGGAGAATTGGATCGGTGCACAGTTGGGTTTCTGATACAAAGGTTAAAAATGCTCTCTGCTACATAGACCCAAAAAATAGGTTGAACTTTGAAATGTCTGGAGAAAATACTACAATAGAATTTCAGAGAGAAAAATGAATTTGCTGGATTCAAGGGCAGATCTTCATGCGGAAATCCGTGAGCAAGTGAAAGGAAATTGTAGTTGTGTTTGGTTCATTTTGCTGGACGCTATCTGGGCTCTCTCGGCGTTGGGCAGGAGACGCTGCTTACAAAACGTTCTTTTGCAGCATTTTGTAAGCAGCGTTTACCGGTGTCTATCGGCGTTTTTTTTTTTCTTCATTAGCTTCCATTCACTGCAAAAAACGCCGGATGCCAATAAACAGCCGTTTACCGGCGTTTATGAGCATTTAGCGGCGTCCAGCATTTTTTTTGGTCAAAAGAACAACTTTTGAACGCCAATTCAGGGCGTTCAGATTACAGCCCAAAAACGCCACTGCTGATAAAAGACAATTAAGGTCCATGGGTGCATGGACACATAGGATAACATAAAGTGGCGTTTTTGGGCTGTTAAAAAAACGCCCAAAAACGGTTGTTTATCAGATACAGTGTGCATGGAGCCTTAACCTGCTTTGTTTGTATTTTATATATATGTGTTTTTAAAATTGTATACAATATATATATCTTTACTACATACAGTATTGTATAAAAATAAAACTTAAACATAATAGTAAATATTTTAAAAAGTGTTTTCTAAAGTGTGAACTCAGAGGGGTTGATTTACTAATAATGGAGAGTGCAAAATCTGGTGCAGCTCTGCATAGAAACCAATCAGCTTCAAGGTTTTATTGCCAAAGCTTAATTGAAGAAGCTGAAGTTAGAAGCTGATTGGCTACCATGCAGAGCTGCACCAGATTTTGCACTCTTTTAGTAAATCAACCCCACTGACACTGTTGGTGTCACCCAACTGCTAACTTGATAGACAGCCAGTTTGTGGTATGGCTGACTTGGAATGGACCCATCACCATATTGGTTATTCCCATCAACCACTGCCGACCACAATACGTATATATACTCTGCGGTTTGCATGTGGTTTACCGAGATTATGGCTGAAGATATCAGCCATAACCCCGGTTCATATTTTTCTTCAGGTGGCTGGCTTTCTCATGAAACCGGTCCAAGCCGTTCATGAGCCACAGGGCTGGTTTATGAAGTGGCGGGAGAGGATGTTCCCCGTCCCGCCGCTCGCCAGTGCTTCTCAAAATGATCCAACAGTTAACATTTTTTGACAGATTATATGGCCTTGGAGGACTGGAGCAACATCATGACATTACTCCTGGTCCAAGCTGAAAGAAAGAAAAAAATAAATAAATAAAATAAAGCGAAAGATCAAAAAATTTTTTTTTTATTTTTTACTTTTAAAGGTAAAGGAGAGATTTAGGGTCTTTTTGACCCCAGATCTCTTCATAAAGAGGACCTGCCACCCTTATTTTTATTACAAGGAGGATTACAAGGATTATAAGGATGTTCCTATGCCTTATAATAGGAATAAAAGTGATTAAAAAAATTAAACGGACAGTGTAAAAATAATAAACTAAAAAATAAATAAATAATAATTTTTAAGTACTGTAGTTTGCGCCATTCCATGAGCATGTGCAGTTTTAAAGCATGACATGTTAGGTATCTATTTACTTGGTTTAATATCATCTTTCATAGTCTACAAAAAAAAAAACTGGGGTAACTATTGTGTCTTGTTTTTTTTTTTATTTATTTATTTATTAAAGTGTATTTTTACCAAAACAAAAATTGCATTTGCAAAACCACTGCGCAAATAACATGTGACATAAAAAATTGCAATGATGGCCGTTTTATTCCCTAGGGTCTCTGCTAAAAAAATATATAATGTTTGGGGGTTATGAGTAATTTTCTGACAAAAAACTGATTTAAACTTGTAAACAAAATGTGCCAGAAAAAGCCTGGTCTTCAAGTGGTTAAAACTTGTCTCAAATGTAATTAAAACCAAAAAAACTCCGCGCTATGGAAGTGACTTAGTGAATATGACCCAAAACAATAAAACACAAATACAAATAAGTTGTGACAAAAAGAAATAACAGTGAAATCAAGAGGCTGCTGTGCTCAGGTATGAATACCAATATCTCTCAATTGCAACAGCGCGAACGAACGTGTCAGCAACTGGTGTGACCAGAAATGTGTGAACTGCACAGAGAATACCAGACACAACGTAAAGTGAATAAAGTGATTTATTTAAAAGAAAAGTAAATGGTGATCAAAACGCACATCTAATATAACAAACCATGTAATAACAGAAAATAGTGAAACTGTGTAAAAGGGGAATGTCCAAACCGTAAACGAAGCCAGGCCAGGGTCATACACGGGAGATCAGCAGAGGGGGCAGGGAGCAGGACAGGACAGGCACAGGGAGCAGATGCTGGAGAACACGGGGGGGAAGATCAGGCTGCAGACAGGGGTCCCAGAGCGGATACAGGATACAGGATACAGGATTTCCGGATTGCAGGATTCAGAGGCACATGGAGACAAAACACCAAGGCATCATGCATATGGCAGTCAGGGTTTAAATATCCTTCTCCCCCCCATGACAGTCCTTATCAGGGAGGTCGCCCACCGCGACGCCGAGCCCCTAAGAAACCGACGTTAAGGTCATAGGTGGTCGCTCACAGAAGGTCGTTAGTCTCCGGGTACTCAGTGGTGGACTACGAGCAATGTCCTTCCTATAAATTTGGGACTGACGGTATACGTACTACGGAACCACAAAACAGAGGTACACGGAGACTTAGGACGTTAGGCCTTTAGGACATAGGACATAGGACATAGGCGAGACCCTGGGGACAGACGTCGGACTAGAAGGGGGGGCACAAGAGGTCGTAGACGAGGGACACGGACAGGACAGGACGAGGGACGGGGGAGACGACTAGAGGGCACATACTGGGACCGGACCGAAGCAAATGCCAAACCTGTAAGGGGAA
>BLSH010323185.1:739520-755242 GCA_018402905.1 Glandirana rugosa | reverse complement strand
GCCCCCCCCCCCCCCCCGGACACAGTGAGTGCACGAGCGTGCCCCCGGGGGCGGCGCGCTCATAGTGCACGATCTCGCAGCCACCGTCATATGACGGCGGCTTGCGATATCGACCCACCTTGTCGCCGTCAACCTGCGGTTGGCGGTCGGCAAGTGGTTAATCTTTTTTTACATATTATTATTATACAGGATTTATATAGCGCCAACAGTTTGTGCAGCACTTTACAATGTAAAGGGAGACAATAAACCAACAGTACAATTCAAAACAAGAGGGTTAAAGGGGTCCTGCTCCTGTGAGCTTACAATCTAAGAGGGAGGGGCTGAAGAAACAAAGGGTAGGGACTGTGAGGGATGAACTGATTAGGGGAGTAGAAGATTTGTTTGTTAGCTGGAGGCAGCATAGGCCTCCCTGAAGAGATGAGTTTTCAGGGATCGCCTAAAAGAGGACAGAGTAGGAGATAACCGGACAGGTTGGGGTAGAGAGTTCTAGAGGGTGGGAGAGGCTCTGGAGAAGTCCTGGAGATGAGCATGGGAGGTAGAGACAAGGGAGCTAGAGAGCAGAAGGTCTTGGGAGGAGCAGAGAGGACATTTTGGCGAGTAGAAGATGTGTTTGTTAGCTGGAGGCAGGATAGGGCTCCTTGAAGAGATGAGTTTTCAGGGATCGCCTAAAAGTGGACCAAGTAGGAGATAACCAGACAGGTTGGGGTAGTGAGTTCCAGAGGATGGGAGAGGCTCTGAAGAAGTCCTGGAGACGAGCATGGGAGGAGGAGACAAGGGAGCTAGAGAGCAGAAGGTCTTGGGAGGAGCAGAGAGGACGGTTTGGGTGATATTTGGAGATAAGGTTGGTGATGTAGCTCGGGCAGAATTATGAGTGGCTTTGTAGGTTATTGTTAGGGTTTCGAATTTTATTCGTTGGGCAATAGGAAGCCAGTGGAGGGATTGGCAGAGAGGAGTGGTGGACACTGAGCAGTTGGTAAGGTGGATGAGTCTGGCAGCGGCATCCATGATAGGCTAAAGAGGGGATAGTCTGCGGAGAGGTAGGCCAATGAGGAGGGAGTTACAACAGTCAAGGCGAGAGATAACAAGGGACTAGGGAGTGAACAAGTTGCTTAGTGGTGTCAGCGGTTAGGAAGGGGCGTATTCTGGAGATGTTTCGGAGGTGAAGTCTGCAGGATTTGCACAGTGATTGGACTTGGGGCTAAAAGGACAGGTCAGAGTCCAGGATTACACCCAGTACCTTGGCATGAGGGGAGGGACTGAGTGTGACACATTGTGACCAGAGTAATACAATGTCACCATAGTAAGGAGGTGATCACCATTATTTTATTTTTGTTATAAGCAAGCATTTTCACTGAATGAAATAGATTAATTCAGTGTGCATTGTTGTGATTAGCTGTGATTGGCCACAGTGCCCTATCTGTACCATGTGATCACTGTGACAAATCACAGCTAGCAGCACAATTGTACACAATGATAGGGATGGACTGAAGCCATTCATTGTTTACAATTGTCATGTGATCTGCTGTGATTGGCCACAGTGATCACATACCAGCAGCAGGGGTCACCCGCTGTGTCTGATAGGAACAACGGGTGACAGATTGCAGCGGAGCACAGCCTGCCGGGTCATGCGTGGGGTGAGCTTTGGGGAGGATATCATATGACATCCAACCAGGGCAATAGGGCTCCCGCCCGGGTGTCATTTTACAATGGCCCGGGCAGGAAGCAGTTAATAAAATACTCTAAGCTGACTTAATTTGCTGGGAAAAATTACAGGCCTGTTGATGTAGGCTGTGCATGGCAACTAATCATCTTCAGCTTGTTCAGTTAATCCTTCAAAATGAAAAACAGAAACTGATTGGAAACCGGCCAAATAAATCACACACTGCTCCATTACCTGCAGAGGAGACAGGAAAAAAACGACATTTACCTGGCATTTCTAGCAACCTATCTAGGAGGGCGCTACACAAGAAACCTCAGATGCTAACACAAAATGACCTTTTGAATGCTTGGCCTACCCAATGCTAGGAACAGGGCTGGCCCAAGACATTGTGCTGCTTGGGTCCAAGAAAGAAATGTTGCCCGTCCCCCTTAAAAAAAAATCATGCCCACCAAAAGGCCCCCACTTCCATTATTTTATATCATGATAATTAAAACTAAAATTAAATTTATCAGGAATTCAGATTTACACGCAACAGCACCTTGTCTAGATGCAAAATTATATGACATACCATTATGTTCAAGGGGCAGGCTAGGGGCAGTATAGGGGCAGGCTAGGGTAGTATATAGACAGGCTAGGGTAGTATTGGGGGGCAGGCTAGGGTAGTATTGGGGGGCAGGCTAGGGTAGTATATAGACAGGTTAGGGTAGTATAGGGGCAGGCTAGGGTAGTATATAGACAGGATAGGGTAGTATAGGGGTAGGCTAGGGTAGTATTTTGACAGGCTAGAGTAGTATATGGACAGGTTAGGGTAGTATATAGACAGGCTAGGGCAGTATATAGACAGGCTAGGGTAGTATATAGACAGGCTAGGGTAGCATAGGGGCAGGCTAGGGTAGTATATAAACAATCTAGGGTAGTATATAGACAGGCTAGGGTAGTATATAGACAGGCTAGGGCAGTATATAGACAGGCTAGGGTAGTATAGGGGCAAACGGAGCGGCCCGGGGGGGGGGCAGTTGTCATCATGACACACAAAATAGCTGGAAACAAAATCTTGGTCATCAATTTGTTGGGTAAATAGAAGAGAAAGAGAGGTGGCAGTGGTTCAATTTGCTGCCCCTCTCAAAGCGCTGCCTGGGTCCAATGGACCCACTGGGACCCATGGTAGGGCCGGCCCTGGCTAGGAGGCCTTTTTCATCTTGTGCGATTTAGCCAGTGTGCTTGCCCCAAGCTCAGCCATGGAGCAAGAAAGGGAGGTCCGCTCACTGTGGAAATGGACTTAAAGCGGAATGTCACCCAAAAGTGGAACTTCCACACCTTTTGGGGGGGAGGGGGGAAAGGATACGTGTCTTTGCCACGGCAGCAACCCGACTCCCTCCTCCTCCTCCTCCTCCTCTGCCGCTGGCCAGTGAGAAAGTGCAGCAGTGGCTCGTGCATGCGCAGTAGGGGCCCGGCGTGAAGCTGAAAGGTGTGTAGCTGCTGACTTTTAATTTTTAAAGGGGAGGCGGCGGACCTCCGCTTTAAGGTCGGTGACACTGCTGTGCTGCATTAGCACATGCGCATTAGCTGATTGCTGATTGCGATTTTTTTACCAAAAAGAAGAATATAAATCGGCCAAAACCGATGAAAAGTAAGAAATATTGTTTTTTTTTTCAAAATTGTCGCTCTTTTTTTGTTTATAGCGGTAATCAGAAATGACACAGAGGGGATCAAATACCACCAAAAGAAAGCTCTATTTATGGGGGAAAAAACGGCGTTAATTTTGTTTGGGTACAACATCGCACGACTGCACAATTGTCAGTTAAATCGACACAGTGCCGAATCGCAAAAAGTGCTCTGGTCCTAAAGTGGGAAATCCCTCCAGGGCTGAAGTGGTTAATGAATCTCATTCATTTGAACGTCCAAAAATGCAGTAAAAAATGCATGTACTATTTTTTGTAACACAGCACACTAGAAAACATGAAAGTACATTACTGTGCATTGTGATGCGCTGCAACACACATCCATTGGCACGTCCAGATAGCATGGCATCCCGCCAATGTACATAAGACATCTTACTGTGCGTTGTGGTAAAGCATGCATTACCGCAGCACCTTGGTGTAAATGGGCCGCTAAATGGCGTTCAGGTGGGGTTTGACACCACTTTTGCAAAATACCCCAAAACCGATTAACTGCCTTTTGCAGCCCACTGTACCTTCTAAATCAAGAGGCAAATTGTCCTGGGGGGGGGGGGGGGGGGTTTCCAACATGTCGCCGAGGGATCACGTGATCGTAGCGACATTTAGATATGGTAATTACAGCCGTATATTTTATTATATGTGTCAGCAGCTCCATATCCACTGCTAAAGGGTCGTACTGACTGCCATAAATAATAAACAAGATAGCGGGATATTAATAGAGCAGAGCTGCCGAGCTCCGTGTGCAGAAATGATTCATGTACAATTCATTAATACAACCACCCCCTTACGCTTTATTTCAATTATGTCTTTTTCACACAGTCTGATCATGTCTTTACAGGGAGCCTTTCAATGCTGCTGTAAAATAAATTCTAAAATAAAGTCTGTAATATTCTCCTGATAAAGCAGCCTGTGATTTTACTCTGCAAGCCTTCCTGTATTACACTTCATTTCAATAGGCGGTGGTGATTTTATAATTTGTGAATATGCTGTAAGATCATACACACAGAGAGCCACTAGGGGTCGCAAGTGCAAATTTAATATTAACCACTTCAGCCCCGGAAGGTTTTACTCCCCCCCCCCCCTAATGGCCAGGCCATTTTTTTGCAATACGGCACTGCGTTGCTTTAACTGACATTTGCGCGATCGTGCGATGTTGTAACCAAATAAAATTTATGTCCTTCTTTTCCCACAAATAGAGCATTGGTAGTATTTGATCACCTCTGCGGTTTTTATTTTTTGCGCTATGAAAAAAAAAAAGATGGACAATTTTGAAAAAAAAAACAAACAATATTTTTTACTTTCTGCTATAAAATATATCCAATAAAAAATGTAAAAAATTGAATTTCTTCATCAATTTAGGCCAATATGTATTCTGCTACATGTTTTTGGTAAAATAAAATCCCAATAAATGTATATTGATTGGTTTGTGTAAAAGTTATAGCGTCTACAAAATTTGGATAGATTTATGGAATTTTTATCTTTTTTTAAATTTTCAATTGTAATAGCGGCGATCAGTGTTATTTAGCAGGAATGTGACATTGCAGCGGACAAATCTGACACCTGACACTTTTTGGGGACCAGTGACACCAATACAGTGATCAGTGCTAAACAAATGCACTGTCACTACTAATGGCACTGGCAAGGAAGGGGGTTAACATTAGGGATTGGCGAACGGTTAAGTTCAGGCCCAACCTTCGCTGTTCGGTCGTTTGGCGAACAGCTGAACAAATGGGACATCCGACCGTTTGTTCGGCCCCCGAACTGACCGCAATGCATTGCAGCGCTGAACAGTACATTGCAAGCCCTGAATCAGCGGTGGGGGCAGACTCGGTGTCTGCCGGCCACCCGCGATTGCTCTCCCGCAGTGACAGAACGGGGGTCTGTGTATGTAAACACACGGATCTCCGTTCTGACAGGAGAGGCGTGAGATCCTCTTTTCCTTGTCTATGGGAGCAGAGATCACTCTCCTCCCCCAGTCAGCCCAGCCCCCACACAGTTAGAAACACATTTCAGGGAACACACTTAACCCTTTGATCGCCCTCTAGTGTTAACCCCTTTTCTGCTAGTGACATTTACACAGTAATCAGTGCATTTTCATAGCACTGATCGCTGCATAAATGCCAATGGTCCCAAAAAAGTGTCAAAAGTGTTCGACATGTCCGCTGCAATGTCGCAGTCTCGATAAAAATTGCAGATCGCTGCCATTGCTAGTAAAAAAATAAATAAAAACCCCATAAATTAGTTCTCATTATTCATAAACGCTGCAACACAGGGGTGATCAAATACCACCAAAAGAAAGTTCTTTTTTTGGGGGAAAAAAGGACGCAAATTTTGTTTGGGTACAAAGTTGCACGACTGCGCAATTGTCAGTAAAAGCGACGCAATACTGAATCACAAAAAGTGCTCTGGTCCTAAAGGGGGAAATCCTTCCAGGGCTGAAGTGGTTAACGCCATATAGTTCTTTGTGCGTTACTGCCAGTTTAACGCCATATAGTTCTGTGTAGGTTACTACCAGTTTAACTCCATATAGTTTTGTGCATTACTGCAAGTTTAACGCCATTTACTTCTGTGTACGTTACTGCCAGTTTAACGCCATATAGTTTTGTGTGCATTACTGCCAGTTTAACGCCATATAGTTTTGTGCGCTACTGCAAGTTTAACGCCATTTAATTCTGTGTGCACTACTGCCAGTTTAACGCCATATAGTTATGTGTGTGTTACTGCCAGTTTAACTCCATATAGTTCTGTGTGCGGTACTGCCAGTTTAATGCCATATAGTTTTGTGTGCGTTACTGCAAGTTTAACGCCATCTACTTCTGTGTGCGTTACTCCAAGTTTAACGCCATATATTTCTGTGTGTTACTGCAAGTTTAATGCCATTCACTTTTGTGTGCGTTACTGCAAGTTTAACACCATATAGTTCTGTGCATTACTGCAAGTTTAACGCCATACAGTTTTGTGCATTACTGCAAGTTTAACGCCATACAGTTTTGTGCATTACTGCAAGTTTAACGCCATATAGTTCTATGCGTCACTGTACATTTGACGCATTATATTGCAGTATATTATAACGTATCCATGGAGTGTGTCTGTGTAGTGTGAGCACTCAAATTAAAGTGCACCAAACACCACTTTACATTGATTAAAGGGCATCTATGTACAGATTTCCACTTCTTCTTTACATTTGCTAATAAGCACCACCCCCTCCCTGCCAATAATGTCTAGGAGGACAACAAGGAGAGGCAGACGTTCCCCTGGCACTGTAAGGGGGCCAGCAAAAAATGTGTCCACAGGCAAAGGTGGACGTGGTGGTCAGTCCTCAGGCAGGGCATCATTTCCTCTGTTTAGTGAGTTTGCCTGTGCTATCCAGCCACAGCATGCAGAGGAGGTGGAGGACTGGCTTACTAAACTTTCCTCATCCTCCGTCACGCAAGCAGAGACAAGTGTGCAGTCCCCTGCAGTTGTGGATAAACCTGCCTCCTTGTCCTCATCTATTCCTGCCATAGCCCTAACATCAGCCATGGAGGAGTCAGCTGAGTTTTTGACCACAGCGTCAGCCACTTGCTCCTTGCCGATGCCCAGCCATTACTGGATTCAGATGTTGGTTCTGAGGTTGAGAAAGACAAGAACATGAGGCAATTTTTTACAGCAAGGCCAATTCTTGCATTCATCAAGAGTACCTCTATAGGGTTATGGTGGGAAGGCGCCACCGACACCCAAAGACCATTTTTTCTGCACCTGTTTCACAGGTGCATATCATTGCAATTTTTTACAGCAAGGCCAATACTTGCTTTCATCAAGAGCGCACCTCTATAGGATTATGGCGTGAAGCCACAACTGACACCCAAAGCCCAATTTTTCTGCACCAGTTACTTCTATCCAAAGTCAAATTGACACCAGAATTTATCCAAAAAATCTCTAATCTTGTTCCCAGTGCACTACATTGTGGCCTCATCTTACACACTGGCTCCCCAGCTGTTGCTGGAAAATGATATTTTTTTGGCTTTATAAATGCAATTATTGCTGCAGCAGATTCTAGCCATGGTACAGATCTGCCACTTTACAGGTAGACTAAGGGGACCCCCCTGGCACTATATTGGAAGGAATTTTTCATTTTTATGCTTTTACTTTAAAAATCAAAAAAATTACTGCTCATTTAAAAATGACCTTTTTTACAAACTTTTTTTTCATTAAACATGTCCCCCAGGGCAGGACCCAGGGCCCTTATAACCACTGTATGCCCAATTACTTGCTTATAAGCATTCAAAATGGGCACTTTTGATTTTTGCCATTCAGGTCCCATTGACTTTAATAGGGTTCGTTATACAGGTCCGAACTTTCGTGATGTTCGAAAGTTCTGGTGCGAACCGAACAGGGGTCCCTTTGGCCCATCCCTAGTTAACATCTGGGTAGATCAAATGGTTAAGAGTGTCCCTAGGGGGTGCTTTATAACTGTGTGGGGGAGGTGCTTTGACTGGGGGAAAACAGATCCGTGTTTCTGTTTAGCAAAAACACAAGATGTCCATCTTCCCTTCTGTGGCAGAATGGCAGTCTGCCTCTTCAGAACAATCGGTGGGTCCCGGCAGACATCGCGTCCGCCCAACCCGCTGATTGGCTCCCGCTGTGTCCAATCACAGCATGAGCGGGTCACCTGCGGCATGTATATGCATACATTAAAAGTGTTTCTTCAGGGGTGCCTTGGCAAAATATCTAAAAACTGATCAAACATTGTATACAAGCCAGCAGATGTATGAAGCCTTCCTTTTAGTTACACAAAGCCACTGGTTTTCATTATGCACCGGTGGCGGCCCGTCCAAAGAGGGCGCAGAGGTGCCACCCCCCCATCCATGCGTCCGGCCCCCTGACCTACATATCAGGGCGCCGGGTGCATGGATCCCAAAGGGGGGGGGGGTGTTTTTTTGAAGCACGTGATTAGAGCCAGAGGATTTGTGCTCATGGGGAAATTTGAGGGGGGGGGGATTGTGCTGAGATTGGGAGTTTTGGGGGAGAGGCTTGGTGCCAGGAAGGACATTTTTTTTTTTTGGGAGGGGGGGATTTGTGTTAGGAAGGGGAATTCGGGGGGGGGGGATTTGTTCTAGTATGGATGATTAGGGGGATTTGTGCTGGAGGAGGATTCCTGCTTGTGGGGGTATACGGAGGGGGGGGGGGGTATTTGTGCTGAGGGAGGATTTGTGCTTGCAATAAAATGTTGAGGGTTAGAGGATTTGTGCTAGAATGGGTGATTGGGGGGGGGGGGGTGGGGTTGTGCTAAGGGGAGTGATTTGGGGAGAGAGAGGATTGTAGTTGGGAGGGGGTATGGGGTTCAAAGATATATGCTGGGAAGGGGGAATTGTACTTGGAGGAGGAGGAAATAATGTTTGGGGAGAATTATGGTTTGCAAAGAGAATATGCTTAGGGGTTAGTATGCAGGGCAGTGCATGATTTTTTTTTTTTTTAGGGGGGGGGGGGTCTGCTGACACATAACACTCATACCCAATTTAAACCAGTTATGTATTTCAACAAAAAACTAACTGGTGTGATAGCGCTGGACCAATAGAAGTGTGGTATTGGTACTTTTGGATTTTAAACAGAGTAAGACCACCTTTAAAAGTGCTGATAAGCAGTGAGTGCAGTGGACCTCGTTCCAGTACCTGGCTGCTGCCTCTCTAGGAGGAGGTTCAGCAGATGGCAAGCTATGAGGGGATTGTTGAGAAGCGCCCAGTACCACAGTTCATGAAGAAGTTGAATCCAAATATTTTTTGACCAGTGCATCAGAAGAAGTTAATGTGTTTTGGGGAAAATGTCTTCCCTTCTTCAGGGCTACAGAAAAACAAAACAAGAAACCAATATAATAGATACAGTTGTGCTCATAAGTTTACATACCCTGGCAGAATTTATGATTTCTTGGCCAGTTTTCAGAGAATATGAATGATAAAACAAAAACATTTCTTTCACTCATGGTTCGTGTTTGGCTGAAGCCATTTATTATCAATCAACTGTGTTTACTCTTTTTAAATCATAATGACAACAGAAACTACCCAAATGACCCTGATCAAAAGTTTACATACCCTGATGATTTTGGCCAGATAACATACACACAAGTTGACACAAAGGGGTTTGAATGGCTATTAAAGGTAACCATCCTCACCGGTGATCTGTTTGCTTGTAATTAGTGTGTGAGTATAAAAGGTCAATGAGTTTCTAAAAAGATATCCAAGGAAATGAGAATGCCAATCAGCAGTGTTCAAACTCGAATCAATAAGTGGAAAATGAGGGGTTCTGTTGAAACTAAACTTAGGTCAGGTAGACCAACTATGATTTCAGCCACAACTACCATGGAAAATAGTTTGGGATGCAAAGAGAAACCCACAAATAACTTAAGGTGAAATACAGAACTCTCTGAAATCATGTGGTGTGGCTGTTTCAAGATGCACAATAAGGAGGCACTTGAAGAAAGATGGGCTGCATGGTCAAGTGGCCAGAAGAAAGCCATTACTATGCAAATGCCACAAGGTATCCCACTTACAATACGCCAAACAGCACAGAGACAAGCCTCAAACCTTCTGGCACAAAGTTATTTGGCATCATGAGACCAAAATTTAACTTAATACTGTGTATTGCCCCCTTTAACATCAACAACAGCTTGAAGTCTTTTGTGGTATTTGTGGATGAGGCTCTTTATCTTCTCAAATGGTAAAGCTGCCCATTCCCCTTGGCAAAAAGCCCAATTGTGGCTGAAATTTTAGTTGAGCTACCTGACCGTGGTTTGGTTTCAACAGATCCCCTCATTTTCCACTTCTTGATTAGAGTTTGAACACTGCTGGTTGGCATTCCCAATTCCTTGGATATCTTTTTATATCTCTTTCCTGTTTTATACAGTTCAACCACATTTTCCCGCAGATCCTTTGACAATTCTTTTGCTTTCCCCATGACTCAGAATCCAGAAACGTCAGTGCAGCACTGGATGAAAGATGCAAGGGTCTGTCAGGAGTCCAGAAACTCATTGACCTTTTATACACACACACTAATTACAAGCAAACAGATCACCGGTGAGGATGGTTACCTTTAGTAGCCATTCAAACCCCCTTTGTGTCAACTTGTGTGCATGTTATCAGGCCAAAATCACCAGGGTATGTCAACTTTTGATCAGGGTCATAAATGGCTTCATCCAAACACTAACCATGAGTGAAAAAAATGTTTTTGTGTTCTCATTCATACTCTCTGAAAAATGGCCAAGAAATCATAAATTCTGCCAGGGTATGTTAACTTATGAGCACGACTGTATATAACATATATCTATTATAAATTATATATATATATTATTAAAACCAAGTTTTATTTTTTCTGGACACTAGCTCTGGGTAAGGTGGAGACATTTCCCTCTCAAGCCTGTTGGCTTCTTCTGATGCTTTTTGTCAATAAATATGTGGATTAAACTCATCAAGTGTCATGAACTTTTGTACTGGTCGCTCCTCAACAATCATCCCACAGTTTGTCAACAAAAAACGAATATAAGTTAGTATAGTATAAGTAGCTAAATCTGCCTTTGTATTAGCAGGAACAGCAGTTCCCTGCCCAGAAGAACATAAGCCAGTCAGGCTCTATCAAATGCACAATGATATTATAATCTGGAACTTGCTGATGGGAAAAAGACTCTTGGATGTGCATCTTAAAGAACACAATATACAGGGATATGGGAAATGATTATCTACACTGACTCTCTTACACCTACACAGGTTGAACTGGATGGACTGTTGTCTTTATTCAACCATACCTACTATGTAACTAACTATGTAACTATGAAAAGAGAGGAGACTGAAGCGTAATGACCTTATAAGTGTCATTGTCCAGTCGGCGAGACGAGGGTGGGTTGGTGACCAGGCTCAGGCTGCACTGCTAATTTGCATAGAAGAAAAGTGAGGTCAATGGCCTGGCTGTGCTGTCTGGAAATGATACCTGAATGACAAGATTATCGGAGAAGTATTAGTATTCTTTTACAGGTAAGACCAGGGCTGGATTTTCATTACTGCAGGCCCACAACCCCTGATCCTATAGGAACACCCTCATCTGCTACGAAAGTTAACACAAAATGTTTTCTTGTTCTATTGGTCCTAACCTGGTTTAGTATATGTAACCATATACACTCCTTATTTTTGCTGATGATGGAAAAAATTGCATGGCCAAGAACCATACCAGAAGCACAGCTTCTTTGTCCCTGTCTCCCACTGTACCTAATAGTAAATCTAACCCTAAGTAAGGCAATTCAAAAAGGGAAAAAAATGGTTAAAAAAAATAAATTAATAAATTAAAAAAATAAATAATAAAAAAAAAAAAAAGGGGAAATTTATTCCAATGTCGAGTACAGTTACTCACTCCGGAGAAGAGGAGCTTAAAGTAGAAGTAAAGTTCCACTGTTAAAAACTGCGAGCAAGCAGGCTCTTTATTGCAGAAAAGATATGCAATGTCTTTTTTTTGCAATAAAATACACCTACCTGGTTGGCTGCAGCTGCTGATCGATAAAAGTTTTCCAACTTGTTCATTCGACTGTGGAACAGGGATTAGCTACACACTGATCAAAATTTGGCCAGTCCCTGCCCAAATAGCAAACAATTGTGCTGCAAGTTTGAAAATGACTTGCTAAGCTATTGCTAGACTTGCCAAGCTTCACAAGTTTGTTGCACAATTGCAGCAAGTCTGCATTGCATGACTCCAGATCAACATTCTTTGCAAACATTCTGCAAGTTCTGGTTCAGTTATGTTGTGCAATAGTCATCCCACCACAGGGGGCGCTGTGGCTGAATTTTGATGCTGTAGACTTGCAGAGCTCTTGCTGTAGACTCACCACTGCAACTTTGCTCTTGTTAGACACTTGCCAAACAAATTTGCTACAAATTGGAAAAGAGAACAGGAGTGCAGGTAGTGGGTATCACATTTGTCACATCCAGTTCAATCATTTACATTATTGTCCTCACAATGAGCCAGCGCTGGAGACGCTATCATATGATATACTGCATTAAACGAGCATTCCCAAAGCTAATTGAAAACAACAGGAAGTAATTTATGTGTTGCCAGCACGCACAGAAAAACAGATGATGAATTAATATACATTTACAATCTCGGCAAGACTGAAGCTCTCACATTTCAAACAGTTGGAAAGGGAAAAAAATCTGTGCAGACTATTGCAACTGAATTTAGCTGTCTTCTAAAGAAATTTAGATATTCAACACGCCTCTGGCTGGGAGCAGTGTAAGTCTGTATGAATGGAGAGATACATATGAAAGACAGTGGGCTGTACACCCCAAATACTTTTGGTATGGAGCAGTTTCCCCGGGGTGGGGGGGGGGGGAGCGGAAGATCAAAATTGATCAGAAATGTATTTCTTTAAAAAATCTTTTATTGTATCAAAAAGTTCATGAATTGTAAAAGATTTTTAGCCCTGTTAAAAATATGATCTCTGGTTACATATCAAGATACATGATTTCCATTATACAAAGCGATATAAATACATTCATGGCAAATTGTTAATTTATACAATACTGTATGTCAGCCTGTATGATGCTCCAACGTGTTTCGACCTTTAATTGTGTAGTGGTCTTCCTCAGGGGATTTATTTTTTTCACTTAGAAGTAGAATTTGAGAGCCAATCTTGATTAACCAGTAATAAAAAGAGTTTCAATGATCAGGGGGGGCCCTCAATGGCCATCCCCATCTCCTCAAAGAAAGATCCAAATCCCAGGGGCTTAGAAGAAGTGACAAACTCGACACCTCCAAAGGAGGAAACAAGACTGACTTTGTGTAAGTGATAAACACTGTAATAAACGGATGGATTTTTGTAGGCACAGATATGTGCTCAATACGTGGATGTGCTTGTATTATTGTACCCCGTGTATATCTCGTATCCAGGTGTAACAAAGCCCATGGGACCATCTTAGACCCCCAGTCCCTCCATAAAGAGTACCTGTCACTGACTATTACTGTCACAAGGGATGTTTACATTCCTTGTGACAGCAATAAAAGTGATCAGAATTTTTTCTTAAAGGCACAGTGAAAAAATAAATAAATAAATAAATAAGAAAAAAACATTTTTATTAAAGCTCCCCATCCCTCTGTGCTTGCATGCCAAAGAAAACGCATGTTGCACCCGCAAATGTAAACAGTGTTCAAATCACACATGTGCAGTATCATTGCGAACTTTAGAGCGAGAGCAAATACTCTCCTGCAAGACCTCCTCTGCAGCTCTAAACAGGTAACCGTTATTTTTTTTTTAATTGTCGCCTATGGAGATTTTTAAGTACCGTACTTTGTCGCCATTCCACGAGCGTGCACAACTTTAAAGCGTGAGATGGTCGATATCAGTTAACTCGGCGTAACATCATGTTTCACGTTATACAAAAAAATTTGGGCTAACTTTACTGTTTAGTTTTTTTTTTTAATGCATTGAAATGTATTTTTTCCAAATGTGTGACATAAAACATTGCAACAACCACCATTTTATTCTCTAGGGTCTCTGCAAAAAAATATATATATAATGTTTGGGGGTTCTAAGTAAATTTCTAGCAAAAAATACTTATTTTAACTTTGTAAACAACAAATGACAGAAATAGACCTGGTCTTGAAGTGGTTAACTTTCACTTCCGATGATAACGGTAAACTGCACAGACAGCAATAAAAACTGACAGGCACCCCCCTCCCCCCTTCATTTTGCCTTTAGGCTGGGTTCACATTATCTTCGCATGCGGCTCCCAGCAGGGGTATGGTGAGTCACCTTTCACTGTTTCAGGCCTGATTTCAGCCCAAATTTTTGGCTTAATTCAGACCTGAAGACGCACAGAGCTCCTGTGCAAATTCGCACTGGGGGCTGCAGCGGAGATGTGTGAACCAGCTCCATAGAGAGCCGGACAAAATCTCCTGCTGTTGCGAATTAGTGTGAACACAGCCTTAGTTTTACTTTTAACACAACACACTAGTGGCAAAGTGTGAATGGGCCCAAGGTATAATAAGTGGACTTTCTGTCCTCCACAGTTGCAGTGTTAGAGTCGGTTTACACAGGGGAGATCCAAATTCAGGCACAACTTTGTAGGCGATTTGAACGCGACTTCAAGGCGACTTCAGCGTGACTTTGGGCGACTAACAACTCACCTTAAAGCGGAGTTCCACCCACAAATACATCTTTATATATTTCAAATCCTCTATGCATGATGAATCAATCACCTTTGGAAAAAAAAAATTAACCTCACCCTAAGTGCCCTGTAAAATCGTGTTATTTCCAGACAGGAGATTACGCGATTTTGTGGGGGAGAGACATGTTATCTATGTTACCATAACAATGGGGCGGGACCTTCCTCCGTCGCTGCCCATTGTTATGGCAAAGAGACATACTCTCGAGATCGAGAGGTGCATGCTGGTTACCCAGCATGCACCTTATCCGGAAAGAGACTCGAAGAGGGAGTGAGTGGGCTTCACATGCCCACAGCTAAGATGGGAACTCCCAGTAAAGAAAAAAATTAGCAATGTAAGCACAAAATAAATAGGAAAACTACCCGGATTTAAAGCTATCAATTACTTTATTTGTGTAATGAATGCTAACTAGGTGGATGACAACATAAAAAAATAAAAATTATGTGGGCGGAACTCCGCTTTAAAGCGACCTCCATGCCAGGTGACTTTGCCTGTGGCCAATCAGAGAACATAGCTCTTCTGACATCATTCCTTTTACCTGGGTAAATTCTTTTAATTTTCCTGTAACGTTGCTTCAATATAGATGGAGATCCGACTTGGAGGCGACTTCCATTGAATTCTATGAGCACAAGTCGGATAGAAGTCGCCTTGAAGTAGTACAGAGACCTTTTCTGAAGTCGGAGCGACTTCAGTAGTTACATTAAGACGGCTCCCATTCTTTTCAATGGGATTTCTTATGCCAAGCGACTTGGGGAGACACAAGTCGGATCCCAAGTCGCTATAGTGTGGACCGGCTCTTAGAATAACATTAGCTGAGGAATTGCTTCCACCTGCTATCCAGAATTGCTCTTCAATGTGTCCAACTAGGAGGGACATTTGTGTGTAACGATGGAAACCACATTGGCCCCTCGGGTTGCTGAGACCTGGTCACCGCTATAACCTCCGCAACCCCCTATTCCTACAACATGGCACAGACTCTTTTCATCGCGGAGACATTAGGTAGTTCATAAATCCTTCATGGATTTTTGCTTTCTCAAGCAGCGCATTAAACATTTAAGAAAAGGAGGAACAGGCTGAATGTTTAACAAGCTAGGCCCAGAAGATTCACGGGAGCAAATGCTGCATTGTAGTCGACCAAATAGATTTTTGTAGCAACCTATTCCTGTACTTTTACAGAATCTTAGTCAGCGGCAGAAGAAGTGGCT
>BLSH010323185.1:681378-692800 GCA_018402905.1 Glandirana rugosa | reverse complement strand
CCCAACTGCTACCCCCTTTAGCTGCAGAGGCAGTGGCCGGGGTGTACACATGCTGCGGCCGTGATGCTAAAGGAAATAAAAGCACACAAGGGCGCACTGGCCTAGCGCATTATCCTCAGTAAAATGGCGTTTATTAAAAAAATCATAAAATATACTCACAAACAAAGTAAAATCTCAAGCGTATCAACAGTATGCGGCTTCGCATCCAATGGCATTATCTGATGGTATCCTGAACAAGCTGGCTAACGCGTTTCGAAGCCACCGCCTCTTCCTCAGAGCCTTGCGGCCGTGATGCCTTGCTTCTTGGCCACGGTAGAAATTATACTCTCTATTGCTTTCGGCAGGCGCCCTGCAATTGGGGCCACTCTGCAAGGCGCCCTGCACCCACGTACAATGCCTAGTGCAGGCATCAATGGGTTAAGGCAGGTGATGAGGAGGTAATACACCACTTTCTTACCGCCTGTCAAATGCGTGGATCACCACTGCTTTGTAGTGGCCGAGCGTTGTCAACCTCATGGAGGAAGACATTAAACAAACTCAGTCAAACTAAACGAATTTGTAAAACTAAATTATTGAACAATGCACATCCTTTTAATACTACCGGGGCCATAGGAAGACACTTAGAAAATCTATGGATTTGGATCTACATATTGGGTTCCATTTGCAAAAGATCAGAAGTCAACCCAGTGTGCCTAAAGTGTGGGATGTAGCAAATCGTATAAAAAAAGTCTTTTATCTAGAATAATTCATAGTTTTATGAAGCACATCTGTGTCATTTCTGCTTAGCTTACAGCACATTTAAATTGTTTATGAGTCGAAAGGAGTAAATAGTAAACTTCAAAGAATCTCAACTGAGACAGCGAACCCGAGAAATAAGAAATCTTGACAGAGCGGAGAAGAGCTTGTATCATTTTCTAGCTTTGAAGACTCAGAGTTGGAGTTTGACCACGAAAAAAACAGTACAGTGATCTGTAATATCGAAATGAATAAAGATGGCTCCACAGCTACGTATGGCTGAACATCTGGCCGTTGCCTTTTCGTTTGTTTGTTCTATCTCATTGCCGGCAGCATGGATTACAACGAGAAGGTCCTTCAAGAGGACCTGGTGCCAGATGGGGGCTTACTTTTTTTGCGGGTTGTTTCTGCCAATCAGTGGTGGAAGCAGGGGCGTATCAAGAAATTAGTGGGCTCGTGTGCAAGCCCACACTGCACAGATAATCCCCGGCTGTCAACCAGGGACAGATCATCCTTACGTGCAGTGTTGGTGAGGCCCACCCCTTGGGGCCCGTGTTCAGTGAACACCCTGCACCCATGGATGATACGCCACTGGGTGGAAGGGTTTGGCGGTATGCGTTCTTATTCTAACCAAAGAATGCAATAAGCACCTTCGGGTCTCCTCATGGAGCTTCAGTCAGTTCTAAGCTAAGTAACCCAACTCACAGTGTGGTGGCATCCAAAAAAATGGCAGCCTGATGCTACGAAAGCAGATAGTTCACACCTGTGGATTTTATCGCTGGGCTCCATTGCTATTGGTTCAATGCTATAAGTTCTGTTGAGCAGCAAGCTGATTTGCACCTCAGTCTACAAAGAAATATACATGGTTTCTCAGATCCTTGATTCATTTAAGGATCAAACAGATCTTCCTGCATGTATTGAAAGGGAAGATATAATTGTAGCCCACCCCATGTAAGAGCCGCTGGTGAAATAAGATCCCCCGATCTGCACAGCCAGGCACACCAAATTTCCAGCTTCCCAGAGTCAGAAAACAGTCCAGTGCTTTGTTTTTGTATTTTATTGAGGGGATAAAACTTGGATGGGGATAGGGGGTATTATGGGATGCCCACTTGACTTAGAACAACTCTTCAGGGACAACCTTCCTATATACAGTCTATATACACTCCACTGCTTCCTCCAGCACACTTGCTTGCAGATAACCCAGCTGGCACACTGATAGTTGATGCAACAAAAAGGCAACAGTCAGATTTTGAAGCAAAAGCCCTTTACAGGCAGGGACCCCAGGCCCCTTTGTTGTGTAGCAAAAAGTCAGTGTCCAGCTTCATATCCTTGTGGCTACTAATCCCAGCACCACCTCTTCAGGCACTGCTAGCTCGCCTGGCTGCAGCTGCCTCTCTCACTAGCCCTCCTAGCTAATTCCCACAGTCCTCCCAGACTGCACCCTCACCAGATTTCTCATGGAGACCTCTTCAACATGCTAACTCTCTCTCTCCTGCTGTCCTCAAACTTGATCCAATGCATCCATACAAGGATTCCTCCGTTGTGAAGGATCTCTCCAGCATCTGAGCCCTAGGCCCGAGGTCACCCTCCCAGACTAGGGGGTTACCCTCAAGCAGGGCGGGTGCAAGTATTTTTGACACCCTAGGCGAAACCTCATTTTGCCGCCCCCCCCCTTTGGCTCTGCCCCTGACTCCACCCCCTTTACCCTGTCAATGTATATGATGGAGGTGGCGGAGGTAGAGATTTTTTGCAGAGCCTCTCTACCCATTTCTTTAGCCATGGTACACAGGCCCGCACCTGTGCCCCTGGATCCACCTAATTTTACTGCCCTGGGGTGCTGCCAGCCATGGCTCTCCAGTGACATGAGTGATTGATACAGAGCAGTGAAGGATCAACAGTGGATGGGCGCCCCTGGGGGTAGTGGCGCCCTAGGCGGCCGCCTACTCCGCCTAGTGGTAGAGCCGGCCCTGCCCTCAAGCGCCATGACAGCCTCCCCAACACTACTTCTATATCTTCCACCCGACTGCCCCTGCTGGCATGACCCAGGAGCATATAAGAGCTGGGGCCCTCATCAATACTCGAAGCTGCCCCTCCTAGCCTCCCACCCATTCTTCTGGAAGCTTCTCCAAGGTTCCAGAAAGTAGGGGGAGGTACCACAGATGCTGCTTGTTGAGTCATCCAGCCTCCCTCAGTCACTCAACCCTGACCCACCCACGGAGCCATTGTGTTCTCCCAGCGCGGGGGGGGCGGAGTAAGCCGTTCCTGCCTGGAGAACACAGTGATTATTGCTAGCAGCTATAGCAGCCGCTAGCAATAATCGCATGTGAAACCCAACATGCTGGTTGTACCTAAGTTGATCAATCAACTTGGGTACATTCAGCCTGCTCATACATGGTTCGAATCTCGGACATTTCCTGCTGAACCGGCTGAGATTCAAACCATCTATGGCCAGCCTAACACCGCAAAGCAAGAGGTAGAACCCAAGGATGTATCGAGCAAGAAATGGCTTCCTCGATGTATGGATTGCAAACTGTGTGTAGAAATGTAGTTTATAAAGCCCTAACACAAATTGATCACTTTTCATCAGACTGATTCTTTTTGTACGTACATTTAAAATATTATCGAAAATAATTTTTTGTGAATCAAAGATGTGGGAATTGTAGATTCTTCAGATTTAATTGTCACTAGTTTGAACGTGGCTGTGCACATAAATCCTGCATCCTAGTCCACCCACACTGCAGAAGAGTAGAAGCACTGCTACCAATCCCACACTTCATGAAGTGCTGCACTATAGAAACAAAGACATCCCAGGAGTCAGGTAGGCGATGCACCTACATCTGCTGGCTTCCTTCAGTCACATCTACGCTGGCAACTCCATTCTGAGGTTGGCCCATTGCCTCCCGAATTACGTGTCACTTTCTTCATTCCTGCATTAAACAGACGGCAGTCTTGGATAAGACAGATTAAGCAAAATTTAAATGTTGTACATTTTTAACTATATGTAGTCAGGGCTTTTTATCTCAGAGAAGAGGTGCAAGTACTCCCCCTTTCCGAGTCACCTCTTGTCTCCTCCCCCTACCCACCTCTGAGCCCCGTCCCTTGGACCGACCTCCCATTACCGCCCTTTTACAGAAAACACAACGCAGTATCATTTTGTGGTGCTAAGTAATTTGTACAGAATGTGTTAATGATAGCAAGAAAAACAGTTATATAGATCCCCTGCAGCCAGCAACAATAGACCCCCCCCCAGGCAACAATAGATCCCCTAAAGCAACAATAGACACCCACTAGCAACAATAGATCCCCTAAAGCAACAATTGACACCCACCAGCAACAATATATCTCCCTGCAAGCAGTAATATTAAACCCCTCCCTCAACAATAGATCTCTCCCAGCAACAATAGACACCCACTAGCAACAATAGATCCCCTAAAGCAACAATAGGCACCCACCAGCAACAATAGATCCCCTAAAGCAAGAATAGACACCCACCAGCAACAATAGATCCCCTAAAGCAACAATAGACACCCACCAGCAACAATATATCTCCCTGCAAGCAGTAATATTAAACCCCTCCCTCAACAATAGATCTCTCCCAGCAACAATAGACACCCACTAGCAACAATAGATCCTCTAAAGCAACAATAGACACCCACTAGCAACAACAGATCCCCTAAAGCAACAATAGACCCCCCAGGAAACAATAGATCCCCTGAGCAACAATAGACACCCACTAGCAACAATAGACACCCACTAGCAACAATAGATCCCCTAAAGCAACAATAGGCACCCACCAGCAACAATAGATCCCCTAAAGCAAGAATAGACACCCACTAGCAACAATAGATCCCCTAAAGCAACAATAGACACCCTCCAGGAACAATATATCTCCCTGCAAGCAGTAATATTAAACCCCTCCCTCAACAATAGATCTCTCCCAGCAACAATAGACACCCACTAGCAACAATAGATCCTCTAAAGCAACAATAGACACCCACTAGCAACAACAGATCCCCTAAAGCAACAATAGACCCCCCAGGAAACAATAGATCCCCTGAGCAACAATAGACACCCACTAGCAACAATAGACACCCACTAGCAACAATAGATCCCCTAAAGCAACAATAGGCACCCACCAGCAACAATAGATCCCCTAAAGCAAGAATAGACACCCACTAGCAACAATAGATCCCCTAAAGCAACAATAGACACCCTCCAGGAACAATATATCTCCCTGCAAGCAGTAATATTAAACCCCTCCCTCAACAATAGATCTCTCCCAGCAACAATAGACACCCACTAGCAACAATAGATCCTCTAAAGCAACAATAGACACCCACTAGCAACAACAGATCCCCTAAAGCAACAATAGACCCCCCAGGCAACAATAGATCCCCTGAGCAACAATAGACACCCACTAGCAACAATAGACACCCACTAGCAACAATAGATCCCCTAAAGCAACAATAGACACCCTTCAGCAACAATAGATCCCCTAAAGCACAAGTGTCAAACTGGTGGCCCTCCAGCTGTAGCGGAACTACAATTCCCATGAGGCATTGCAAGGCTGACAGTTACAAGCATGACTCACACAGGCAGAGGCATGATGGGACTTGTATCTCCGCAACAGCTGGAGGGCCGCCAGTTTGACACCCCTGCCCTAAAGCAAGAATAGACACCCTCCAGCAACAATATATCTCCCTGAAAGCAGTAAAATTAAACCCCTCCCTCAAGAATAGATCTCTCCCACCAACAATAGACACCCACTAGCAACAATAGACCCTCTAAAGCAACAATAGACATCCACTAGCAACAACAGATCCCCTAAAGCAACAATAGACCCCCCAGGCAACAATAGATCCCCTGAGCAACAATAGACACCCACTAGCAACAATAGACAGCCACTAGCAACAATAGATCCCCTAAAGCAACAATAGATCCCCAACAGCAACAATATATCTCCCTGCTGGCAGCAATAATAAACCCCTCCCTCAACAATAGATCTACCCCAGCAACAACTGGCTCCCTACAACAATATAATCTCCCAGCAACAATAGATCCACCCTAGCAACAATAGACCCCCTCACCAGCAACAATATATCTCCCTGCAAGCAGTAATAATAAACCCCTCCCTCAAAAATAGATCTCTCCCAGCAACAATAGACACCCACTAGCAACAATAGACCCTCTAAAGCAACAATAGACATCCACTAGCAACAATAGATCCCCTAAAGCAACAATAGACCCCCCAGGCAACAATAGATCCCCTGAGCAACAATAGACACCCACTAGCAACAATAGATCCCCTAAAGCAGGGATATGCAATTAGCGGACCTCCAGCTGTTGCAAAACTACAAGTCCCATCATGCCTTTGCCTCTGGGTGCCATGCTTGTGGCTGTCAGAGTCTTGCTATGCCTCATGGGACTTGTAGTTCTGCAACAGCTGGAGGTCCGCTAATTGCATATCTCTGCCCTAAAGCAACACTAGACCCCCACCAGCAACAATATATCTGCCTGCAGGCAGCAATAATAAACCCCTCCCTCAACAATATACTCTCCCCCAGCAACAATAGATCCACCCTAGCAACAATAGACCCCTCACCAGCAACAATAGATTTTTCCGGCAGCCAGCATCAGTTTAGACCCCTCCCTAAACAGTAGATCCCTCCCAGCAACAATAGGTCCCCCTGCAAAAATAAAGCCCCCCAGAGACAATAGATCCCCCAGTAGCCAGCTACAGTAAACCCTCCCCACACCCCAGCAAGCACCCATTTCCATTACCAACATTTAGTGCAGGAGGTGCCAGAACGGCATTTCCCTGCATCCCAGCTGATAAAATCCCTGTATGAAGTCATTGGTGAGGTGCTGACATCCCTTTGTACAATTATTTGGTTGCTGTTTATGAAACAGGCCTGCCTCATTCTGCGCATATCCTACAATTGTCTTTATACAATGCAAGTTGTCTTAAAGCTTTTTTTTTTTAATCAGCACCAGAGTGCTTACATTGAATGAGAAGTGTCCCTTGTGCTGATAGCGGCACTTAGTTCTTCCGTCACCCCACATCTGTGATCCTCCACTGCTGTGAGTATTAATACAAGCTGTTGGACCTGTCATGGGCAATCGCCTGTCCCTTTCTGCCCCCTCCTCCATTCAAATAAACTGTGCTATAGCAAATGAAGGGGGCACTCTATGAATGTAAGCTGGGAGGATATATGAAAGGTCAGTCTCCTTCATTCATAGAGCGCATTTCATTGCAGGAAGTTCTTGTACAGTTTTGATGAATGCAAGGGGGGGTGGAAAAGGCGGCATAGTTGGCACTTTTGAAGAGTCCCTATGACAAGTCCAGTTGCTCGATATTAACCCCTGCAGGTTCAAGATATTACCTCTGTGGGGGAAAGAGAGAAATAAAGATTTCAACTAAGAGAGCAGTCATCAGCATAAGGGACACATATCTTTCAATGTAAGTACTGTCTCTTGTGCTGATTTAAAAAAATATATACACTATATTGCCAAAAGTATTGGGACACCTGCCTTTACGCGCACATGAACTTTAGTGGCATCCCAGCCTAAGTCCATAGGGTTCAATATTGAGTTGGCCCACCCTTTGCAGCTATAACAGCTTCAACTCTTCTGGGAAAGCTGTCCACAAGGTTTAGGAGTGTCTATGGGAATTTATGACCGTTCTTCCAGAAGTGCATTTGTGAGGTCAGGCACTGATGTGGACGAGATGGCCTGGCTCACAGTCTCCGCTCTAATTCATCACAGAGGTGCTCTATCAGGTTGCGGTCAGGACTCTGTGCAGGCCAGTGAAGTTCCTCCACCCCAAACTCGCTCACCCATGACTTTATGGACCTTGCTTTGTGCAATGGTGCGCAGTCATGTTGGAACAGCAAGGGGCTATCCCCAAACTGTTCCCACAAAGATAGAAGCATGAAATTGTCCAAAATGTCTTGGTATGCTGACGCCTTAAGAGTTCCCTTCACTGGAACTAAGGGGCCAAGCGCAACCCCTGAAAAACAATCCCACCCCATAATCACCCCTCCACCGAATGATTTGGACCAATGCACAAAGCAAGGTCCATAAAGACATGGATGAGGGAGTTTGGGGTGGAGGAACTTGACTGGCCTCAACCCGATAGAACACCTTTGGGGTGAATTAGAGTAGAGACTGTGAGCCAGGCCTTCTCGTCCAACATCAGTGCCTGACCTCACAAATGCTCTTCTGGAAGAATGGTCAAACATTCCCATAGACACTCCTAAACCTTGTGGACAGCCTTCCCAGAAGAGTTGAAGCTGTTATAGCTGAAAAGGGTCGGCCAACTCAATATTGAACCCCATGGACTAAGACTGGGATGCCATTAAAGTTCATCTGCGTGTAAAGGCAGCTGTCCCAATACTTTTGGCTATATAGTGTATAAATCTAAACATAACATAACTTTTAACTGTGGTGGTCATTGATTGTATATTGTACGTTGAGGCACAAGATCTCCATATACTGAACGTTTTAGAAAAAATACTGTCTTTATGGCCTTGTTAAAATGTAACCTGCCTTTTACTGCACTGGATGAATGCAGGTCACTGCTAGGACACACAAAAAAGAATTATTTTCTATGTGCCCTATTCACACTGCAATGCACTGCAGAGATGCAGTGCAGTGAGCTGCATTAAAATGCAGACATGCTGCATTTTATTGCAGCATATAGGACAGGATCACATGTCACATGTGCTCTTGTATGGTGACATGAATGGAGTGTCACTTTTGTGCACTTCAAATAAAGTTGGTTAAAAAAAAAGAACCGTGTGATGCCCTGAAACTGCCCCCTACCGCTGACTCACTGCAGCCGGAACAGACAGCTGCAGCAACTGCTGCGGTTTAGTGTATAGCATCTGTCCAGGGCAGTGTGAACCACAGGCCGCAGTTTGAAGACCGCTGCCTGAAAGGGACACACCCCTAGATATTGTAGCATCTGTAGAAGGAGGAAAAACTGGGAGTTCCTTAACCCCAGAGGGGGCAGAGCTCATTCATGTCTATATCTCTCATAGGGCAAATGTATAAGGTGAGAGGTGGAGCACAATTGAAGTTGAAGTTTGTGGTGGAGAACTTAAGGAATCAGTAGGATAATCACTAGAAAATGCTACTTAACCGGTATGGGACCGGCTCACGTACATTTACTGCTGCAGAGTGGCACGATCCCGCGAATCACAGTCTATAAACGGCGGCACACTCTCATGCCCGCCGTACTCTCCAGCAGTATGGCCGCGGGTCCGGCCGGCTACCCACGATTGCCTGGCACAGAAGAAGAACAGGGAACCACCGATGTAAACGTTTTCCTGCTCTGTCAGGCGGCATGTGAGAGATCTACTGATCCCTGCCACTGAGATTAGTTATATCTCTTATGCCCATGGCAGCCCAGCCCCCTTACAGTTAGAACACGCTTGGGGAACACAGTTAACCCCTAGATCTCCCCCTGCAGGTTAACCCCTTCACTGCCAGTGACATTTATACAGTAATCAGTGGACATTTAAATTTCTGATCGCTGTATAAATGTCATTGGTCCCAAAAAAGTGTCAAAAATGTCCAACATGTCCGCTGCAATGTAGCATAAAAAATAAAAGTATTGCGCTAAAGTAACCAAAAAAGCAGCAACAAACCATGTGATAATATATCATGGAATAAAACAATATCAAAAACGAATGCTGCGCTAGATTGAATAAGTGATAAATCATTCACATATGTTGATCAAAAATGGTGAAAAGAGCGAGAGTTTAAACTCATAAATATAAGTCCAGTAAATAAATAGACATCATATAAAAGTGCTCTCCAAAAAAGTCCAAGAATCAGCTGAATTCCCAAACTCCAAAGGCGTGTGTAAAAAGGCAGAGAGGATGTGAGTCCTTCCTATAGTGATTTTCAAGTATTGATCCACCACCAAAAAACGTGCACACCCTGTGAGCTCCCAAGGATGGGTACTCTTACCATAAATCGAGGACGCACTATTGCTAGTGAGTCAAACAAGCAGGCAGAAATAACCTTCTGCGGGTACAATCAGGGCCAAGGTCTCCTCGCTTCTCCACCTCAGATGCACCAATTCATATAGCGTCAGCGTAGATGACCATAAATCACTTCCGTCCAGTGTCTTTTATTTATGAGTTTAAACTCTCACTTCCTTTTCACCATTTTAGATCAACATATGTGAATGATTTATCACATGTCCACTGCAATATCACAGTCCCGATAAAAATCGCAGATCCCCACCATTACTAGTAACAATAAAAAAAATAGTAAAAACGCCATAAATTAATTCTCATTGTTTGCAAACGCGGCAACTTTTGCACAAGCCAATCGATTTTTACCACAAATATGAGGAAGAATATAAATCGGCCAAAACTGATGAATAAATTTGTTTTTTTATATTTTTATTTTTGATTTGTATTTTAGCAAAAAGTTAAAAATATTGGTTTTTTTTTCAAAATTGTCGCTCTTTTTTTGTTTATAGCGGTGATCAGAAATGACGCAGAGGGGATCAAATACCACCAAAAGAAAGCTCTATTTGTGGGAAAAAAAGGGCATCAATTTTGTTTGGGTACAACGTCACACGACGTTGTCAGTTAAAGCGACGCAGTGCCGAATCGCAAAAAGTGCTCTGGTCCTAACATGGGAAATCCTTCCGGGGCTGAAGTGGTTAGGAAATCATTTTCGCACAGTAAGTGTATATTTAGTGATTATATGATATTATCTGCCTTCTGATATACTATGTGAGATCACTAAATTATATTTTCATGTTATGCGGTTTTAAACAACGGTTTGTGAGTATATTGGGTGGCATTTAGGACATGTTTTATAGAAAATAGACTGCTTGTCTATTTAGAGCAGCGCGGCACTATAGATCACGATATATGAGGATTTTTTTGCATGCAGATATCACTCACTACAATTAGATATTTATGCATTTTTTTTTTTTTTTTTATCAAATACAGATGAAACAGTTGCCCGTGTGTCTTTTGCATAATGCAGTAAGATGGATATGGAGGAAGTCACAGAACTAACATTGCATAAATGGTCTTGCACCCTGGAGGCTGAGCACAAGACAGCCAGACATTGAGCACACTGACACATACTGCTGAACAAGGAGGGGAGAGGGAGGAGAAGTTCATGTGCTATCAGCAGCGGAGGTGTGAATCACATACAAGTGTTTCTCCTCAAACAGCTTCTTTGCATGCCGAATTCTCCGATTTGCAGTTATTTATAGATTACGGAGCATCAATGTAATAAATAAATGATGGCAAAGTGTTAAAGTAGTCTTGGCAGACCACTATGAATTTGCAAATACCAGTAAAAAGGTGAACGTTTCTTTGCTGTAGGCAGCTGTTGTGGTCTGTGGGCAGAGGGGTAACTAGAACCTTCAGGGCCCCGGTGCAAGAAATTATGAAGGGCCCCCCTGATCCCTGGCCAGGGCCCTTCCCTCTTCCTACTGATCCTGGGGCCATTTACTATGGCCCCACGGAATAAACAAATAGTTGTGTACCGAGCCTCCCATTCATTCAGAAACGGAAGTATAGTAAAAACAATTTACTATGCTTCAGTTATGAATGAGCCAATTGGTACCAATCATCACTGGCTCTGTCCATTCAGAAAAGGAAGGAGCCAGTAAATGACAAATTTACTGACCCATTCCCATCTCTCCATC
>BLSH010323185.1:650589-678796 GCA_018402905.1 Glandirana rugosa | reverse complement strand
CAAAGTAACCGATCCGACACCAAGGTAAGTAACTAAATAAATCTCACCTCTCGGAATAAACGAAACCTAAATTCGATACATGTATATAAATTTCTGTCATATATATTATATGAATAAATAAACACTATTATTATTATTAAGATGCATAATAATAATAATAATAATAGTAATATAAAAAAGAAGAAGAATTAATAATAATAATAATATTAACAGATAAATAAATCAAATAAATAAATTAGTTGTCGTAAAAAATCCAGAGGACTGAGTACGTCATCTAAGTTTATTTTTGTATGTTATAAATGCATACTAATCTAACATAAATGTTTTCTTAAAAGGCAAGAAAATAATATGTTTTTATTTGAATCTACTGCATGAGTCAGGAGACCTAAAAAATGCTGTTGATTAAATAAATAAACTAAATAAATAGACAATTATAATAATAATAATAATTAAGAAGAAGAAAAAATATAATGATAATAATAATAATAATAATACGTAGAATTATTATTATTATCACAAATAAATAAGTATATTATATATACTGTCTTTAAATATATGTACATAGCTTAAATCCAAAGCAAATAAGGCTCTCCACTCTAAATAAATCAATGAATGGAACCACAGCCTAGCCAATGAAACGTTTTTGTGTTTGAATTCTTTTTATTCATTTACCAAAGGGTTACAAAACACAATAATTCACCATAAAATACATCATAAATTCCAAAAACGTTACATCTCAGACACGACATAACATAAATACAATAACCTACATATATATGTAAAAGGTGTATCTCCTAGAACTATGGGTAGTTACCAAATATACTTAAAATTCCCAGATTCTTACCTGGGAGGAGGCAAAAGGTGGCATGAGAGGTGGAGACACCCTGCTTCTAAATGCAAAAACTCTGGCATATCTCCCCCCCCCCAGGAACAAATCTAAGAGGTTACCAGGCTTATCTATCTGGTCTAAACTCCCCATTCCCTCATCCTCCCCCTTTCATCACCCCCCATCACCCCATTACTTCCTAAGACAGTGGCTTTCAACTCCGATCCTTAGGACCCATTAACAGGCCAGGTTTGCAAGATAACTGAAATATATCACAGGCGATATCATTTACAGCTCAGTGATTGCAGTATTCTAGTCTGCATCTCCCCAAGGTAATACTTAAAATCTGACCTGTTAGTGTGTCCTGAGGACAGGAGTTGAGAACCACGGTTCTAAGATGTGGCAAAACCAATGAAAAGTTTTATCTGTTATTAAAAGTTTTTAAAAGTAAAAGTGTCATTGAAGTCACCGTATGCACATATACAAGACCTACAAACTTAATTGACTCTAAGAAAGCAGTACACACTCATATCTCTGAGCATACAAGGCAAATGCGTGTCAAAGAAGTAACATCCCAAGTTTCAGCTTCTCAGCCAAAGCGTCACCTCTTCAAAGTCAACTGAGTCTGCCAGTATCACCGTGCCATCAACCAAACCGCCATTTCTTCTGCTACAACTTGGCTGCATTCATAAAAACCTCTTCAGCATGTACAATCCACAAACCGGCTAAACTAAATATGAAGACCTTCATCCTTCTTCACCCTAAACGAAATACTTCATCCATCTTTGTCCTATCTTGCAACTCCCATTTCCTTGGAAACCATAAAATGCAATAGGCATACAGTACTGAACACAAACAGCTGGATTTAGAATTAATCTTTTGCATGCAAGCACTGAAGCATCTTATTTGTCGTGGCCTAATTATGACGGCAAAATTCACAATTGATACGGCCCGTGCATTCATCTCTACTTGGCAGAGGTCCGTTGATGCTAAAGGTTGATAACACAACACGAGCTGAACATGCCAGTTGAGTAACAATTAGAAAAAAAAAAGAAAAAAGCCATCACAACCACCTGTAATAGAAGATTTAGTCTGGCTCGCTATTGCAAAGTGCTCGTTTGAGCAGGGGAGACATCTTTTTGCCGATGGGTTTTCGCACGTACGAGGAAGAGACAGGATCTTGCGAGCTCTTACCTTGACGTTAGTCCTCAGTGCACAATAACATGCAAAAAACATTGCAGTGAATAAGGAACATATGGACCCAAGATCAGCTTCTTTTTGCAGCACGAAGCATCGAAGCTCAATCCCCAGCATGAGCTGCTTGGGAACGCTCTGTATTGCTGTGAGTTTGATATTGCATTGATCTCTGCTTTTCTGACTTAAAAAAAAAAAGAAGCGAGAGAGAAAGAGGGAGAGCTATGTCTTAAAGGCACTCCATGAAAGAGTCAAATCTCTCTCTCCATCCTACCAACTGATTTGTTTTACCCAGAAATTTCAATTAGAAAAAAAAAAAAAAAAATCAGCCACACAACTTGAGACGTCTGATTTTTTTATTTTTCCAGTCTAATTTTTATTTTTTTTTTAGAGTCAAACTAAGAGGGATGGAAAGGGAGGGAACTAAATCAAATCATTAAGGTGAGAAATTGAAATTTAACCAGTCTTGTAATAGTGATTTGCTTTGATGTTTCTCTGTTTAATATTTCACAAATTGAATTAATTTTGCATGAAGAAAATTAAAGAATCAACCATTTCTCTCTCTTTCTCTTCGGAGGGATTGTGAAGACACCGTTCTATTTTTTTCCTTTTGCTGCTCTTAAAGCGGCAACCCCTAGTTAGCGAGGAGTTTCTCAGGCAGCGCGTCTTTCTTAGCGACACAGGTCGCTTGCTTAAGAGCAGCTGATCGTTATCCAGTCCGCAATTTGTACAAGGCATCTCAGTTACACTACACTTCGCCCCCCCTTCATTCAGCTCTTAGAAAAGATAGTCTAAATGCAGGAGAAGGTTTTGTTAATCTAATAGAGAATATATTATGCTGAGATGCATTAGGAAGAATCAATGTTCTTTTGGAGACCTACTTTCTGCAATTGTTAATCATAGTCATGTAAAGGTAAGATCGACAATGACAGGTTATTATTGATAAAGCAAGACTTTTTTTCTCTGCTTATTTTACAAGAAATAATTGGCATCTTCTAAATGGCTCTAGAAAGTCTTGGTAGTACCAAGTAAAGTAATTGAGCAAATAACATTCGAAATGAGAGAGTTCATTCTGGGAGCTGATATTCATGAGCATATTAACGTATTTGAAAGAAGTGATATCTTGGAAACCAAGAATATTGATAGTACAGGTTCTTGTAAATTGATTGCACATGTGGAGATGGTAACAGTGATGTCACTGGTCTCTAGTGAAAGGATAGGTTGCACTGACAGTGATGTCACTGGTCTCTAGTGAATGGATAGGTTGCACTCTCAGTGATGTCACTGGTCTCTAGTGAATGGATAGGTTGCACTCTCAGTGATGTCACTGGTCTCTAGTGAACGGATAGGTTGCACTCTCAGTGATGTCACTGGTCTCTAGTGAATGGATAGGCTACATTCTCAGTGATGTCACCGCTCTCTAGTGAATGGATAGGTTGCACTCTCAGTGATGTCACTGGTCTCTAGTGAATGGATAGGCTGCATTCTCAGTGATGTTACCGGTCTCTAATGAATGGATATGCTGCATTCTCAGTGATGTCACCTACATCAAGCAAATTAATAAGCTGAATTCTCAGTGATGTCACTGGTCTTCAGCAAATGTCCTGGTCTCTAGTTAATGGATAGGCTGCATTCTCAGTGATGTCACTGGTTTCTAGTGAATGGATAGGCTGCATTCTCAGTGATGTCCCTGGTCTCTAGTGAATGGATAGGCAGCATTCTCAGTGATGTCCCTGGTCTCTAGTGAATGGATAGGCTGCATTCTCAGTGATGTAACTGGTCTCTAGTGAATGGATAGGCTGCATTCTCAGTGATGTCATTGGTCTCTAGTGAATGCAAAGCCAGCATTCTCAGTGATGTCATTGGTCTGTAGTGAATGGACAGGCTGCATTCTCAGTGATGTCATTGGTCTGTAGTGAATGGATAAGCTGCATTCTCAGTGATGTCACTGGTCTCTAGCGAATGGATAGGCTTCATTCTCAGTGATGTCATTGGTCTCTAGTGAATAGATAAGCAGCATTCTCAGTGATGTCATTGGTCTGTAGTGAATGGATAGGCTGCATTCTCAGTGATGTCACGGGTCTCTAGTGAAGGGATAAGCTGCATTCTCAGTGATGTCACTGGTCTCTAGTGAATGGATAGGCTGCTTTCTCAGCGATGACATTGGTCTCTAGTATATAGATAGGCTGAATTCTCAGTGATGTCACTGGTCTTCGGTGAATGGATAGGCTGCATTCTCAGTGATGTCACTGGTCTCTAGTATATAGACAGGCTGCATTCTCAGTGATGTCACTGGTCTCTAGTAAAAGGATAGGCTGCGTTCTCAGTGATGTCACTGGTCTCTAGTATATTGACAGGCTGCATTCTCAGTGATGTCACTGGTCTCTAGTAAAAGGATAGGCTGCATTCTCAGTGATGTCACTGGTCTGTAGTGAATGGACAGGCTGCATTCTCAGTGATGTCACTGGTCTGTAGTGAATGGATAGGCTTCATTCTCAGTGATGTCACTGGTCTCTAGTGAATGGATAGGCTGCATTCTCAGTGATGTCACTGGTCTCCGGTGAATGGATAGGCTGCATTCTCAGTGATGTCACTGGTCTCTAGTGAATGGATAGGCTGCATTCTCAGTGATGTCACTGGTCTCCGGTGAATGGATAGGCTGCATTGTCAGTGATGTCACTGGTCTTTAGTGAATGGATAGGCTGCATTCTCAGTGATGTCACTGGTCTCTAGTGAATGGATAGGCTGCAATCTCAGTGATGTCACTGGTCTCCAGTGAATGGATAGGCTGCATTCTCAGTGATGTCACTCGTCTCTAGCGAATGGATAGGTTGCATTCTCAGTGATGTCACTGGTCTCTGGTGAATGGATAGGCTGTATTCTCAGTAATGTCACTGGTCTCTAGTGAATGGATAAGCTGCATTCTCAGTGATGTCACCAGTCTCTAGTGAATGGATAGGCTGCATTCTCAGTGATGTCACTGGTCTCTAGTGAATGGATAAGCTGCATTCTCAGTGATGTCACCGGTCTCTAGTGAATGGATAGGCTGCATTCTCAGTGATGTCACTGGTCTCTAGTGAATGGATAAGCTGCATTCTCAGTGATGTCACTGGTCTCTAGTATATAGATAGGCTGCATTCTCAGTGGTGTCACTGGTCTCTAGTAAAAGGATAGGCTGCATTCTCAGTGATGTCATCGGTCTCTAATGAATGGATAGGCTGCCTTCTCTGTGACCTCACCTACATCAGAATCAATGTTCTTTTGGAGACCTACTTTTTGCAATTGGTAATCATAGTCATGTAAAGTTAAGCTCGACAATGACAGGTTATTATTGATAAAGCAAGACTTTTTTTCTCTGCTTATTTTATAAGAAATAATTGGCATCTTCTAAATGGCTCTAGAAAGTCTTGGTAGTACCAAGTAAAGTAATTGAGCAAATAACATACGAAATGAGAGAGTTCATTCTGGGAGCTGATATTCATGAGCATATTAACGTATTTGAAAGAAGTGATATCATTGGAAACCAAGAATATTGATAGTACAGGTTCTTGTAAATTGATTGCACATGTGGAGATGGTAACAGTGATGTCACTGGTCTCTAGTGAAAGGATAGGTTGCACTGACAGTGATGTCACTGGTCTCTAGTGAATGGATAGGCTGCATTCTCAGTGATGTCATTGGTCTGTAGTGAATGGATAGGCTGCATTCTCAGTGATGTCACTGGTCTCTAGCGAAGGGATAGGTTGCATTCTCAGTGATGTCACTGGTCTCTAGTGAATGGATAGGCTGCATTCTCAGTGATGTCACTGGTCTCCGGTGAATGGATAGGCTGCATTCTCAATGATGTCACTGGTCTCAGGTGAATGGATAGGCTGCATTCTCAGTGATGTCTCTGGTCTCTAGTATATAGACAGGCTGCATTCTCAGTGATGTCACTGGTCTCTAGTAAAAGGATAGGCTGCATTCTCAGTGATGTCACTGGTCTCTAGTAAAAGGACAGGCTGCATTCTCAGTGATGTCACTGGTCTCCGGTGAATGGATAGGCTGCATTCTCAGTGATGTCACTGGTCTCTAGTATATAGACACGCTGCATTCTCAGTGATGTCACTGGTCTCCGGTGAATGGATAGACTGCAGTCTCAGTGATGCCACTGGTCTCTAGTAAAAGGATAGGCTGCATTCTCAGTGATGTCACTGGTCTCTATTAAAAGGATAGGCTGCATACTCAGTGATGTCACTGGTCTGTAGTGAATGGACAGGCTGCATTCTCAGTGATGTCACTGGTCTCTAGTGAATGGACAGGCTGCATTCTCAGTGATGTCACTGATCTCTAGTGAATGGACAGGCTGCATTCTCAGTGAGGTCATTGGTCTCTAGTGAATGGACAGGCTGCATTCTCAGTGAGGTCATTGGTCTCTAGTGAATGGATAGGCTGCATTCTCAGTGATGTCACTGGTCTCTAGTGAATGGATAGGCTGCATTTTTAGTGATGTCACTGGTTTCCAATGAATGGATAGACTGCATTGTCAATGATGTCACAACCTCAAGCAAATGAATAGACTGCATTCTCAGTGATGTCACTTGTCTCTAAAGAATGATAGGCTGCATTCTCAATGATGTCACCAGTCTCAGTGATGTCTCTAGTGATTGGATAGGGTTTTTTAATAGTAATATTTATTACAGTACAATTTAGTACAGAAAAAAGTATACTACAGGAGTTGCCAAGGCACATTAATGCATAATCACTGAGAAAAGACTTCATCAACTACATTAGCGATAGGCTTTTTTTTTCTTTTAACCACCTCAGTATCAGCCAGTAATATCCTTTCATTGCCAGGTAATTTTTCAGTTTCAGTGCTGTGATAACTGACAATTACTCAATCACGCAACACTGCACCCAAATTAAATTTAGATATTTTTTTCTAACAGATAGAGCTGTCTTTTGATTTTTTTTTTTTTTAACCACTGGGGTTTTTATTTTTTTTATTCTATAAAGGAAAAAGGCTGAAAATGTGAAACAACAACTTCCCTGTATGTTGCACAGTATATCATAAAAATGTCAGAACTGTACAAACACTCCAGAAATTACACCTTTCTTAGGTAGGCACCTCAAGGCAATTTGATTTTTGTCACCAATTTTTGGAAATACGCAACATTCTTGTATTGGAAGGGGTTAAAACATGGTGTACTAAATTCATTAAATGTGCAGGTCATACACAGAAGGAGTAGGAGGGGAAGGGATTAATGTACAGGTCACATGCAATGGAAGGATGGAGATGAAAAGGGTGATGTACAGATGTGCAAGGTAGGTGAAGGGTTAATATGCAGGTCAGATCATAGAGAGGATGTGGTTGACATATACAGGAGAGGGGTGAATGACAGTAGGGGGGTGGGGGTGGATTTTTATATTGTTGGCACTGTGTTGGATTGGACAGGTGCTGCCTGGAGGACAGGAGGCTGTGTCCAATCACAGTGGGGATTACAGGACTGTATGCACGCAGTTCTCGGGGTACCCAGTACACCCTCCTGGAACAATAGGGGAGAGCGATCGGATGTATATGTATAGTGGCCAGACCGTAAGAGGTTAATATTTCTTGTGAATGGATAGGCTGCATTACTGGTGATGTCAATGGTCGCTCAAAGGTTGCACTCTTAACCACTTGCTGACCAAGTTTAAATTAGTGTTCCTTGAAAATTACTTAGAACCCCCAAACATATTATATATATATATATATATATATATATATATATATATACATATATATATATTAGCAGAGACCCTAGAGAATAAAATGGTGATTGTTGCAATATTTTATTTTATTTAATGATTAAAAAAAAAAAACACAATAGTTCTATGTAAAAAAAAATCACTTGAGCCAAGGAATCTGCATATACACGCTGTTATCAAGAGCTGCTGCTGTATAAAGATATCCCTTGTATGGAACAACTGAATCAAATGTTATATGTACAGTGCATGCTCACTCTCTTATTCACGTGCATAATAATAATAAATTATAAATAAATACTCTCAATAAATTAATCTTAAAGTGCCTGTGCTTGATTTTAACAACTAATATATATAGTGACATGATTAATTATAAAGTGCTCAAAGTCTCTTTAAAAAGTGCATATAGTGCTTCTGTACAAAATTGCTTCTTTCCACTAGGTGACTGTTTGTGAATCAAATCCAACAAAAAGAGGACCGAGGTCACTCCACGCTCACCAGATGAGATGGACCCTTACTCCTTGTTTCAAGGGAGGGTCGTACCAGCTTGTAGGTCTACTTGTGGGGGACCTAGCCCTTTAAGTGCCTCTGTGCGTTCCTCTGAGTCTTGTGCTGCTCCACAGGGATATCTCTCGGTCTGCTATGGGAAGGGCGCTCTGCTTAATTAAATAAAATGAAGCGTCTTATGGCATAATATCCTTGGTTTTTATTGGGCATCAGTTTAAAAACATGATGTTGGTTACAGCTCCCAAGCCCCTTAATATAAGTAAGAAGTGTACCGCATTGAATCTTTATCCTGCGATCTCCTCTACGGGCCGGCAGTAGGGTCAGGTAGCTCTAACTTGCCGCGTTTCATCACTATAATATGACGTTGTCAAAAGCATTATAGAGACGAAATGCGTCAAGATAGATCTTCCTGACCCTACAGCCGGCCCATAGAGGAGATCGCAGGATAAATATTCAACGCGGTACACTTCTTGCTTGTATTAAGGGGCTTGGGAGCTGTAACCAACGTCATGTTTTTAAACTGATGCCCAAAAAAAACCAAGGATTTTATGCCATGAGAAGCTTCATTTTATTTAATTAAGAAAAGCGCGTGTCCCATAGCAGACCGAGAGCCATCCCTGTGGACAGGGGCGTATCATGAAATTGTTGGGCCCGTGTGCAAGCCCACACCACACCGATCATCCCTGGGTGTCATGGAGAGATCATCCATGGGTGCAGTGTTGGTCAGAGCACAGTGGGCCCCCCCACTGCTCAGGGCCCGTGTTCAGTGAACACCCTGCACCCATGGATGATACACCACTGTCTGTGGAGCAGCACGGAGGCACTTAAAGGGCTAGGTCCCCCACAAGTAGACCTACAAGCTGGTAAGACCCTCCCTTGAAGCAATGAGTAAGGGTCCATCTCATCTGGTGAGTGCGGGGTGACCCCGGTCCTCTTTTTGTTTGGATTCACAGTCACCTAGTGGAAAGAAGCAATTTTGCACAAAGCACTATATAAGAGACTGAGCACTTTATAATTTTGCACAAAGCACTATACATATTAATTGTTAAAATCAAACACAGGCACTTTAAGATTAATTTATTGAGAGTATTTATTTATAATTAATTATTTTTATGCACGTGAATAATAGAATGAGCATGCGCTGTACATATAACATTTAAAACACAATAGTTACCCAAATATATTTGTATAATGTGAAAGATGATGTTATGCCGAGTAAATAGATATCTAACATGTCACGCTTTAAAATTGGGCATGCTCGTGTAATGGCGGCAAACTACAGTAATTTTTACAGGTTATCTGTTTAGCGTTACAGAGGAGGTCAAGTGCTAGAATTATTGCTCTCCCTCTAACGATCACGGTGACACCTCACATGGGTAGTTTGAACACTGTTTGCATATGCAGGCATGACTTACGTATACGTTCACATCTGCGCATGAGCACAGAGGTATGGGAAGCTTTATTATTTTATTTTTTTTCTTATTTATTTTACTTTGTATTTTTATTTTGTCCCTTTATTTGTATTTTTTGTTATCACTTTTATTTCTATTGTAATAGAAATAAGCACGGCAGTTCCTCTTTATTGAGAGATTTACCTTTAAGAGCAAAAGAAAAAAAAAGAAAAAATTTGGACTTAAAAAAAAATATATAATAATAATTTGTTTCTGTCCAAGAACCAGAAGTGACGTCAGAGGTCGCTCCAGTCCTCCAAGGGCATAGAGCCGATTGACGGCCATCTTGCCCTCACGCGACATCAAACGTCTGCATTGGATCACTTCCAGGCTTTACTGACGGCTCCGGTAAGCCCGGAAACCTCCAGGAAGTGGTGGTGCTGGGGGGCACCTCGCCCGCCGCCTCTTAAAGTGATCCTGCGGCAAATGAGACTACATTTATCCAACGCGGAATTGATCATAGCTAAGGTAAGTCTCTCATAATGTGCTAGTATGCAATGCATACTAGCACATTATGCCATTACTTTGCAGGGGGGAAGTTTTTTCTTGTCTTTGAAACTTTACTACTGCTTTAACTCCTCCCTTGTGAACAAGTGATGTTACCATCAATCTTCATCATTTTGAAATAGTACGATGAATATTAGATACGACCAGAAAATGTTTCCCTCTTCTGTGCCATAAACTGATATTTTCAACCCACTAAGGCCCATTTCACACTTGTGCGACTTGTCCTGCGACTTGGGACTGCAAAATCGCATGACGAGTCATTCCCCATTATTTCCAATGAGTACCGTTCATATCTGTAAGACGTCAAGTCGCAGCGACTTCAAAGTAGTTCCAGCACTACTTTGGTCCAGCTTTGATGTGATTTGAGGTCCATAGTCTTCAATATTACACAGGCATTGCTTCAAGTCGCATCAGAATCGCGGCAAACAATTGCGGCAAAATCACACTAAAATTGGGCGACTTTCAAACCGCACAAGTATGAAAGGGGCCTTAATCAGAAAGTGCAGCACTTTAGTAAAAAGGCAAAGAATCCATTCCCAACCTTTGGACGATAGGACTGAAGAATAACTTTTCAAAGCTATTTTTTGGGTTAAACCAATCGGGGTCAAAGAGGAGAGTGCTTAGCAGTACCTTAATCCTAGAGTAGTACAAATCCTGATGTTGGATAGGTTACCACATCACTTAAGTGGAGGGAATTCTTCCAATATGCCTGATGGGTCACACTGAAACTGTTACAACTTCCACAAGGTAGGGCTCCTACAAAAAACAAAGATACTGCAAGGTATGAACAAAAGTTCAAGCTTTATGACCACTACAGCAATGCTCTACACCAGCCTTTCTTAGCATTTTTAACTCCAAAGAACCCTTAAAATATTTGTTTGGCTTCTGGAAACCCCTGCTAATAATTATTATTTTTACAGCTCACAGTACATCAGTGCGATGGTCAGTGAGAAGAACGCTCCTTTCATTTGTGACCATTGAGAAAAATTCTCCACTTACAGATAGGAAAAAGATCATTGGTCTCTTTGGGTACTCATCTGAGAGGTAAAAATCGCATATTGCCTGAGGAAACCCTAGCAACCTCTGGAGGAACCCTAGGATACTACGGAACCCTGGTTGGGAAACCCTGCTCTACACCATTACAAGCCACCCCTTTAGTAAGCCTTATCCCAGATGGCAAGGATGATTTGCCACAAATTTCTAACAGTGTTGAATTGTAAGTCTGTTAACGTTCTGCACCTTTTCACTGGCAAGTTGTATACTTGCAGAGCACTTGAAGCACAAGTTCTAGTTGACACTTTCCAACTTGTAGCAAATTTGCATGGCAAGCCTCTAGCAAGAGCAAAGTTGCAGTGGTCAATCTACAGCAGGGTTTCTCAACCAGGGTTCCTCCAGAGGTTGCTAGAGGTTCCTTGAGCAATGGTCAATTTCTGCTTCTCAGATAAATTCCCAATGACACCATGGATCTTTTTAGCTATCTGTAAGGGGTAATTCTTCCCAATGACCACAAGTGTAAGGAGCATTCTTCCCATTGACCATCACACTAATTTATCATGAGTTGTAGATTTCTAATTTTTAGCAGGGGTTCCCCGAGACCGGAGAACTATTTCAAGGGTTCCTTGGTGTTGAAAAGGTTGAGAAAGGCTGGTCTACAGCAAGAGCTCTGCAAATCGCAGTGACCCCTGTGGTGGGAGGACTATTGCACAACATAACTTAACCAGAACTTGCAGCAGACTTGCAGAATGTTTGCAAAGAAAGTTGAGCTGGGGTCATGCAATGCAGACTGGCTGCAATTGTGCAACAAACTTGTGAAGTCTGGCAAGTCTAGCAATAGCTTAGATGGTCAGTGTGAAGAGTGCTCCTTACATTTGTGTTCATTGAGAAAAAATCCCCCTTACAGATAGATAAAAAGATCATTGATGTCAGTGGGTACTCATCTGAGAGGTAGAAATTGCATATTGCCTGAGGAACCCCTAGCAACCTCTGGAAGAACCCTAGGGTTCCACAGAATGGTGGTTGGGGAACCCTGCTCTACACCATTGCCAGCCACCCCATTAGTATGCCTTACATGCATGTTGGTATGCATGGGTGTCCCTGTTAACTAAGGATGGGCTCTGGCTTGTTCTGAACCAAGAAGTGAACCCTGCACTGAGCTAATCACAAGCAGTGAGACATTTCCTGATGCGCAGCTGCAGCGATCGGGGGAATCTCTCACTGCCTGTGATTAGCGCAGTGCAGGGTTCACTTCCTGGCGGGCTCGGGCGCGTTCCGTTTCGAACAAGCCCGAGCCCATCCTTACTGTTAACTTGGTAGATATGTATGGGCAGGGAGGTGTCTGTACCTCCACAGGACTTGGTATGGCTAGTTTGTGGACCAGCAATCTAATGATTAGATAGGACATTGATAGTAAACCAGAAGGTTATCTATAATAATATAGATACATAGATATTGGTAAATCACCAGAAGTTAGAATCATTTAGGCATAGATGACACCAATGGATAAGACGGGCATAGTCAGGAGCAGGGCCGCTGATATGCCAGTACAACTGGCCATGCCGTACCGGACCCAGTGTCCTTGGCTTGTCAGGGGGGCCCTGGACAATCCCCCTGATTCTGTGAACGGTGAAAATGTAAAAAAGTATTCATTCTCCTTGGCGCGTCCTTCTGCGCCTGGTCCGCGTGTATGTCGTCATGGGAACAAGTCCCGGCCCGGCGGAGTGATTCATGTGGCGCGTCGCGCTCAGGGGCCTGGCTGACTGAGTGACATACTCACTGTCAGTGGAGCGGAGGAGAAGAAGAAGAAGAAGCAGCGAATGGCGGCGGTGGCACTGGCAGAGCCACAGAGGAGAGGAGCTCAGATAGCTGACAGTTATCTACCTTACCCAGGCCAGCCAGCAGGATTCCAGAACAGAGAGGCAGAGGAAGTTGGTAGACCCAGCTAACAAAGGTGTGTGCTTGCACTATGCATTGCTTAGGGACAGACAGTCTTGTGATTTCATGACATTGGCAATGGCAGGCTGGTAGCAATATGATTGACAACTGGCAAGTGCCACTGCCAATCATGCTGCCAAAATGCAATATTGCATATGCATTGTATGTGCACCTTGGCACTGTCTCTCTGCAGGCAGCACATGATGCAATATGGCATTTTGGCAGCATGGGTGGCGTGGCACTGTTCCTGCAGGTGTAGCGTCGTCCTTTATTGAAACCCCAGAGAAATGGAAACCGGACATGACATTCATCTCCGCCATATTGCTGCACCCCGCACACACATGTCCGCAGTAAGGATACAAAGAGAAGGTGGCAAGTGGACATCACTGTACACCCAACGGAGTTTTTCATTTCACATTTATTTTTAACAGTAAATGTAGCTTACATACTGAAATACAGGACTTTGAAATCCGTCTCACTGTTTTGATGCTAAATTTTAAAAGCAGCGGTGTTCTGTGACATTTGCTAAGCTGTGAGATCGGCAGGTTTGCCGCTGCTTTTAAAATTGAACATCAAAACAGTGCCATGTATTTGTATATACTGCATTTCCGTATGTAAACTCTGTTAACTGTTAACAATAAGTGTGCAATTCAAAACTCTGGTGGGTGTGCAAAGATGTCCGCTTGCCGCCCTCTGGACGTTTTTTTAATACATATATATATATATATATATATATTAAAGAGGTCTATACTCATCTGAAAACAGTATTTCTTTTGGATAATCAAACTTATAACTCACTATATCACTTGAAGACAAATCTGCACTTTTTTTCATGGTGGGGTCTGGGGAGGGGCCAGCAGTGGGGCTAAAGGAGGGGTCAGGGGACCAGGAGTGGGGCTGAAGGGGGCCCCATCAAGTAGGCTGTAGGGGGCCCCTTGATATCTATCTGCGGCCCTGGTCAGGAGTATAGCAGTGTTGGGGCAGGGGAACCACAGTCTGTGATCAAAGCAAAGTCAAGGCAGGCTGAGTTTAGGCACGGCCAGGACAAGCAAGGTCAGCACCAAAAGCCAATCTGAGAGAGAGCAAAAAAAAAAAATCTGCCAAATATATTATGCGCTATTACACAATTTTTCATTTCCAAATCACATTTACAAAGAGTAGACTGTTAAAATGCAATTGACAGCAATAATTAAAATGTTTCTGTTTGATCTCCTCTGCTCTAAACAGTGTCCCTTTTTTTTTTTTACAGATTTATTATCACTGGAATTAAGTCATAATTACATTAAAAATTCAACTTGGACTTGCAAGAGAATTTATTTTGCTGACCTAAATATCACACAGCCCTGGATTAACTGCTCATGTTTAATTTAAAGCTGTCACTTGGAGTGTTGAAACTTTTTTAAACCATCATTTTGTGACTGTAAGCAAAAGTTGCACCGTACGACCTGATGATTGTGGCCAAAAAGACTGCAAGATAATCAAAAACTGTCAGAGCTTATTGAGCAGTTTCTGACAAGTACCAAGAGGTAAAGAAAAGTAAGTCATCGAAAATAGAATTTTAAAATGGTAATGGAAATGTAAGGAGGGGAGTCAGCTTTCCTCATTTAGAAAGATCATGAATTGGCTCAACGTCTTCCCAGGTGCCATCCCATTGCTCAATGTTAGATGTGGGACTTCCGTATAGGGTGATGGCCTGGGGTACCAAGCAAGATGCCATATATGGATGAAAAGGAATACTGGTTCCTGTTGGTTGGAAGATCTCAAGTGTGCTGCTGGTGGGCCAGGACACATCTACACAGGACACATGTTATAAGGCAGTGTTTCTCAACCTTTTATTTTTTTTGGTCAAGGCACAGTTTACAATACCACACAATCTTGAGGCACCCCATTCTAAAATTTAAAAAAACAAAACTAATAGTTTTACATAATGCAGCAACATCCACATGTGTAGGATGCCCAACTTTAGCAGTGATTTATTCATCCACAGCAAACACACTTTTGCAGGTACTGACTAGTATTCCAATGTTTCTCTTCTCCCTCAGTTTCTCTCCCCCACTCCCCCAGCTAATGTGACCGCCCCAGTGTTGATGGAGAAGGACAAAGAAGGATGCTCTGCAGGTGCTTGACATCCTCCTTACCAACCGATGATGCCATTGGTTATTAGGACACTGGTGGCTAGAAGGTTGTAATGGTGCATGGTGAAAATATGTGGCTTTATGTAACTAATATGCAGGCTTGATCCACCCGCTGGCTTGTATACAATTTTTGGACAATTTACAGGCATTTTGCCAAGGCACCCCTGAAGATGCCTGAAGGCACCCTTGTTGAAAAAGGTTGTTATAGGGAAATGTAGGCATGCTTTACTAAATTTAACAGGTCAAGACAAGGTACAACCATTAATTGGTATACGCTTAAAGTGGAACCAAGGGCAAAATAAAAATTACATATACTGTATGGGGCAGTCTGTCACATGCACTAACATAGCAGCAAAGCAGTCTTTGTTTCCCTTGTAACATAGTTTTATTTCCTGTTCATCATACCAGTAGGCCAGGGGTGTCAAACTCAATTTCAGAGCAGTCTGCATTAGCATTATGGTTGCCCCCAAAGGGCTGGTTGTGTCTGTAAGATGTAAATGTATCTACTCTTTATATCATATTATATAATTGCCTCTGCATTCGATTCAAGCACCCCCCCATCAAACAGAATTCAAGAGTCCCCCACCATCAGAAGAGTCCCCCGCCCTCCCTTACATCACAGTGCACCTCCCTTACCTTGTGTGGCTGCTGGAAAGAAGCAGAAAGTGCAGTGTCTGGAGGAGGACCAGAAGATGGCTGGAGTCAGCTGCTAAGTGCTGAGACCAGGCAAGGTGGAGATGAGGGGATGCTGCAGCTGCACATAGAGCCGCAGGATCTGTAGTAGGAGTTATGTCCTCCTTTCTGCTGCCAACTGTTGTGATGGGAAAGCAGAGACGTGCTTCTCCGTGGTTGCACAGAGAAATTCTGTCCTCCTCTCTGCTCGACTTCTGAGACATAGTGGGGGTGCAGCAGCTGCAGGAAAGGTGCAAGGGCCACATGAAATGGTGTAGTGAGCCGGATTTGTGTGACACATATGCAGTAACCTCTTTTTTTCTTATCCATTATTGCTAAATTGGCTCAAATTAGGGTTGGGGGTGGCCCTGCAAGCACCACCCAGCTCGACAAATGTTGAATGAAAAGTGGACTGCACCATGAAGAAAATTATCAGCCGAACAGTGTCTGCATCCTATCTAATGCAGTCACTGTTTAGCAGCCCCGCTGTATTCTGCCAGCTGCAGGTCCCATGGCTGCTGAATACAATAGCCGGCCATGGTGATCCCTCCATTTATGCTGTTTGGTGTAGACAAGGGAATAGATTAATTTGCTGTGTATGGCTAGCTAGCCTGCTCTATCTGCCTCCAATGGGGAGCAAATACAGTTCTTTTGTTGATGTGTAAACTGGAGCCTCAACCTTCTGCACTAGCCACAACACACAAACGTAACGAGGTGGAGCTTGATGCCATCAGGCAGTTCTTTTTGCACAATATTGAAATGTTTCCTGACATGTGATTTGGTTTGAGGGACCTGGGAGCTGTGTATGTGTGTCCCCATACATCTGTTGCTGCAGCAATCCTGTGTAAGTCATTTAAGAATCTCCTACTGGGCTCCGCGCAGCTGCTTTGCCTGTGGCCACCCTGCGTGCAATGGTCATTTAACAGAAGGCAGAGCAGACGGCAAACTTAGGGCTCACATCCAGTTGCTCTCCGCAGGGTACAGTATATAATGCAAAATAATATGGAACGATAGACTTATTCTGAAATGACTATCATAGATATACTGTAAGGGCATCATGGTGACCCATTGGTTAGTACTTGCAGCACTAGCGTCCTTGGTTGCAGTCCCAACTGACCAGGACATTGCTTGCATGGAGTTTGCATTATCTCCCTGTGATTGAGTAGGTTTCCTCTGGGTATTCCAGTTTTCTCCTACACTCCAATAGCATGCTGAGAGGTTAATTGGATTCTGACTAAATTGGCTCTAGTATGTGTGCATGTGAGACACAGAACGATGATTGCAATCTCCTTGAGGGCAGGGACTGATGTGAAAGTACAATATGTAAATTGTCAGCGCTATATAAATACCTGTAATAATATTAATCTGAGTCTCTCTGTCATCTACATTGACACACTCCACACAGCAAATACAATCTGACTCTAAACCCCTTTCCACTTCATCTAAAATGTATTCAGCGCCTAGGAAAGGGTGAGCAATATAACTTGTTATTCTACAAATTGTATGTAATGTATTGACTCAAAAACCGATCATAAATACTAAAATGAGTAAATAAACAAACTGCGGCCCAGGGGCTGGATATGGCCCTTTGCTTGCCTTTATTCTTTCCCCTGACACCAACAATGTGACACTATTCCTCCCACTGACACCAATGATGGGGCACTATTCCTCCCACTGACACCAATGATGGGGCACTATTCCTCCCACTGATACCAATCAGGGGGCACTATTCCTTCAACTGACACCAATGATGGGGCACTATTCCTCCCACTGATACCAATAATGGGGCACTATTCCTCCCACTGACACCAATGATGAGGCACTATTCATCCCACTGATACCAATAATGGGGCACTATTCCTCCCACTGATACCAATAATGGGGACTATTCCTCCCACTGACACCTATGATGGGGCACTATTCCTCCCACTGATACCAATGATGGGGCACTATTCCTCCCACTGATACCAATGATGGGGCACTATTCCTCCCAGTGATACCAATAATGGGGACTATTCCTATCACTGACACCTATGATGGGGCACTATTCCTCCCACTGATACCAATGATGGGGCACTATTCCTCCCAGTGATACCAATAATGGGGACTATTCCTATCACTGATACCAATGATGGGGCACTATTCCTCCCACTGATACCAATGATGGGGCACTATTCCTCCCACTGATACCAATAATGGGGACTATTCCTCCCACTGACACCTATGATGGGGCACTATTCCTCCCACTGACACCAATGATGGGGCACTATTACTCCCACTGACACCAATGATGGGGCACTATTCCTCCCACTGATACCAATGATGGGGCACTATTGCTCCCACTGACACCAATGATGGGGCACCATTCCTCCCACTGACACCGATGATGGGGCACCATTCCCCCCACTTACACCAATGATGGGACACTATTCCTCCCACTGATACCAAAGATGGGGCATTCTTTACTCCCAGTGACCCCAGGATATTTTCTACTTCCACTGACCACAATCTGGCCCCTCTAAAGTTTGCAAAGTGCACAGTCTATTTGCCTTTAGTAAATCAACCCCACAGTGTTCTGGATTGAGACCTGTACACACTATAGAGGTATATGCTTTGTTCATATCTCATACGTAAGTAAGATGAGGTCATTGGATGTCAGGAGGATTCCCATCAAAATAAGGTTTATAAGGCCTCATTCACATAGGCAATGGATTATATGCATTTATAGAAATTTTCGGGGTACACTTAAATGCTGGATGAATTGATCAGGAAAGTATAACATTTGCTTATACTTCCCAAATCAATTTCTCCTGCATTTATATAAAACAAATTCAGGGGATCAATGTAAATGAGGGCTTAGTGGCGTGTAAAGATATCAAGTTTTCAATGTAATAATCTTTCCTTTATTGACCTTGTGCATGGTTAATGATAATACAGTAAGTCTAACAGAATTTGGAAATGGTCTACCCTCTCCTTGGGAAACCCGAATGACCTCTTTTCACAATTTAATATTTTTTTATGTGATCATAATTTGATTGAAATCTGATTAATACAACCCATTCCCAATTTTTTGGTTTTGGCTTCTTCATATACCATAAGGTCTATTATTCTACATGGTTTATCTTTACCTAAACAGACGAACAAAATATTCATTTTACAGGAAAGCTACAAAATAATTTCAGAGATTTGCAGAAGAAAAGAGAACAAAACCAGTGCAGTTCATATGAGGTTTTCAAATTGTTCCCTATTGGGAATTTAACAGAAAAAGAAAAGATTGTTGGAACTCAGGCCTTAAAGTTTAATCATTTTATTCATCACCGGCATATAAGATTCTGCTGAAGGATAAAAAAAGCATCAATTATTTAAATATAATTTCCACAATCAAATGTTTTATATAAGAGATACGTTAACTTAAAAATAAGTCCCAATAAAAATTCTTACAATTGGAACAATCATTTTTATTTTATCAAAAATTATTTTTTTACTTTTTTCATTTTATAAAAAATTATATATATATCTTCCACAGGGAAAGCAAAGCAATGCTAAATAGAAGCAATGAGAGAAATTATGGAACAGATTTACAATAATTAGGCAGCTACATTTATATATTCCTCCCTCAGCTGCTCTAAAGTAAAGCCGCACAGGGGGCACAGTGGTGTAGTGGATAGCAGCAAAAAAAGGTCACTGGTTCGAATCCCAAACATGACACTACCTGCATTGAGTTTGCATGTTCTCCCTGTGCCTGCGTGGGTTTCCTCCGGGTACTCTGGTTTCCTCCCACACTCCAAAGACATGCTGGTACGTTATTTACAATAATTAGGCAGCTACATTTCTATATTCCTCCCTCAGCTGCTCTAAAGCAAAACTGCACAGGGTGGCACAGTGGTGTAGCGGACAGCACTTTCGCCTAGCAGCAAAAAGGGTCGCTGGTTCGAATCCCAACCACGACACTACCTGCATGGAGTTTGCATGTTCTCCCTGTGCCTCTGTGGGTTTCCTCCGGGTACTCTGGTTTCCTCCCACCCTCCAAAGACATGCTGGTAAGTTATTTACAATAATTAGGCAGCTACATTTCTATATTCCTCCCTCAACTGCTCTAAAGCAAAACTGCACAGGGCGGCACAGTGGTGTAGCGGATAGCACTTTCGCCTAGCAGCAAAAAGGGTCGCTGGTTCGAATCCCAACCACGACACTGCCTGCATGGAGTATGCATGTTCTCCCTGTGCCTCTGTGGGTTTCCTCCGGGTACTCTGGTTTCCTCCCACACTCCAAAGACATGCTGGTAAGTTAATTAGATCCTCTCTAAATTGACCCTAGTATGTGTATGAATGTGTGAGTTAGGGACCTTAGATTGTAAGCTCCAGGAGGGTAGGAACTGATGTGAATGTACAATATATATGTAAATAGATGGCACTATATAAGTACCTGAAATAAATAAAAATAAACTGCAACAAAATAAAGCTTTCCTCCAACCACTTCTTCATTCTGCATCTGTTTGGAGTGAGAATCTGTTCCAACGTGACGAAATTCTGTTTAGTGGTCAGGACTAGGTGTGGCCAGGAGATGATTGACAAGCTACAGGTTTGAAAGCCAGCAGTGACAATGTCTCCTGCCACACTATGGTGCAAGCAGGCACAGCCTACATGAGAATGGCAACTTTTTGAATTCACCCTGAAATCAGGAGCAGTGCAGCATTGTTGCCACACCATTACATGAAGTTACATTGGGAGACACTGGTAGGCTCAACAAATATTTGCAGGATTTGCAAGGGGACTTGCAAAAAAAAAAACTATAAGTGTAGATGTAGATGTAGAAATTAATTTCTGCAGCACATATCTTTATTTAGGAAGCCACAGTTACAGCCACCATTTTTCTTTTTCTGAAATGATCAATTTGTGCCTCAAAAGGCAATTGCAGTCTACTTTTTCCACTGTAGGCGGTGCAGCAGGATTGGAAGTCAAGAGGAACATGGGTCCTCTATGATTTCCCAGGTGACTGAGTAAAAGATCTGATTGAATGCTGCCGCTCCATGTGACTCTGGCAGCCATCTTGGGTCAAGCCAAGCCTATTTAAGATAACAGTAAATATAAATTATATATAAATTTCACCAGCCGCCACTGTATGCAACGGTAAGAAAAGTCCACAAAATGTGAAAAGTCCATCCAGTGTGTAATCTATAGGTGTACTATGAGCTCACCAAAGAGTATCAGGCAAAGAATGATATCCACCAGATAACACCAAAATTTGTGATGAATGTCTGCCTGAGTGAACCTTCACCCAAACTATGCACTCACCAGAAATGAGACATACACAGGCTTCAATAAATGATCATTGGTCAGTCATCTGCAGTTTATCACATGGGCAGCATGGATACTTGCTTCCAAAAAGCAGAAAACTAGGTGCAAAAAAGCTCACCAGCCAGGAGCCCAGAGAAAACGTACATAGTGTAGTATGTATTGTAGAAATATTAAAAGTCCATATACGTACTGCAGCACAATAAAAGAAAACCAGGCACGCGTCGCTTAGGGCTCGTGGTTGTGATGTGATTGTCCTTCACCCTAGCTCTATTTATGAACACATTGTACCTTTCTTAAAATGGCGATATTACAATTTCTGGTCATGCGGCCCCTTTCCAATACGGCAGCTCGAACACTTCCGGTTCTGATATTTTCAATTTCCGTTGCAATTGCTGGCTATTTAAGGGGATCAGTCACTGATGTCAGCTGGAGGCATATCCCTTAATAACGTGCATGCGCATGAAACACGTCAAGAGGGGCCTGCAGTACATATATGGATTTTTAATATTTCTACAATAAATACTACACTATGTAAGTTTTCTCTGGGCTCCTGGCTGGGGAGATTTGTTGTACCTAGTTTGCTGCTTTTTTGGAAGCAGGTATCCATGCTGCCCATGTGATAAACTGAAGATGACTGACCGATGATCATTTATAGAAGCCTGCATATGTCTCATTTCTGATAAGTGCATAGTTTGGGTGAAGGTTCACTAGTGCATGCATTCATAAGGTACTTTGCTGTTATCTGGTGGACATGGGCATGCCCCCCCCCAGAATCAGGGATTGGATCGGCACTTATTGTTACATTCAGCAGCAGCGCCAGTAATTCACATGTGTCCCGGGAACCTTCATTCTGGGACAATATCTTTCTTTGCCTGATACTCTTTGACCTTTGGTGATCTCATAGTACATTTATAGATTACACACTAAATGGGCTTTTCATTTTTATTACAGAGCCTATTTAAGGCCCTGGCTCTCAGACTTGGCATGCATTTCGCATGCAGGTAGTGTAGGGATAGGTCACCCGTCTGTCAGAGACAGTGATTAGCGGCAGGGAGATGTTCCAGACGAGTAGGGAAAGGACAGGGACATTCCATCCTTCCTGGACACCCCCTCACTTGGGTATGGACCGGCCAGGCCGCATGCTGCCCATCAAGACAGACGCTGTCGGCATGCCGAGACCTGTTCTGCTACAATTGCTGTTGCATTCTGTGACTGTTCGCTGTCGGGTGCCTTCCCACTGGGCTTGTTGTGTATTGCTGAACTTTTAAATGAATACAAATTCTGTTCTCTGCAACTGGAGTGTTTACTGCTGCCGCACCACGCTGCACCTCCCCACAAGCACCGCGTGTGATTTCCTGGCTTTAAGCTAGTAAATCAAAAGCTCTCACTCTTGTAACTGTGCAACGATCTGATGACTAGTGAAGGAACTCCACAAGTGTAACGTACAGTTAGCAGGACACATTAAAGGACTTGCCTGTCTGTTTAGGCTCAGGTTTTTTTCACAGCTGGATTTATCTGGAAAGCCCACTTGAACACCCCAAGCCATCTTCTTGCATGTAATGGCAAATGATATGGATATTTGCAGGTATGTAAGATAGCAAGCAATTTGTTCTAATTACCTGTAGATGTATATTTATGTCTTAATCATTCCATCTCTGCAAGAGGGGCCTTGCTATAATTATACCATGCTTCTGAACTGACATCAGATGCAAAATGCTTCAATCATCCCAAGTGCCACATCCTTGCATTAACCCTAATCATTGTTTTGTATCTACTGCGTATTATATTAAAGTGTATGCAAAGGAAATATATATATTTTTCTAATCCACCCCTCCTTCCATCCTGCTAAGCTTCCCCCCCCAAACCAAATCCATCACACGCTGCATTCACCTAAAATAATCAGTATACAGTGACTTGAAAAAGTATTCACACCCCTTGAAATGTTCCTCATTTTGTCATGTTACAATCAAAAACATAAATGTATTTTATTGGGATTTTATGTGATTGACCAACACAAAGTGGCACATAATTGTGAAGTGGAAGGAAAATGCTAAATGGTTTTGCAAAATTTTTGACAAATAAATATGTGAAAAGTGTGGCGTGCATTTATATTCAGCCCCCTGAGTCAATACTTTGTAGAACCGCCTTTCACTGCAATTACAGCTGCAAGCCTCTACCAGCTTTGCACATCTAGAGAGGACATTTTTGCCCATTCTTCTTTGCAAAATAGCTCAAGCTCTGTCAGATTGGATGGAGAGTGTCTGTGAACAGCAATTTTCAAGTCTTGTCACAGATTCTCAATTGGATTTAGGCCTGGACTTTGACTGGGCCATTCTAACACATGAATATGCTTTGATCTAAACCATTCCATTGTAGCTCTGGCTGTATGTTTAGGGTCGTTGTCCTGTAGGAAGGTGAACCTCCATCCAGTCTCAAGTCCTTTGCAGACTCTAAAAAGTTTTCTTTTAAGATTGCCGTGTATTTGGCTCCATCCACCTTCCCATCACTCTGACCAGCCTCCCTGCCTCTGCTAAAGAAAAGCATCCCCACAACATGATGCTGCCACCATCATGTTTTACGTTGGGGATGGTGTGTTCAGGGTGATATGCAGTGTTAGTTTTTCACCACACTTAGCATTTTGCTTTAGGCCAAAAAGTTCAATTTTGGTCTCATCTGACCAGAGCACCTTCTTCCACATGTTTGCTGTGTCCTCCACATGGCTTCTCACAAACATGCAAATGGGACTTCTTATGGCTTTCTTTTAACAATGACTTTCTTCTTGCCGCTCTTCCATAAAGGGCAGATTTGTGGAGGGCACGACTAATAGTTGTCCTATGGACAGATTTTTCCACCTGAAATGTGGATCTTTGAAGATCCTCCAGAGTTACCATGGGTCCTTTGGCTGCTTCTCTGATTAATGGTCTCCTTGCCCGGCCTGTCAGTTTAGGTGGACGGTCATTACTTGGTAGGTTTGCAGTTGTGCCATGCTCTTTCCATATTCAGATGATGGATTGAACAGTGCTCTGTGAGTTGTTCAACGCTTGGGATATTTTTTTATAACCTAACCCTGCTTTATACTTCTCCACAACTTTATCCCTGGCCTTCACGATGCTGTTTGTTCACTAAAGTTCTCTAACAAACCTCTGAGGGTTTCACAGAACAACTGTATTTATACTGAGATTAAATTACACACAGGTGGACTCTATTTACTAATTAGGTGAGTTCTGAAGGCAATTGGTTCCACTAGATTTTAGTTAGGGGTATCAGAGTAAAGGGGGCTGAATATGCATGTCACACTTTTCAGATATTTATTTGTAAACATTTTTGAAAACCATTTATCATTTTCCTTCCACTTCACAATTATGTGCCACTTTGTGTTGGTCTATCACATAAAATCCCAATAAAATACATTTACGTTTTTGGTTGTAACGTGAAAAAATGTGGAACATTTCAAGGGGCATGAATACTTTTTCAAGGCACTGTACATACCTTTTTCAGCTTTTAATCACCTGATGCATGAGGTCTTTTTTTTCCCCGGGCAGTCCTAAAAGATAGGCCCGAAACAAAAAAAGAAAATAGACTAAGGGCCACATGAGAGGGGGGACAGGGGAAACAGGAAAGCATAGGGGTAAGTTTAAAATGCTGGGTGGTCTCCTACCATTCTTGGCTGGCCTGTAGAGAGCAGGTGGGGCTACTGGGGAGTAGGCAGGGCAGAGATCCAAAAAAGCGGGAAACCCTTTGGGATCAACGGGTGAGAAGGAATTTCCCACCCTCACACCTATTGCATTGGTTTAACTGCAGTTCCTAAAGTTTTGGCGGTTGGGGTCTTTGGAGGCGTTAACAATATTGTATCAGTTCATAGTGGGACCCATCTAAGGTATGGCGTCCTCTGGCAGATCCCAGTTAATGGTGGAGTAACTGGGAAGTGGTAACAGTGTGGTATCTACGGAGAAGTGTGTTTATCCCTCAGCCGGTGTTGCTCGGCTCAGGATCATTAAGTAGTAACGCAGATACATAACCTGATTTTGGTTCTTTGGTGCCTCCCATGACCAGCAACCTTTATGTTATGAGTACTGGATTATGTATATTGTTTCTGTTTTAAGGAATGTTATATTTGTTTATTTGTTAACAAATGGCCAGCCTGGCCAAATTTACTCCAGATCTGTGTTGTTGGTTATTTGTTCTTAGTAATAAATGGGAAAGGAAAATGTGGGAACGAGGTACAGGTTTGGAGACATCTTTGGTACCCTAACCCTAGTCAGGATGCAGAGAATAGGCTCATGCGTGCCTAGTGATGTGGATGAAATTCTCTGTAACATTCTCTGGTGAACCAAGATCATTGCTGCACCCCAATGGGGTGTGTCCATGAAAGTCTGAGATGACAGGAAGTGGGCTAAATGAGACTGAAAGGAAGAGTACTGGCAGCGCTGGGCTGAGAAGTGAGTTTGCTGGAGAGCATTAAGATGAGAGCTAAAATGATTTAATTTTTTAAACACCTTAAGTACTGTGACCCGTATGAACCTTATGGTGCCGTTCCAAGAAAGGTTACAATGTCCTGCTGGTACTTAGGAGTAGGGTGCCGGCAAGGAACTCAGCCAGTAGTGTAAAAGATTAAAACAGGAAAAGTGCAGCTCACCCGACCGGATCCTAGTTTATGCATGTATATGTGGCAGCCTCAGCAAGACTACGCCCACTGATGCGTATTGCCCACCCATCTGGGCTTAGACATTGATATGACTAGGCCCCTATGGGGGGTAAAATGCGTCAGCGGGCGTGGTCTGAGGAGCAGCACTGGCTGAGGCAGCCTGGGAAAGAACAGACTAGGATGAGGACCCCATGCAGCGCTGGCTGGGGCTGCCACACATACATGCATCAACTAGAAGCAGGTTGGGCGAGTGGTGTTTTTCCTACTTTAATCATTTACCTTAGGTATTGTATTTAAAAAAATAAAGGTATCATTCTGCTATAAAGTGATTGTAAATATTATATTTTTATAAATAAAAAACATATTTATACTTACCTACTCTGCCCTGAACCTACTCTACTCGGGCCCCCCTCTGGTGCTCCTGGCTTCTCCTCTTCTCGGTGTGTCACCATAGGAAGCCACTTCCTATCTTGGCACACTTGGGGGCTCGCTCCCCAAGTCACCCGGCTTGTGTCACAGACAGCATGGTTCGGCCCCGCCTCCCACTTCCTCATCACAGGATTTGACTGACAGCAGCAAGAGCCAATGGCCTGTGAGAGTGGGGAGAGATGAGAGAGCTGCTACAGACGGGCACAACATTGGATCGAGTGAGGGCTCAGGTAAGTATAAGGGGGAGGGGGTGATACTGTTACCTAAACATTTTTTACCTTAATGCAAGGAATTCATTAAGATAAAAAAAAAATGTTTAACCACTTTAAGGTGTATCTATGGGCAAAATAAAAAATAAGATATTTATGATACAGATATAATGACAGACCAAGCTATCCATCAAAAGTGGCAGTAGCAGGTAGTTCCTTCTCTCCAAAAAGTAAAGCGTGTTGCTGTAACTTTAATTCTGTGCATCTCATTTTTGTTGGTGTCATTAGACAGCAGAGAGCCTCAGCTAAAGCCACAGAGCTGATTGGAATGGCTCTGTGCCGTGTGATCGCTGTGATGACCCATGCAAACAAAAGATTTTACAGCAAAATCATAGTCTGGAAAATGTTAAAAAACATTTTGAACTCCACCTACTGGTTCAAAAGAAGGATGCAGAATATTTAATGTACTGTAATCATTTATATTCATCTAAAAAGCAAAAAGATATAGTTTTAAAAAATGCATTTTCTGTTTTCAAAACTAAAGAGCGAAATTATATATAAAATCCACTGTACAATCTCTTTAGGTAAACCAATCTTCTGGCCACTGTCTGGTGCCAGTTCTGACTGGTCACAGATGTAGTGTAAGAGTCTCAGGCAATACTAACTGTACCCCCCCGGGATAATTCTGATAAGTCCTAAGGGTGCCTCAGATTCTTGTATTAGCTATATTGGCTTCTTAGGATAAATTCATTATATTGTTTTATCCAATTAAATATTTCCCATCAAATAAAAAAAGTAATGTATTATTTAAAAACATAATGGACTGTTCCAAAATCATCTATAGGCAATTAGGGGGTACTGGAAAATCTTTCACCATGTTTGAAGAAGATTGACACTTTTATTAAATTGCCAGGACTTTTTTTTTCACGTTGCTTTTCTGCACTGTATATAGTAATAAAACAGTGATAGTATATATCGCTTTATGTATATTTCTCTATATATCTTTATATACACATATATTTTTGTTTACTGTAGATTTATATCTTGGATGTGGCAGCTTGCTTTGTGGTATTTTTTGGAAACTTTGGTTGGTGCAGTGGGAATATATACAGTATATATATATATATATATATATATATATATATATATATATATATATTAAAGTGTCAATAAACCCACATCATAAAAACTTTTAATAATTGTTGTATTACATGCTGTTCATACTCACTTTGAGATTTTCTGTATTCTGCAAAAACCTGGTTGATCCTGCTGCTTTCTATCTCCACCTTCTGTCCATGTTCCCAATTCAGCTAGAGATTTTGCAGAGCAGTGTTGGCAACTCTGCACATGCTCAGTTTTCAGTGAGTTTCTATGCTGAGCATTTCCTCCCTATCACATCTGCGTGACTATAGAGTCACACATGTGGGTGTATACACAGTGCTAAATGACAGCCCACTACCCCCCCCTTCTCCTCCATGCCCACTAACCAGCTAAACACAATGGGGGCGGGATATTACATGTTGATTAATGAAAGCTTCACCTCCATCTTTTTCTAAAACACAGGCTGGAGGGGTGTGACACAGCCTGTGATTGGCAAAAATCCACTCACACCAGGGCTGGCCCAAGACATTGTGCTGCCTGGGTCCAAGAATGAAATGCTGCCCCCCCCCCCCCCCCCCC
>BLSH010323185.1:618628-650579 GCA_018402905.1 Glandirana rugosa | reverse complement strand
TTTAACAGTATGTTTATATATAAACTTTAGTTCAGAAATAATAAAACACCTTTATTGTACCAAACTCAGTCCCGACCGGGATGGTACCCAGGGTCACCCAGGTAACCGTCGTGAAACTCTCCCCGTCGTTTAAGTTGGTACCGACGGAGAGGAAGAGAAGATAAATGGGTCGTTTAACGGGTTCTAAAAAAAATGTCGTCAAAACACTAGGGCAGTATATAGACAGGCTAGGGCAGTATATAGACAGGCTAGGGTAGTATAGGGGCAGGCTAGGGCAGTATAGGGGCTGGCTAGGGTAGTATAGGGGCAGGCAGAGCGGCCGGGGGGGGGGCATTTGTCATCATGACACACAAAACTGCTGTAAAAAAAATCTTGGGCAATTTGCTGGGTAAATAGAAGAGAAGGAGAGGCAGCCATGGTTGAATTTGCTGCCCCTCTCAAAGTGCTGCCAATGGACCCACTGGGACCCATGGTAGGGCCAGCCCTGACTCAAACCATGTTATTTCCACAAAATAATAAAGACTTGATTTCAAATATATATTTGTATGACAATTTAAAACACTTTATTGATGTTAATTATTTATTTTTACTTTGTATTACAAAAACTGTTTTTTTTTTTTTTTGTTGAACATGTGACCAGCATCAGGGGACTAGAAGCTCCTCCTGCTTATCTTTCCCTGCAGACAGGCTGGGAGAGAGCTGGGTCATGTGACAGTTGGATATCACATAGGAAAAAGGTACTTATATATTTTTTTAAATTAAAATAATGGCAGCGCCATCATGCACATACAGAACCAGGGACAATGTAAATGAAATATTGTATATTTAGTATCACTTTAAAAGCAGATTTAATTTTTCCAAGAAGAACTGGATGCTATCCGCGGATCATCAACTTGCTCTGTTTGGCGAACCAATTTGCTTGCAGATTTCGATTCCCAAGTAGCCTGAAAATTAGAGCATTTACTTGCCATTTAAACACTTAAGAGTTTACTTCTAGTGATGAAATAATTGCTCATTGAATGTGTGATAAAGGTTAATCTGAAGATTGTTTTAAACGATTGACAGCATTAAGCCAGAGTAAACAGTTCATTAGCAGCACTGGGTCCCAAGGCTTGAATGACTATGGAGCAAAGACATTTAGCTGCTCTATTCCAGTGTTCAACAAAGTAACAAGGCTGACACATGACACAGGGAGATGTTTATGCTTTCCAGCAAAGAGCGTAATGGAAAATCAAGGAACACAGAGACCTACAAATGGCAACAAATACGAATCTGAAGATCACATAAGTCTTGGTGTTATCAATATCTGCTGTCAGTTCTGTGTCCTAGATAAAAGGCCTCCTGCAACAAAGGCTCTAAACTAATGGAGGACCATAAATGTTTTATATAGATTTTTAATCATTGGTATAAAAATAATTTCTTTTACCAATAAACATTTATTGTAAACTTCCATGTCTACTAATGTAAAGCATTCCTTGGCTTTCTAATAGGAAAGCCCAGCACCATCTGCACTGAGGAGCCGAATCATCTCCTCTCCACCCCCCTTTCCAGGACCTTGACAGAGGGGTCCTGTGTAGCCCCGAAATGTTTCACTCTACCACTGTGATGTAATTATCAAATAAACTCTAAGGGCTAGTTTACACTTGCTTCAAAACATGGGTTACAATCCTGTTTACACCTTGCTTTTGCTTGGTGCTTCGATTAGGTTTCGGTGAGGCTTCAATGAGGCTTTGGTGGGGCTTCGATGAGCCTTTGGTGGGGCTTCGATGAGCCTTTGGTGGGGCTTCGATGAGCCTTTGGTGGGGCTTCGATGAGCCTTTGGTGGGGCTTCGATGAGCCTTTGGTGGGGCTTCGGTGGGACTTTAGTGGGGCTTCAAGCGAGCTTTGCCAAAGACTTCTATGGAGGCTTTGAAGATGCTTTGAAGCACCACTAAAGCTACAAGGGGTATCATTTTTGAAGCAAAGCCAAAGCAAAGAAAAAGCAAGGTGTAAAAAGAACTGTAAGCTACCCATTTTATTTAGTGACAGGAGCTTTAACAAAGCGTGTCCGAATCCCTGTTTTGAAGCAAGTGTAAACTAGCCATTAATGTGTGTTGAGGCCAAAGCAAGTGTAAATGAGCCCTTAAAGTGGTAGTAAACCCTCCTATCGTTTTCAGCCAAGGAAGCTGCCATCTTGGCCTCTGTTTAATCTAAAACTGCCGTGATGCTGCACATGTGATCAGCTATGACACCAGCCATTGGATGGTTTGACAGTTTGGTTTAGAGCACAGCCAATGGGAGTGTTAAATTTCCGGCACGTGCCGGAAATTTAACTGGTTTTTAAACTGTTAAATGGATGGGTTTACTACCGCTTTAAACATTATTTCATTGACCCTTGGTGTGCTGATGCTGTATTATTTAGCTTATGGTACTGGTTTCCAACCGCCACTTGGTGCAGCACCCACCTACTTCATGCCTTCTCCATGAAAGTGTGTAAAGGAAATAATATACATTTGTTCCAGGATCCAGTCTTGCTAGACTCGAGCATATTAACCAATAGAGCACAAGGCTTCGTCCATTCAGGAGCATTAGGGACATACAACAAAACAAGAAGCCAGAATTTTACATTGTATGTCCCTCATTCTGGAGATGTGGACCATGGCAAAATGTGTTTCCTTTCATGTTTTGTTTTGCAATATTCGTTATGTTAGAATGATTCATTTTGGTAATTTGTTTCATAAATTCGGATTAATTTCGCATTTTTGTTATTTTGTAATCAAATTTGAAAATGAATTTGAATTTTAATTTGAAAATGAATTTGAATTTGAATTTGAAAATGAATTTGAATTCGGATTTGAAGATGAATTTGAATTAGAAAAGGAATTCAAATTAGAAATGGAAACATATTGTGATAAATACAGTAAGGTATAAGAGTGAAATAAGATGATGATTCCTACTTATGCTGAAAAATAGAATAGAAAGTAAAAGAATAAAACAGAATATAATAGAAAAGAAAATAAAGAAATAGAAAAGAATAGAACAGAATAGAAAACATTCTATTCTACTTTATTCTATTCTATTTTGTTGTATTTAATTGTATTCTATCCTATTCTGTGTTATTCTATTCTATTATTGTTAATTCTATTCTATAAAGCAGCCTAAATAGAAATCATCATCTCATTTCACTTTTATACCTACTGTATTTATTGCATTATGTTCCATTTCAAATTTGAATTCATTTTTAATTCAAATTCATATTCATATTCAAATTAATTTTCAAACTAGAATAATTTGTTTTGTTATAATTTATTTTGGATTTGTTGAAATTTGTTACTATTGTGTTTTGGAAATCTCAATATATCTGAATATCTGAATAATGAAAATTTAATCTGAATTTTGATTCGTAACAAAACGAATTGCACATGTCTACCCCATGCACACAAGTGCACGAGTTCTAAAGGTTCCTCCACCAGGAGATCTTTAAATCCAACAATTCATAAAGAACTCATCTACAAAATGGTTTTGCAGGTCTGTGATTACACACAAGGCTTTGTGAGTAAGTACATATGTATGAAATGCACTATGATGTTTAGTAGATGAGTAATGTATGATCTGATGTATTAATAAACCTGTTGGATTTTAAAGTACTCTAGCACTGGCACCTACACTCACCGGCGACTTTATTAGGTACACCTATTCAATTGCTTGGTAGCCAATCAGATGGCAGCAACTCAATGCATTCAGGCATCTAGACATGGTGAAGATGACTGGCTGAATTTCAAACTAAGCATTAGAATAGGGAAGAAAGGGGATTTAAGTGACTTTGAACGTGGCATGGTTGTTGATGCCAAAAGGGCTGGTCTGAGTATTTCAAAAACTGCTGATGTACTGGGATTTTCACACACAACCATCTCTAAAGGTTTACAGAGAATGGTCTGAAAAAGAGAAAATATCCAGTGATTGGCAGTATTTGATTGTATTGTTCTAACTGTGACTGGGTAGGAGGCCAAGGTGAAGGATACAGGTCATGGGCTTTTTGTTCCTACACTGCTTAATGAAAATAGCTCAACTGACTCAAACACATCCAGCTCATTTTGAAGCAATAGATGACTGTCAAAAAATGGTTAAATCTCTTAACAGTAAGAGATTAAGACTGCAAAGATCTAGTCTAAAAGATATCAATGGGAGTGATGGAGTGTTTGTTTGGAAGTTGGGAGGGTGGAACTTAGTGTCTAGCGTAAGGCAATGATCAGAATCAGATCAGCATGATGCATTTAAAAGCACATTTTAGGCATGTGACAAAATAGTCGGAACCTTCAGCATCAGAATTCCGTGTGTGCCAAGGTTACACAATAACTAAATACAGCCTTGTGTATGATGCTGGAGCTAAAATAGCTCACAGCGTGTAAGCGGTTTCCATGGAATCCCAATGCTGACCACAAGAATCGTCATGAAACTCTATGGTCCTTTGCTGGCTATTCTTACATCACCACATGCTATGTGATATTATTAAATGAAACTCCAGTGATGCTAAAAAAAAAAAAAAAATTCCAGGTCAGGACAGCGGCTTAGTGGTTATCACTTCTGCCAATCAATCAATAGGGTCCTCCGTTTGAATACCAATCAGGACATCTGCATGGAGTTTGCATGTTCTCCCTGCATGGATTTTTGTAGGTGCTCCCACACTCCAAAGACATGCTGGTAGATTAATTGGCTCCTGTCTAAAATTGGTCCTCAGCCTCTACACTGCAGGAAGAACCTCAGGTAGGGATCTTAGATGCCAATCAGCATTTTGCTATAGTTCCTTCCTCAGCCTAGCCTGCAAGAAAGACCTGAGGTAGGGATCTTAAATGCTAGTCAGCATTTTGGTATAGGTCCTTCCTCAGCCTCTAGCCTGCAGGAAGGACCTGAGGTAGGGATCTTAGATACCAACTGGCATTTTGGTATAGATCCTTCCTCAGCCTCTACCCTGCAGGAAGGTCCTCAGGTAGGGACCTTAGATGCCAATCGACATTTTGGTGTAGGTCCTTCCTCAGCCTCTAGCCTGCAGGAAGGACCTGAGGTAGGGATCTTAGATGCCAATCAGCGTTTTAGTATAGCTCCTTCCTCAGCCTCTAGCCTGCAAGAAAGACCTGAGGTAGGGATCTTAGATGCCAATCGACATTTTGTTATAGGTCTTTCCTCAGCCTCTAGCTTGCAGGAAGGACCTGAGGTAGGAATCTTTGATGCCAATCTGCATTTTGGTATGGGTCCTTCCTCAGCCTCTACCCTGCAGGAAGGACCTGAGGTAGGGATCTTAGATGCCAATCGACATTTTGGTATAGCTCCTTCCTCAGCCTCTAACCTGCAAGAAAGACCTGAGGTAGGGATCTTAGGTGTCAATCAGCATTTTGGTATGGGTCTTTCCTCAGCCTCTAGCCTGCAGGAAGGGCCTGAGGAAGGGATCTTAGATATCAATTGGCATTTTGGTATAGGTCCTTCCTCAGCTTCTTGCCTGCACTAAGGACCTAACGTAGGGATCTTACAAGCCAGTCTGCATTTTGATATAAGTCCTTCCTCAGCCTCTAGCCTGCAAGAAAGACTTGAGGTAGGGATCTTAGATGCCCATCAGCATTTTGGTATAGGTCCTTTCTCAGCCTCTAGGCTGCAGGAAGGACCTGAGGTAGGGATCTTAGATGCCAATAGGCATTTTGCTATAGATCCTTCCTCAGCCTCTAGACTGCAGGGAAGACCTGAGGTAGAGATCTTAGATTTCAATCAGCATTTTGGTAAAGGTCCTTCCTCAGCCTCTAGCCTTCAAGAAGGACCTGAGGTAGGGATCTTAGGTGCCTCTAGCCTGCAGGAAGGACTTGTTTTAGCAGAGAAATCACAGGCAAGGAAGCAGGTAGAACCACACAGAACATGTAAATTCCTTACATGCGCAGATCTAGTGCTGAGTCTCAGAACCTGAGATAACCCATGAGCTCGCTGCCAATAATATAATCATTGATTTCACGACTCAAGCTTGGAAACTGGTTATGCAGTCTCTCTAAACTCTTCCACAGCTATGTAGTAAGAGTGAGCACATGATTGAATTTAACTGCTTGAAGACCAGGCCTTTCCTTGCACTTTTTGTTTACAAGTAAAAATCATTTTTTTTTTGCCATTAAATTACTTAGAACCCCCAAACATCGTATATACTTTTTTTAGCAGAGATTCTAGAGAATCAATGCAATGTTTTATGTTTTTAAAGGTATTTGGTTATTCAAACACAATTTTTGGGGAAAAAATACACTTTAATGAATTTGATTGCAAAAAAACACAATAACCCAGTTTTGTTTGTAAAATATAAAAGATGATGTTACGCCATATAAATACATACCTAACATATCACACTTTCGAATTGCGCACACCCGTGGAATGGCGACAAACTACGATACTTAAAATAAAAATCTCCATAGGCGACTGTTTAAATTTTCTCACAGGTTACCTGTTAAGCCCTCATACATTAAGGTGTTTTTTGACGCCACGTTTTTGGGAGTTTTTCACAGCTCTCCATGTTATTCTATGGCCCCCTAAAAAACGCTGACGTTTTTGAGCAGTAGAGGGCGTCGGCGTTAGTGAGCTGTAACTAGAACGCGGTACCAGCGCGTTCCGAGGCTGTAACATTTTGGCGTTTTTGACACCGATGCCGCAAAACGCTCGCTAATGCCGTACCGGCGTTAACTGGTGTTTTTGACGCCGACGGTTTCTGGTTAAAAAATAGCAGAGGAATGGTTTTTTTTAAAAACGCCTATTGACGCCGACGCTCACTAACGCTCATTAACGCTGATGCAAAACGCCGAAAAAAATGCAGATTTTTCCCTGACGTCGGACCCGACGTTTTGCTTATTTTTAAACATACACCTGTGTGTATGATAGAGTTGCAGAGGAGGTCTAGCACTAGAATTATTGCACTAACTCTGGCGTTCGCGGTGATACCTCACCTTTGGTGCGACAACCGTTTACATATGCGTGACCAACTTACTTATGCGGAGGGATGGGGTGCTTTTAATTTTTTTCTTATTTATTTTATTTTTTATTTTTACACTTTACCTTTCATTTATTTATCACTTTTATTTCGATTACAAGGAATGTAAACATCCCCTGTAATAGAATAAGGATGATAGGCCCTCTTTATGGAGAGATCTGGAGTCTATAAGACCCCAAATCTCTCCTCTACCTTTGAAAGCAAAAGATCAAAAAAAATGTAAATGTTTTGGGTGGGAGGTCTTGTAAGTGATAAAAGGCACAATCCCCAAAAAAAGCAACTAATGAGAAGAGTAAAGTCTCCCCGAATCTCCCAATAAGAGAGACACGGGGACACAGGGGATTTCTGCATGCCAAAGAAACAAAACAAATACAATCTTATACAAAAGCATCAAAGAATAAAATCAACAGTGCTTATTATACACCATTAAAATCTAGAAACAAATATATCTAAAAACATGTAGTACACGCTACCAGAATTATTATACATCCAACAAAGCATTTGAAAGCGTTTTTTGGATTAAATATTTTCTAGATTTTTTTTTTTTTTTTTACAATGAAAATTCTCTTCTAGATTTTAATGGTGTATAAAAAGCTTTATTTCCACCCTAGCCCTCATGGTGTCACTCTGGTTCTCCTAGAGGTGATCAGAGGCAATCTGGTCTCTGTTCTGGTACAATCATTTTTATTGTAAAAAAGAATAACATTTTGACAAACGTTCACCCACGCAGGGGTGTAGTGCAGTGAGTAAAACAGTGAAGTAACTGTTATTGGTATTAGCTATCCACCGGGTGACCACATGGGATAACCCAAGGGTCTTGTGTGCCATCTTTCGGTACAATAATGTTTTATTATTATTAAGTAAAGCAATGCCGAAATACAGGCTTGGAGTAGAGAAAGGAACCATCATTTTTAATGTGAATACAAACACTTTTCAAAATGTAAAGCGAGAAGTAGAAGCATCCGGCATTAGTGCGAGTAGTAGAAGCATCCGGCATTAGAATTGGGAATGAATAACTGGACTCAAAGGTCCAAGGCTTGAAGGGATTAACAAACAGAATGAACAAACAACAAACAAAGAGACAAAAAGGGGAAGAAAAAAAAAAAAAAAAGATCAAAAACCAAGGGGGTGGAGGGTTAAAATGCAGAAGGATAGGGTGGGGGGAGGGTAGGGCGGGAAGAGAAAAAGTGAGAGAGAAGAGAGAGAAAGGAGATGTAGAATTAGGCTAGAAAAGAGAGGGTGAGACAGATAAGACAAGAATAGAAAAGGAGGGAGTGCAGACTTAGGCAAGGAAAGAGCGCGGGGCTTGGGGGTTGGGTGGTGTATTAGAATGGTCCAGAATACCCAGACTGGCTGGGGGCAGGTTGGGAAGAGCATAAGACCACCATGGGTTCCACACCTTGGGGAACTTGGCATGGGAGTCAAGAATCACACTGGTCATCTTTTCATGAGGGTGGTCAAGATGCTCTTCACCTCTGCAATACTAACCGAGGGCTCTAGCAATAGCAGGTTTTGTGGCAATGAAGAGGTAGGTGGCCAGCTTTTGTTGGTAAGAGAAGAGGCCTGGGTGGGGGCAATGGAGTCGGTCATGTCGAGCGTCTTTGTGTAAGGGTACCTAAAAAAGGGTTGAACACCAAATGTGAATCTCGTCTCAGAGTTGGCCACATCCCCTGAAGCATCTATCATTGTACGATGGGTTTGAATGTGCTATGCGGGCAGGAACCCAATACCAGTGGAGGACAACCTTATAGGCCACCTCCATGGTGACCGTATTGAAAGAGCACTTAGCAATGGATGGCCGGGCCTTGCTCCAATCCTCTAATTCTATAGAGACTGCCAAATCTCGCTCCCATCTGGAGACATACAGGTGAGAGCGAGACGAGCCCCCCGCAGTCAGAGAGAAATAAATAGAGGAGATAGTGCCCTGGGTTCCAGATGAGTTAAGGCAGATACCTTCAAAGGACGTTGTCTGTAATGGGAAGGAAGAGTTACAACGGAGGGCCGATATCGAGTGTCGAAATTGTAGATAAGGAAACCATTCCATGGGGGGGGTTGTGGATCTCGCGAATGGAGGCCCAAGATGGGAAGGTGCGGGATCTTAAGAAGTGACGTACCTGTGAGTAGCCATGAGCGGGCCACCAGGCAAAGGCCAAGGGCTCATCTAGCCCCGGAGGGAAGAGAGGATATTCAGTTAAATGAGGAGCGGAAGAAAAGGGGACATTAAATTGCTTGAATAGCGGTCCGGGTCACATAGACGTAAGCTATACGTCATAAGAGAGCTAAGGGAGGGGGGCGCAAGGCTGATGGAAGCCACAAAAGGGCCAAGACTGGGATAGGGGCACAGTTAGGGATTACCAGGAGTACCCATAAAGGAATGTTAGATGTTGCATGTAGCATTGTAAGCTGTGAGAGCTGTGCAGATAGGTAGTACTTTGGAATGTTTGGGATGCCAAGCCCGCCTCTTTGTCTGTGGGTAAAGAGAGTAGCACAAGCTACTCTGGGGCGTTTGTGGGCCCAAATAAAAGCTAAGATTTTATACTGGAGTGAGCGTAAAAAGAAGGCAGGAACTCAGAACGGTAAGGTGTGAAAGAAGTGTAGGGTCTTAGGGAGCACAGTCATTTTAACCGCGTTGACGCGGCCTATACATGAAAGCGAAGTAAATTGCCAGGAGTCCATAAGGGTAGTGATAGCACGAAGGAGGGGATAATAGTTGGTGGCAAAGAGAGAAGAGTAAGAAGGGGTCAAGTAGACTCCCAGGTATTCTAGAGAGGAGTCAGCCCAATGGTATGGGAAGGACACTTTGAGATGAGAAACCAAGGAGTCCGGAAGAGAGATGTTCAGGGCAGTTGTTTTCTGGGGATTAATCTGTAAGTCAGAGATGGCCGCCAAGTGGGATAGCAGTGCATGTAGGTTGAGGAGTGTAGTGATAGGATTGGAGAGGGTCAGTAGAGCGTTATCTGCAAACAAGTTTATCTTATAGAATCGTCAAAGGTTCCAGGGCCAGGATGAAGGGGGCCGGGGAGAGGGGGCAGCCCTGACACAATCCTCGAAATATAGGAAAGTAAAGGAGAAGTCCCCATAGCAGACTGACGCTGTAGGGGAGGAGTACAGGACTGAGAGCCAAGTCAGGAAGGATTCGCCAAAGCCCCAATGTTGCAACACATACAATAAATAGTCCCAGGGCAGAGTGTCAAATGCTTTGTAGATGTCAAATGAGAGCAAGAATCCTGGGATTTTATGTTGTTGCAGCAGAGTAATGAGATGGATCACCTTGTGTACATTGTTGGCTGCCTGGCGACTTGGAACGAATCTCACCTGGTCTCTGTGAATCAGTTGGCACAATTTATTTATTGACGTGGGCACTCCAGATTTTCCCCAAAATATTCATGTCCTCGTTTAATAGGGAAATTGGTGGGAAGACCTGGGAATCCTGTGCTTCTGCCTCAGATTTCAGGGTCATGGAAATATGAATACAGAGGGCATCGCTATATCTTTCCAACTGCAGACTCAGAAGGGAGATACATCATCATCACTTGCACAATAGGAAATTCTTTGTATACCATTGCAACTCTGCATGCGCCCAAACCAATGCCAAATTAAATTTCTAAGGTCCACCATAAAGAAAATTTACAACAAGGACATCTACTAATATGCGGGGACTTCAATTTGGTCCCTGAATACGACTTGGACTCCTCTTCTGGTCCTAAGAGATTTCGCTCACCATTAAACAAATTCTTATCTAAACAAGACCTTTACGATGTGTGGAGGTTTTGTCACGCGGAGGAGAGAGACTACACTTACCTCTCCCCGCGCTACAACACCTACTCCAGGATAGACCTCTTTTTATCTGACAAATGGCTACTACAAAGTATCCAATCGGCGAAAATCCACTCAGTCACATGGTCAGATCATGCACCCATAAGTATAAAAATCACTAACAGATCTACACCTCCCCAGTCATACATTTGGAGAGTGAATAACACTCTTCTACGACACCCCTCTAACGCTGAATACCTATCTGAACGCCTGGAAGAATTCTTCTCTTCCAATAAGGGATTTGTATCCGACCCGGCGACTCTGTGGATGGCCCATAAGGCCTATATTAGAGGTGTCTTTATACAACTTGGTTCAAAAATGAAAAGGAGAAAGATGCAGCGCATAACAGAACTCACAGCAGCAATTGATAAGGCAGACACCCTAAACAAACTCCACCCATCTCAAACCTTACAATCAGAAATCTTCAAACTGCGTAATGAACTCCGTACACTACTACTAGAAAACTTTGAAAAATCACTGCGCAAACTTAAAGCCAATACCTATACCACCGGTAACAAAGCTGGCAAAGCCATGGCCCTCAGAATCAAAGGAGACCGCACGAGAAGTAAAATCTCATACCTACTCCACCCCACTACACAAGAGAAATTACTGAATCCCCAATTGATTGCTGATGCATTCAGCACATACTATAGCAACTTGTACAACCTAACTGAAAACCAGACTACCCACAAACCCACCCAGGAAGAAATACAATTATTCCTTGACCAGATTAACCTTCCTAAACTATCGACAATCCAATTAGAATCCCCGAACGTACCTTTCACCCCAGAAGGGATCAAAGAAACTATAGAAAAACTACCCAACTTGAAATCCCCTGGCCCTGACGGACTAACAGGAGAATACTTCAAAACATTCCACAAACGTATTATCCCATACTTATGTGAACTGTACAATGCCGCTGCATCCTCCTCCTCCTTTCCAAAAGAAATGCTCTCTGCAATGGTGGTGACTTTACCAAAACCAGGCAAGACCCAACAACGCCACAAAACTTCCACCCTATATCCCTCTTAAACTTAGGCCTCAAATTATACGCCAAAATAATAGCAAATAGATTAGTGAACATTTTACCAACACTGATACATATGGACCAATCTGGTTTCACAAAAGGTCGGCAGACCTCAGACACCACTAGACGGTTAGTTAACATAATTCACCACACAAATACTACCAAAACGCCTTCTCTGCTTCTCTCCCTAGACGCAGAGAAAGCGTTTGACAGGGTCAACTGGGTCTACTTGACCCTGGCCCTAAAAAAAGTACACCAACCCATCGGCACAGGTCTTCACCTCCAACTTATTATCCAAACCATTCCAAATCACAAATGGTACAAGGCGGGATGTCCATTATCCCCCTTGATTTTCATCCTAGTCATGGAACCCCTGGCTGAACATATCAGATCCAACTCTAAAATAACTGGAATAAATATCAACTCCCAACAACATAAAATCAGCCTTTTTGCGGATGACGTCATCCTAATTTTAACCAACCCAACATCATCCCTTCCAGAAGTACAAAAAGTATTAAAATGGTTCGGAGAGGTATCTTACTGCAAAGCTAACGAAACCAAGTGAAATATCCTAGACATAGGAATTGACACTACAACACAAATTCTCCTCCAACATCAGTACCCCTATGTATGGGCAGACACGAGCATAACCTACCTAGGCATACAATTAGCAAAATCCCCCAAGTCCCTATTCCAGCTTAACTATCTCCCCATCCGAAATGCAAAAAAATAACCAAACATGAGTTCTCATGGTCAGGAAGGCTAGCGGCTTTCAAAATGATGCACCTACCCCAGATAATCTACCTATTCAGGACTTTACCAATCCCAATCCCATCTAATTACTTCAAATCATTACAATCCATAATATCCAAACTTGTCTGGAACGGTCAAAAAGCTAGATGTGCACACCACAAACTAATTAAAAACAGATCACACTGGGGAGCAGGATATATTGACTTCGCCGACTAGTACAAGGCGACCGTCCTGACCCAACTTAAAGAATGGTTCTCATCATCACCACAAATGACTTGGGGCAAAATAGAAGCATCATACGACCCTCATTACCCAATGACAGAATGGGCATATAGATCAATATTAGGAGCACGTACCCCATCCTACCTTCCTCCCACCATGCATGCAATGATCAAAGTATGGAAACACCTAATTCAAGAAGCTAAACAATCCCCAGCAAGCATTCCCCTACAAATCCCACTAACGGCCTTAAACCCTCTCTTAGGGCAAATATCCCTCACTGCATGGACACATAAAGGAATCAAATATATACACAACTTATATAAGGATAACATTCTCAAAGACTTCTCAACACTCCAAAGAGAATTCAGACTCCCACCGCAAGACCAATACAAACATATGCAAATCAGTCACTGCCTCTCCCGAATCAAGGTTACTAAACAAAACATCCATGCCCAAGCCTGGCACTATTTAACATCCAAAAACCCGTACCTAAAAGGAATCACCATGTTTTACAATTTACTCCAACAAAAACTGGTATTTCACAAGTCTCGCCCATTTCTACAGTGGGAAAAAGACCTAGGCCAATCTTTCATCGAAGAACAATGGTTAAAAGCATCAAGAATCACTCAGAAAGTTACTCGCTGCTCTACATTAAGAGAACTTTCTACAAAAATCACGTTAAGATGGTACCTTACCCCTGACAAACTTTCTCACTTCACTCCGCAGCTCTCAAACAAATGTTGGAGAAACTGTGGAGGGAATGGTGACATCCTACACATACTATGGGACTGCCCAAAAATTCAAAAATTCTGGCAAGACATCTTCCTTATCATTTCCAACATTACCCAAATAAATACCTCACCAAGTCCAAGCCTCGCCCTTCTGTCCTTAGATACGGATACTCTTCCTAAATTTTCACAATATACAATCACCCACATACTCTTGGCAGCCAGACTCACCTTAACCGAAAACTGGGAAAAAAACCTAGCCCCCTCCACAACAGAAGTATGTTCCCTGACAGACACACACTACTCATACGAGATGACGTCGGCCCTCTACGTAGAGCAAACACAAAAACTACTCAAACAATGGTCACCATGGCATCTATGGTATTATGGCAACAAGTAAAGATCAATGTTATTAGTCACTTCCATTGCTTGAAACTACTTCAATGTCCATTGTTTGACGTATGAACCAATACAACTGCAAACCTCAGGGGTGTAAAAGGAAAAGCGGACTGCCTCACCCCCCCAACCACAGTTTGACCCCATCGGGGTGGCTGGAGTCGTGAGGCAGACCCCGCTTGGCTATAACTAGCTTTGAAAAGGACTTCGCAAACTCTATCTCACTGGTGAATGTATCATGTTTAATGTTTATACTTTCCTTGGGAGACTAACAATCTCCATTTCTTATCCTATATAAGACTAAAGTATGCTACTTATCCTTGTGACTACTGATGTATCTGATAAAAGTTACTAATAAAAACTATTGAAGATAAAAAAAAATACCGGGGTTATGGCAAGTTGCAACGCTTATATACATATTGCGGTGGGCAAATTTGTTGACATAGGACTTAGAGCTTATCCTCTCCATAGCCCTAACACTAACAAGCCTTATAGCTTCATCCCTGTCAATCCTATATCCTGTACACACTGCACAAAATCAGGTGAACATTTTCGTCCGAGGAACGATCGTACAATTTTCTGATAGTTTGTACACAACAAAAATTTTAGAAGGGACAAATTCCGAAATTTTTCTCGTACGGGAACAGAACTAAAGATTTTCGTTTAATATGTACCGCTTTCATACAAGAAATAGCAGGTACCAAAGACTGCGTACGATCAGAAACAACAAATAACAAAAAAAAGTCTTTGTTGTACGAGAGTTTTCATGCATTATTTCTATCCTTGGTTCCAACTTGCTGTGAAACATCAAGGAAAACCAGGCAATCTTTCGCCCGATTTTCTCATAGTGAGTACAAGGTATTACTCTTCCTGTTGCATTCATAGCTAGTAATCTTCCCAGTTTGTATTCAAATTTAAAGAACTGATTGATTCTTTTTTTTTTTTTAAATTGAATTGCAATGTGACTTTGAACTCTAGGCAGTGGCGACCCGTAAAGCAGGGCGCAGGGGCGCCGCCCCCCTAATCCATGCGTCCGGCCCCCTAATCTACATGCAGGGCGCCGGACACATGGATTCCAATGGGTTTTTTTTTTTGTTTTTTTTTTAGAAGCACGTGATTAGAGCCAGAGGCTATAATAGGCTACAAAAAAAGGGTGGGCTCGGGGCACAGAGCACTGTGCCCCGAGCACACCCAGTTGTGTGACAATAGCAAATAAATATTCGCTATTTTCTTCCTGATTCTCCTCCCGGCCAATTAGGATCGGGAAGTGGTCCTGAGACCCATCACCCCGATTGGCCAAGAGGAGAAGCTATTGGCCGCCAAGGCAGAGGAGGCACAGGTGAGGAGGAGACACTGTCCGCCGCCCAGAGGAAGCATGGCCTGTGACCTAGATGGGGTAGGGTGGGCTGATGATCGACCGACTGAGGGGAAAGGTGAGGTGCCTGCGACATGACCAACCGGTGGGGGGGGGCAGCGACACCCTCCAAAAAAATATACCACCAGCCGCCACTGCCCCTAGGGAAGAATCGGTTCCCAAATACAGCTCCTTTCCTCCCACCATATTATAGTTCTACTCTTATGGGAACATGCTTGTTGAAATGAATAGCCTGGCGAAAGGGCCTCTAAACCAAAAACATGAGCCTTTGCCCCTACTAACCAATGAGATGCTTGTTTTATTTCCCAAAAGTGGTTACTTTGATAAAAGCCTATTATCTGCCCAGTTCACCAATTTTCTCTGCAGCACATTTGGAGGACCATTATTAAATCAATGTTTTTTTGTAAATGACTGTCCACTTTTTCTATAGCAAAAATAGGGTAAAAATCTTTTGCTGGTAAGAATTTTGGTCTTTCCTTTATACTGTACAGCCAGGTTTGGGTTAGATAATTCACTACGAAGCTTACAACAGATGGAGAGACTGTGTAACAATCTGTAAGTCATTCTAAAAGATTGTAGACACTAGGATGCAAAAAGCCCACCTTCCTTTACACATCCCACTGCACGATGAGGGGGTGATGCACAGGTTGCCGTGGCAACCTCCTCCTGTCTACCAGGACAGCCAAAAAAAATAAAAATACAGGCCTTTCACTTGAAATAAACTTTTGCAACAGCCTTTTCGTTTCGTTCACCCCTCCCCAGCCACGTTTTTTCTGTATTTTCTCTTCTAAAAATATATTGCGGCTTGATGATTTATTTGGCAGCAATTCCGGATGTTTTTTTTTTTTTTTTTTTTCTTTATCAGGCACACAAACTTTTCAGTATTCTGGTTTGTGCATGTCAGGCAGGAAGCTTGACAATTAATATTCAGAGATGTTTTCTTCTATTACCAGCTGATTTCACTGAATATTAATAAGGTTTGTTAGTAATGCAATTCACCCCTAAATATCTTGTTACTAGGAATTAATTAAAGGCAGGATCATCCATATTGCAGTCATTTTTTTTTTCCTATTACAAAGTAAAACAAATATTCTTTTAACCCCAAACGTGGCGTATGTATGAATTCTTGTTACCTACAATTCTCATTCTCCTCATTAGACTTGTGCAGGACGGAAAATTTTGTTTCGTTCCATTTCCATTCGTAAAATACATAATTTCGTTCTGTTATATTCACTATGTTACGTTAATTAGTTTTTGGATAATTTGTAATTTCTGTAGAATATAGCCCAGGGTTTCTCAACCAGGGTTCCTTGGAACCCTAGGGTTCCTCCAGAGGTTGCTAGGGGTTCCTTGAGCAATGGTCAATTTCTACCTCTCAGATAAATTCCCAGTGATACCATTGATCTTTTTAGCTATCTGTAAACAAGTGTAAGGAGCATTCTTCCCATTGACCATCACACTAATGTATCATGAGTTGTAGAATTTTAATTTTTAGCAGGGGTTCCCCGAGACCGGAGAATTATTTCAAGGGTTGCTCGGTGTTGAAAAGGTTGAGAAAGGCTGGTATAGATATTCGTTCTAACGAATCGATTCATTTTATTGTTTAATTGTTTAATTTTAGGATTATTCGTTATTTATGTATGTATATAAATTTGTGATAACGATTCGTAATTTGGAAAGTCGTTTGACTTACTCCGTGCCAGTAATCCAGCCCCCAACACTAAAGGAATCAACTGATTGGACTAGAAAACTGCAACTCTCAAGCATCCGGGATAATGAACGAATTTGAATTCAATTGGCTATTAATTAGTTATATTTTATGAACGGATCTTTCCTTTCCACTTGCTCAGTGGCTCATTAATACGATAAAAACGAATTGATAGGAATGAATTCAGATCATTCGTTATGCCATTACGAGTCAACCTGCTGTTTCATTAGACCTTTAACGAATTAACCAATCATGCTGGATTTATCCATTATTTCTGTTACAATTTCTTTCGTATTTGTTGAAATTCGTTATTTTTTTTCTTTGGACGTTCAGATGCATCCGAATCTCTGAAAGATGCAAAATTCAACCAAATTTTGATTCCTTACAAAATCAATTGCAAGCACACACAGCTCACTCCCCAGTATCCATGTCACCAAGGATAACTGTGCCTAAGACACAGAACTTGCTTCCCGTGCCACTAGCGATATCTGCCCTTAGTACATGCAGGCTATGCCATAGTACTCATGTCATCAGTGTCCCTAATACACAGCTCCCCAGTGTCCATACCATCAAGGACCTGATCCTAGGACCCACAACTCCTTAGTATTTATGCTACCAATGAAATCTATCTTTTTTATACTCTGCACTTTAGCACACACAGCTCACTCTCCAGTATCCATGCCACTACTGAGATGACTAATACCCATCAATTGTGTATAGTGCCTCTTATCCCTCTATTACATACAGTGCCCCACACCTATTACACCTAATGCCTCTTCTTATACCATCATATTTCTCTATTCTGACTTCAATAGATAATTCTAATGTTAGTTTTTACTAAAATAATGTCACACAAAAGGTAGAGTTTGCTCAAATGTGCTTCAGGTGTGCCTATGGCAGCATAATACCTAATTACAGCCCTGCCATTTCCCCCAATGAAAAAAAAAGCAAAAAAAACATAACAGTAAATTATTCAAGATGTTACTAAACCCATCGATTTAACAGTTTCCCAAAACAGTTACATGCCATGAATGATAACTGCCATATTTGCTTGTGCTCTCAACTACACTGTCAAACCATCAAATGGCTGGTGCACATGTGCAGCACCATGGCAACTGCAGATCAAATGGAGGCTAAGATGGCAGCTTCCTTGACTGTAAAGGGGAGGAGAGTTTAGTTCCGCTCTAACTTGAAGTTCGAAGGCACAGCCAGCTTGAGCAGAGCAATGTGCTTTCTGTGTTTATTAGTGTGAAAGTACAGTGAGGGGAAAAAAAGTATTTGATCCTTTGCTGATTTGTTATGTTTGCCCACTGACAAAGAAATTATCACTCTATAATTTTAATGGTCGGTTTATTTTAACAGCAAGAGACAGAACAAGAACAAAAAAATCCAGAAAAACGCATTTCAAATAAGTTACAAGATGATTTGCATTTTAATGAGTGGAATAAGTGTTTGACCCATTCGCAAAACATGGCTTAGTATTTTGGTGGCAAAACCCTTGTTGGCAATCACAGAGGTAAGACGTTTCTTGTAGTTGGCCACCAGGTTTGCACACATCTCAGGAGGGATTTTGTCCCACTTCACTTTGCAGATCCTCTCCAAGTCATTAAGGTTTTAAGGCTGATGTTTGGTAACTCAAACCTTAAGCTCCCTCCACATATTTGTTATGGGATTAAGGTCTGGGGACTGGCCAACGCCACTCCAAGACCTTAATGTGCTTCTTCTTGAGCCACTCCTTAGTTGCCTTGGCTGTGTGTTTTGGGTCATAGTCATGCTGGAATACCCATCCGTGACCCAATTTTCAATGCCCTGGCTGAGGGAAGGAGGTTCCTACCCAAGATTTGATGGTACATGGCCCCGGCCATTGTCCCTTTGATGTGGTGAAGTTGTCCTGTCCCCTTAACAGAAAAACACCCCCCACGGCATAATGTTTTTACCTACATGTTTGATGGTGGGGATGGTGTTCTTGGGGGTCATAGGCAGCATTCCTTTCCTCCAAACAAGGTGAGTTGAGTTGATGCCAAAGAGCTCTATTTTGGTCTCATCTGACCACAACACTTTCACCCAGTTCTCCTCTGAATCATTCAGATGTTCATTAGCAAACTTCAGACAGGTTGTACATGTGCTTTCTTAAGCAGAGAGACCTTGCGTGCGCTGCAGGATTTCAGTCCTTCACGGCGTAGTGTTACCAATTGTTTTCTTGGTGACTATGGTCCCAGGTGCCTTGAGATCATTAACAATATCCCTCTGTACTTTTAGGCTGATTCCTCATCGTTCTTATGATCATTGAAACTCCACAAGATGCGAACTTGCATGGAGCCCCAGACCGAGGGAGGTTGACAGTTATTTTGTGTTTCTTCCATTTGCAAATAATCACACCAACTGCTTTCACCTCTGACCAAGCTGCTTGGCGATGATCTTGTAGCCCATTCCAACCTTGTGTAGGTCTACAATCTTGTCCCTGACATCCTTGGACAGCTCTTTTGTCTTGGCCATGGTGGAGAGATTGGAATCTGATTGCTTCTGTGGACAGGTGTCTTTTATACAGGTAACAAACTGAGATTAGGAGCACTCCCTTTAAGAGTGTGCTCCTGTACTCAGCTTGTTACCTGTATAGACATTTGGGAGCCAGAAATCTTGCTGATCGATAGGGGATCAAATACTTATTTCAGCATTAAAATTCAAATCAATTTATAACTTTTTTGAAATGCGTTTTTCTTGATATTTTTGTTGTTATTCTGTCTCTCGCTGTTAAAATAATCCTACCATTAAAATTATAGACTGATCATTTCTTTGTCAGTGGGCAAAATCAGCAAATATGTTTTCCCTGACTGTAGCAGCAGAAACATCTAACTGATCATGATGTTATCTTTCCCACATTAACAATAAATTAGTAGTGCTGTTCACACAAAAAGCTTTAGAATGACTTTATGATAAGGGATAGAGGAGCACAGCCAGAGGTTTGTGCATAAGAATAACTAACGATTCCCTGGAATGTGCTTTTTTATAGATGAATGTGCATAACGGCTGCTATGTACAATGTACAGTGATAGCTTTGTCACCTTTATATTGTGTGAAATCAACATAGAGCAAGCTTTATTTCTCCTCCGAGTCTGATGCTACAACGAATGAATGGCTGCATCTCATTATATTAAACAGACACAAAGCCCAGATTTGCGAAGGGATGCATTTTGCCTGGAGTACTAGGAAGTTCCGGCTAATAATATTGTTAGCGGTTTACTGACTTGAAGTTTGTGCTGTCATAACGAGGGGCTGACAGCGGAGGATCCTTCGGGATCTGCGCTGGGGCAGGTACAATTTAATGTCTTTATTAGTGATGGAACAGATGGCGTGGATGGAACTGCGTGCCTTCTGGCAACAGACACCAAGCTCTACTGCAGAACGCTTTGGGAAATACAGAGAAATGATTAATAGTTTACGTAGATTACAAGAACGGTCAGTGGATGCTTATATCAGTGACAGCTTTGTGGCTACAAAAGATAAATACGTTTGGTCTTAAAGCCCAACTGGACTTTAAATCAACTAAAAGCATCAATTCAGGTGCATCAAAATAAATAAGGTGTGCAAAGTCTTACAGATTTCTTTATAAAGCAGCCACATCCTGAGTAAAAAAGCCTGTCCCCTGCCAGCATGTTGTAGAGGAGGATCCTTCAGAGCTAGAGCTCTCCAATCAGCAGGTAGCAACCTTCCCTCTCAGAGAAAGCGTTGTGTTCTGCTAATTTTATATTATAAGCGGACCAATGCAAAAATGTTAGAAATGTACATTTTTCATTACTTTACATGCAAGACATAGGGGTTGATTTACTAAAACTGGAGAGTGCAAAATCTGGCACAGCTCTGTCTAGAAACCAATCAGCTTCTAGGTTTTTTTTTGTCAAAGCTTAAATGAACAAGCAAGTTAGAAGCTGATTGGCTACCATGCACAGCTGCACCGGATTTTGTACTCTCCTGTTGTAGTAACTAGACCCCATAGTGACAGCTTAAAGGGTTACTCCACTTTGGTGGGGAAAATATAGCTGTAGGGGTACCTCCATAGGGTAGACGAGCTAGAACGGTTGGTTTAATCTAACACAGGCTCAGTTAGATCTTTGAGAATGCCCTTTGCAGGCAGGGACCGCAGGCCCCTATGGTGTAGCACCACATTCCTCCTGACTGAATCTGCACCCATCCCAGACTGCTCCATCCCAGTCCTCTCAGGCGTGCCTCCCAATCCTCCTGACTGTGTGTCACTCACAAGCCCTCTTGGCTGTTCCTCCTGACGACTTGCCTGGCAGTGTTCTCCCGCTGTTCTCCTTGCTCCTGTGCCTCCTGTCCAGGACACCTCCGTGGTTTTAGGAAGGTCCCGTCCGCACCCAAGGCCAGGTTCAAGGTCAGCCCCTCAGACTGGGGAGCCCCCTCAAAGGCCACGACAGCCTAACACTCCATCTCCAGCTTCCACCCAAACAACCCCCTCCAGCTGGGTTGACCCTGAGTATTTGAGGAGGCCTGCCCCCTGCCAATCCAAGTTGGGGATTAGTCAGGGCCCTCAAAATACTCCAGGCAGCTCCACTTTACCTCCCCACCCATTCTTCTAGAAGGCACCAGAACATTCGAGAAATAGAGGGAAAGGTCTCAGTGATGCTGCCTGTGAGTCATCCAGCTCACCCTGGTCTTCTGCCAACCCAGGACAAAACAAACAGGCCTGGCTGCCAGCCAAGACTGCATAAATTTACCTACACTACATAAAAACTCTAGCAAATACATAGCAAATAAAGAAAAAAATAATATTGGGTATACAGTTGAATTTTATTAAAAAATACCTTTCCTTTTCAATCTGCAGCCACTGAAGCTTTCTGAAAATGCAATATGGCTACCTGGAGGTGTTCTGTACACATAATATGTACAGGAAGCACCCAGAAACATAATTTCCTGCTTTTGTGATTGGCTCACTGATCTTCTCAGAAGTCTGTACTAAGATTCAAGTCGGATTTCATGCATCCCCTGCAACAAAAATGTCATTTTTGGTGAGATACACCCAATAGGAAATCATGTCTAAAGGGATGCTGGCCCATCAGCTTTCCTCATTAGTGCCCTGAAGCTGCTGCAGCTGGTTGATAATTATGAAACCACTCCCATTAGACTTACTTAGCACATGGGCACAGAGGAACAAACAGCGATTTCTTCAGAATAACAAAAGGTAGAAATCTGCAACAAAGGTTGTTAAAATCCTTGCAATGTACATAGATCACCCAGAGGGGAGTGTTTTTTTCTCATCAAAAGTGGAGTTGCACTTTAAGTCAATGGGTTTGTTTGGAAACAAACCCATGTGATTGTCATGATGGGCCATTATGGTGATCACAGGATCAGGGACCAACCAAAGTGGTTCCCCATTGTTAGTGTGAGACCAATATGGTCAGTGGCAGCACAGTCTCGAGAAGCGCACACAGCTGCCCGCCACTTGCTCTACAATAGAACATTGATTAATACTCTCTTGGCATGGGGCACCTTGCTGAGGAACATATATTTCATTTAGGGAATGTAATCAGGAATGATTTAATCATGCTACTAGTAACATAACTGGCTCTCCGCAAACATTTTCTTAATGAAATAATTTGTATTTTGCAAACATATCACAAAATATGTACATAGTCTTAATGATGAATAATTGAGGTTTGCAATGTACTTGGATGGTAATAAAGTTTTTGTAAATGTATGATTATTTTTTATTGTTTCTGCAAATCAAATACATTTTAGTATCTTAGTTATTCTTGTTCTTTGTACAGAAAAACAACAAAATGTTCAATTAAAATAATACACATAATTTTGTTATAGCATGGCTAAGCAGAGGATTAATGGGTGACAGTGTGACATATTATGTTATATCACACCTGACTCTAGTTGCCCTGGCCTCTAAACCCCTCTAAATTCCTATGGGGTTTATTTACTAAAACCGAAGAGTACAAAATCTGGTGCAGCTGTGAATGGTAGCCAATCAGTTTCTAACTTCTGTTAAATTAAGCTTTGGCAAAAAAAAAAAAAAAAACTTGGAAGCTGATTGGTTTCTGTGCAGAGTTGCACCAGATTTTGCACTCTCCAGTTTTAATAAATCAACCCCTATAGGTCAAAAGTCTGTGAATATCCAACCATCACACCTATATGAGCTTGTCGGACATCCCATTCCAAAGCTATGGGGATTAATATGGATTAGTGCCCCCTCATACCTTGGCACTAACACATTCTCCACTCACTTGGGAAGGAACCCCACAAGGTTTTAGTGGGAATTTGTGCCAATGAGCAGTTGTGGGGTCGAAGATTCAACTTACAGTCAATGTTCTAATTCATCCCAATGTTGGTGACTAGGGCCGAAGTCAGGGCATTGTGCAAGCCAAGTGCTCAGCAGCAGTCTTGATGGAACAAAAAAGGGCCTACCCCAAAACATCTGTCAAAGGATTGAAAGGGCACAATTGTCTAAATTGTCTTTGTATGCTGTAGCACCAAGGGCCTGTGTCAACGGGCTTTGGTCTTGCATTGATGGCATCCGTTTGACATCAATTGAGATACTTCTGAGACACTTCAAAGACTGCAGTTGACCCATTCTGACGTGCATTCCATCTGGTTCAAGCAGAGCTTGCATTCCCATTGACTTATATAGGGATGCAAAGCCTACTTGGTGCAAACAAAAGCCTGTTGACATAGGCTCTTAGGCCTATTTCATAGGGGCAGTTTTATGGCTGGTAGAAACAGTCAGTTGAACTAAGGTTTTGCCACCCCCAGACCACCCAACCTAACACTACCATACAGCCAGAGGTGGCTGGTTACATGCTGCAGCAGCAGCAGCAAATTTAACATGACCTTTCAAATTGACAGACAGCAAAATTCACCCAACCGCGTAGCACCACAACCACAAGCCAAATGCTTTGCTCATGGTTTCGACACATTAGACTCATTAAAAAGAAAAAAAAAAACAAACAATAATTCAGGAGGCAAGTGTGTCCACAACATTTGGCCATATAGTGTAACTGACAACTGACCTGGAAAAATGATTGTTTGCTTCTCCAGAGCTGATAATATATTTATTTAGGCTAACCCTGCCGTATATTATCTGAATATATTGCCTACATATATTGTATCACATATTACAGTTTGCACATATTACATCTTGGCTGTCATTTCAACTCACCTGATGAAACTCAAAAAGGGAATCCTGGACTTAGGAAGTCAGGTGGAGAAACCACGGGGGAAAGGCATTGATATTTCAAACAGAGAACGTCCTCTAATACAGTTGGTACTTTTGATTGCTGTTTGACTTTGTTCTTCCTTCAGGGGAAATCTCCTTTAGATTTGAAAGCTCTTTTCATCTGCTCAGATTTATAGAGAGCCCTTAATATGTGTCATTAACCTCCGCTTGGATCATCTCGCTAATTGATAATGGGCTAATTGCCATTGTGCCTCCGGGACTTTTATCATGCTAAATTGGTAAATGTTGCTTTTTGATATTGGCAACGCTAATCCGGGGGAAATATCTTTAAAGGAAGGAAACTGCATTGAAACGCTCGATGTATCCCAGTTATATCCTTCCACTATGGTTGCCAATGGTCCCTGATCAGCAGCAATGTTCTTAATTTTCATTACAATTAAACTGTTCCATGCCCAAATTGTTCTCAGTAGGCATTACCCAAATAGTGAAGAATATCAGCTGTGGAATCTGTGTGGGAATCATACAGTGTTTGAATGTGAAAAGGTCAGCCTAAAACTGAACATTCATTCTTTGTATAGATGCTGAAGAGTTTAAGGGTCAGTCCCCCCAAAAGTGATATTAGTCTGGTGGGTCTCTGCATTGTTATATGTTGAAAACTCCTACAGATACCACCCTACCATGATTCTCAGCTATGCTACTGCCCAGCTTGGAGTTTTGGGTGTTACTGCCTATCTTTGTGTGTGCCAACTCTTTCTGTTACATTTTCCATAATTTAAAATGTTCCAAACAAAGGGTCAGTTTGCTGTCCTTCAGGGTTTAGGGGGGCTGGAGTTTGGACAGTGGGAGTAGAAAATGCCCTATCATTGTTTCTAGTGGGAGGAAATATTTTCCATTGTTGGTATTCAAGGGGGGAACAGTGCTCCATCATAGGTGTCTGTGAGGGGAATGATGCCCCATCATTAGTATCAGTGGGAGTAATAATGCCCCATCATTGGTGTCTGTGAGAGGAATGGGACCCCATCATTAGTATCAGTGGGAGAAACGGTGCTCCATCATTGGAATCAGTGGGAGTAATAGTGCCCCATCATTGGTGTCTGTGAGAGGAATGGTGCCACAACATTGGTGTCAGTGGATGGAAAGTTGCCCGATCATTTGTGTCTGTGAAAGGAATGGTGCCTCATCATTATTATCAGTGGGATTGATGGTGCCACATCAATATTATCAGTGGGAGTAATGGTGCCTCATCATTGGCATCTGTGGGAGGAATGGTGCCACAACATTGGTGTCAGTGGATGGAAAGTTGCCCGATCATTTGTGTCTGTGAAAGGAATGGTGCCTCATCATTATTATCAGTGGGAGTAATGGTGTCCCATTATTATTATCAGAGGGAGTAATGGTGCCCCATCATTGGCGTCTGTTGGAGGAATGGTGCCTCAACATTGGTGTCAGTGGATGGAATGGTGCCCCAAGGGCCAGATAAAGCCAAGCAAGGGGATCATGGATCTAAAACAAGGGATGATGGGAGCCCCTCATAATGTGCACTGCAGGTGTGCAGAGCCAGAAATTCAGCAATAGAACCCTGAGATGTAGAATAAACTAACAGAAGGGTTTAACTCTCCAGTATCTATGATCTGACATATCAGTTTTGAGTGGACTGACCTTTGACACCATCTAATGTTTCCATACTTCTCTCAAAGACCATTTTGATGCTTGAAGTCTGCTCTTGAATCTGCCCTAAAGCTATCAGGTTTGCACAGCTGCCACAATTTGGAGGTTGCTTCTCTTTTTTTAAAGTCACTGTTTTTTCTACCCTCTCTGTGGCTGGTGGCGTTCCACAATAAAGAGATAACATATGTGTGGCCTAGTGGAACCAAGAGGAAACCAGGGTTCCCCCAAACTAAGGATAGTATGGCTCTATTGGCTGTGTGCATTAATCAATGGTCCTCTCTATGGTCCTCTGTATGGAGAAACTGACCTAAAATAAAGTGTTCTCATGGTAGCTTCCATGGTGATTAGGGACTAATACTTGAAATAAAGAGTTGCTAATGTTCCTTCTGCACAGAAAAAAATAATGTTTCAATAAAGAAGGTTCAGTTAAAGAGGAGGTTCAGTATCCCCCCCAAAAAAAAAAAAAAAAATAGAAGTCAGCAGCTACAAATACTGTAGCTGCTGACTTTTAATATAAGGACAATTACCTTCCAGGGATTCAGCGCTGTCCTTACCCGAACCAATAATTCAATGGACTCTGGTCCCTAGCGCCAGCATCTCATCTAAGGGAAACTGCTGGGTTTCCCACTGCATATATGTGCGTCATGCTGTGCCTTGTGGGTCTTCTGGGACCTGTGAAATGTCCCAGAATGCTGTGAGTTCCCCCCTCCCCCCAAAAGAATAAGTGCCAAATGTGAAAGAGGAGGGGGGGGGAGGCAAGCAAGCAGAACATCCCCTTTTGGAGGAAGTTCTGCTTTAACTACAGTTGTGTGAACATTAATCGAGCACCATAAAAAAATAAAAAAAACACACTTGGCCTAAAGGTAATGTAGTTACTGCAGAAAGGGAAGGGGTTGACTAAGGTCAGAGAGAGGTTGAAATTGCAGAGATGATCGGGGTTACTGGAGGCAGCTGGGTCCAGAGAACCTGGGTGTAATCAACCTAAATGGAGGGCTCTGAGTTGGGAAGTAATCCCCCCACCAAAAAGAAATCTCAGAAAACTAGAGAGCAAGATAAGGGATTTGTCAGGAACCATGAATCAGACTGAGATAGAAGTGCAGTAAAAATCACACTATTTAATAAGAATGGTACCATAGAACAAACAGAGCAAACAAAGTCAAAACATAGCCAAGGTTCGGTAGCCAGAGTGGATGGTTGGAGCAAGCCAGCAAACAGAGATCCAGAGATCAGTGAGGTCAAACAAACAGCATGCAGGGTCAGGAGCCAGAAGGGAAGTCAGCCGAGCAGAGTCTTTAATCCAGAAACAAAAAGGAACGTCAAACAGGCAAAAGTCTTTCACAGGAAAACACAGCAAATATTTATCCAAAGATGTTGACTAGGCGAATGCGTCTGAGATCTGATCTGATCTTAGCTAGAAGAGCTGGCTAACGAGCAGGATATGGACATCATATGAGACAGAGTGGAAGCTGAGACTGGCAATTAACCCTCAGCTAAGCAGCTTGCTCTGAAAAGGGAGGGCTGAGCCCAGCCCTGACAGGGATTTGTGAGAGGAACTAGTAGAGTGCAGATAAACCCCCATGCCCATACTCATGCCACACTGGCGCTTGTAGAAGGTTAACAAGCATGAGTTTTAGGGGAGTGTGGCCCAAAAGTTGGTGAGACCCATCTGGAGAGCTGCAGTGTGAGAAACTTACGGAGAATCATTTGAAAAATAATTCCTGCTCTGCCATAGAATGGTTGCTACCTAGAAAAGGCTTTCTCTCTGCTGTGTGGCAATCCACTGGCCAACCAGAGTTGATATGCATTAAACCACCATTATAACATATTCCTTTTTAGATTTTTAAGTAATTTTACATTATGGACAATGCATCAAAAGAAGTCAATACACGTAAATGTGGAAGGGAACACTCAAAACTTACTGGTGGGTAAGAAGAGAGCCAGGAACAACACCAGAGCACCCAACATTTACTAGAAGGCCCTGTCACATAGTAAAAATTCAACCTATGTAAGAACAGACACCAATAGGCAGCTGTAAATACTTGTTTATTTATGAGTGCCTTAAGTGCTCCATATGCAAATACTGACCTTCTGCTGAAGAGTCAGAGCTCTAGCAAAGCTGGAAGTTGACATTTGAAAAATGATTCCCTGTAGTTTGGAGCTCCCAGGGAGCTCAAGAACATAATAAATATGTGTAAGCACCCTATCAGTGATTGCTGTTAAAACCATCTCCCTCTGGAAAAAAAATATCTAAGCATTTGATCATGTGATCACAGCTCAAGGAGAGCATTAATGTTCAGATTAGCTGATCCTCCCTTTCAACAGAGATCTCATGACCAAAAGTCTAAGTATTTAGTCAGCAGCACTGGAGTGAACCTGCAGCAGCATTTTAATAATGAGAGGTAAGTTTTTCAACTTTTCTACTACTCTTTATCTATACATCCCAGACACACCGTCCAACAGCTTTATGTTCAAAGTGATATTAACGTGTCTTTTTTTCTCATAAAATATTAAGCATGTCATACTTACCTGCTCTGTGCAATGATATTGCACAGAGCACAAACAAATGGCAATCACCCCATCCTGTAACTGGACTTTGCAGAAAGAAGCACATGGAAGGGTGACACATGATGCAACTGTTCCCTGCCGCACAGGCCAGTTATAGGTTCAGGTGGTTGCCATTTGTTTGTACTGTTGATAATTGGTAATGGGACGTACTGGACATCTTTGCTGCCATTGTGCTATTGCCAGGGCTGGTGCAAAGATTTTTGGCACTCTAGGCGAAACCTCATATTGCCGCCCCCATTGGCCCCACCCCTGACTCCACCCCTTTCCCCTGCCCAGCCTGATCAGCGCCAATCAAATGTAGCCTGATCAGCACCAATAAAATGCAGCCTCACCAGCGCCCATCAAATACAGCTTCACCAGCGCCAATCAATACAACCTCACCTGTGCCCATCAAATACAGCTTCACCAGCACCAATCAACACAGCCTCACCTGTGCCCATCAAATACAGCTTCACCAGCACCAATCAATACAGCCTCACCTATGCCCATCAAATACAGCTTCACCAGCACCAATCAATGCAGCCTCACCTGTGCCCATCAAATACAGCTTCACCAGCACCATTCAATGCAGCCTCACCAGCGCCCATTAAATACAGCTTCACCAGCACCAATCAATACAGCCTCACCTGTGCCCATCAAATACAGCTTCACCAGCACCAATCAATGCAGCCTCACCAGCGCCCATCAAATACAGCTTCACCAGCGCCAATCAATACAGCCTCACCTGTGCCCATCAAATACAGCTTCACCAGCACCAATCAATACAGCCTCACCTGTGCCCATCAAATACAGCTTCACCAGCGCCAATCAATACAGCCTCACCTGTGTCCATCAAATACAGCCTCACCTGTGTCCATCAAATACAGCTTCACCTGTGCCCAACAAATAAAGCTTCACCTGTGCCCATAAAATACAGCTTCACCTAAGCTCATCAAATACAGCTTCAACTGTGCCCATAAAGTACAGCTTCACCTCTGCCCATCAACTACAGCCTCACGGGGTGGGGGGGTATTTGGCAGATCAGTCACTATTTCTATATACATTTGCAAATGGCATGTGATAATACAATCTCATTATCTCAGTCATACAGTGTCAGTTTTTACATGAATCAATGCAGAGCAGCCAGTGACAGATCAACAGTGGCCAGGCACCCCTAGGCAGCAGTACGCCCTAGGCGGTCGCCTACTCCGCCTAGTGGTAGAGCCGGCCCTGGCTATTGCTGGGTGCCAAGTGCGTCCCTATATCTTTAAGGAGGGGTGGGCTCCCTCCAGGCATACGTGCCCTTAATCTATCCATTATTGTATATGTGCTCCAACTCAGGAGACTCTGAAAATTATAAAGTTAGGAATGCAATACACTGGGGTGCCATGACGTGGCCGTTGAGGCTTACATGTGTATTTGCAAATGTGTGCAAACTAAAGCCCCTGGTTTTAACATGACCTGTTATACAGGGTGAATTTGATTTGTTGCAGGCTGGCTGGTAAGTGAGCTGCAAATTTTTGTTGTTGTTTATTGCACAGAACAGCCTTAATCCTCTTCTTCTCAGGGCCCCCGTCGGTGTTCCTGACTCCTTCTCTTCAACATATATCCCCATAGAAGGCCGGTTTCTATGGGGGCACTCATGTGGGCTCGCTCCCACCTGACCCACCATGACCTGAAAAACGAAAAAAAAAAAAAAAAGAAACGAAAATGAACAAAATTTTTGCCAGTGCACATGTCTAGTGATCAATGCTAAAAATATGCACTGTCACTGTACTAATGACACTGGCTGGGAAGGAGTTAACATCAGGGGCAATCAAAGGGTTAAATGTGTGCCTAGCCAGAGATTTTGTGTAGTGTGGGAGAAGTGAACACAGGATCCACGCCATGCCTACTGACAGAACGGCGATCTCCCTTGTTTACATAGGCAGTTCGCCATTCTGCCTGTGTACTGAAGTATCGGAGGATGCAGGCGGACATTGAGTCCGCGGTATCTGCAGATCAGCTCTCGCTGTGTGTAATCACAGCGGGAGCGGGTTTCTGGCGGCGCGCATGCGCTCCCAAGACCCAGAAGTGCTGGATCACATATAGTGGCTGTCCTGTAGCAGTAAAACTGCTATAGGGCATTCGGGAACTAGTTAAATAAAACCTTCCCATTTTTGTTACATGCTTTATTTTAGACCCAGGGACATAATCACTGGGTCTGGGTGCTCCTCTATACCATGTGGGCAGATCACAGCTGGGGGGAGGATTCGGCAGGGTGCTGTACATAGCTTCCTGAAAACGGAAAACTGTGGCAATGCTCACATATGACAGCGAACCTCCATGATATAACCACTTCAGCCCGGAAGGATTTCACACTGTAGGACCAGAGCACTTTATGCGATTCGGCAATGCATCGCTTTAACTGACAATTGCACGGTCGTGCGACGTTGTACCAAAACGAAAATTGTGTCCTTTTTTTCCCCACAAATAGAGCTTTCTTTTGGTGGTATTTGATCACCTGTGCGTCATTTCTGATCACCGCTATAAACAAAAGAAGAGGGACAATTTAGCAAAAAAACCCAAATTTCTTACTTTTTGCTAAAATACAAATTCTTCCTCATATTTTTGGTAAAAAAAAAATCGCATTTGGCGTTTATTGATTGGTTTGCGCAAAAGTTGCCACGTTTACGGACGATGAGAATTCATTTCTGGGGTTTTTATTTTTTTTTAATTTTTTACTAGTAATGGCGGTGATCTGCAATTTTTAGTGGTACTGCGATATTGCAGTGGACATGTCGGACCATTTTGACACTTTTTTGGGACCATTGGCATTTATACAGCGATCAGTGCTATAAAAATGCACCGATTACTGTGTAAATGCTATTGGCAGTGAAGGGGTTAACCTGCAGCGGGCGCTCTAAGGGTTAACTGTGTTCCCTGGGCGTGTTCTAACTGTGTGTGGGATGCCCTAGCTGGGGAAAGGGGATGATCACGGCTTCCATATACAGGAAGCCTGTGATCATCGCCCTTCCCCCTCTATGAGAACGGAGATCCGTGTTTACTTACACAGACCTCAGTTCTCTCACTGCGGGGGGGCCATCGCGGGTAGCCGGCGGCAATCGAGTCCGCCGCACCCGCTCCCTGGCCCCCCCGGACACAGTGAGCGCGCCACCAGCGACGCGCGTGCGCTCACAGCACTAGTTATCGCGGCTGCCGTCGTATGACGGCGGTTTGCGATAACGAGCCACTCTGTCGCGGTCAGACTGCGGTCGGCGGTGGGCAAGTGGTTAAAGAACTGAAATCCAACGCATAGAATGACTAAATCAGGGGTAAGCAACCTTTAAGATGTGGACATCTACCTGGACAACATTGAAGAGATCAAAGATCACCGGGGTCCAGCGCCTTTAAAAAAAAAAAAAGAAATTAACTAGCAAACCCCCAATAAAAAGTAAAGACAGCATGAAGAAAACTCAGAAAAATTTACTAAAACTAATGGCACTGTAAAAAAAAAAAAAAATATATATATATATATATATATATATA
>BLSH010323185.1:601730-617173 GCA_018402905.1 Glandirana rugosa | reverse complement strand
CGACGGGATGTGGGATGACTGAACACATGCGACAGGATGTAGGATGATCGGACACATGTGGCGGGATGTGGGATGACTGGTAGGGCGGTGTACACAGGCTAGTAGGATGTAGGACAGCGTACACAAGTCAGTAGGGTGTAGGGCAGCGTACACAGGTCAGTAGGGTGTAGGGCGGTGTACACAGGCTAGTAGGATGTAGGGCAGCATACACCGGTCAGTAGGGTGTAGGGCAGTGTACACAGGTCAGTAGGGTGTAGGGCAGCGTACACAGGTCAGTAGGGTGTAGGGCAGTATACACAGGTCAGTAGGGTGTAGGGCAGTGTACACAGTTCAGTAGGGTGTAGGGCAGCGTACAAAGGTCAGTAGGGTGTAGGGCAGCGTACAAAGGTCAGTAGGATGTAGGGCAGTGTACACAGGTCAGTAGGATGTAGGGCAGTGTACAGAGGTCAGTAGTATGTAGAGCAGTGTACAGAGGTCAGTAGTATGTAGGGTAGTGTACACAGGTCAGTATTATGTAGGGCAGCATATAAAGGTCAGTATGGTGTAGGGCAGTGTACACAGGTCAGTAGGGTGTAGGGCAGTGTACTGAGGTCAGTAGTATGTAGGGCAGTGTACACAGGTCAGTAGGGTGTAGGGCAGCGTACACGGGTCAGGGTACAGTACAGGGTATGAGGGTATAGTACAGGGGGATCAGGATGGCTGGAGTGTCAAGAGGGTATGGCACTGGGGGGACAGGACGGTATGGTATTGGGGAATCAGAAGGGCTGGGGTGTCAGGAAGGCATGATACCAGAGGGTCAGGAGGGCACGGCACTGGAGGGTCAGGAGGGCAAGGCACTGGAGGGAGGGTCAGGAGGGTACAGTACTGAAGGGTCAGGAGGGCTGGGGTGTCAGGAGGACACGGTGCTGGATGTCAGGAGAGCATGGTGCTGGGGGTCAGGAGGGTGTGATTCTGGGGGTCAGGAGGGCATGATGCTGGGGTCAAAAGGGCATGATGCTGGGGGTCAGAAGGGCATGATGCTGGGGGTCAGGAGGGCATGATGCTGGGGTCAGTGCTGGAGATCAGGAGCGCATGATGCAGGGGGTCGGTACTGAGGGGCAGGAGGGCATGGTGCTGAGGGTCAGGAGGGCATGGTGCTGAGGCACAGGAGGGCATCATGGTGCTGGGGGTCAGGAGGGCATGATGCTGGGGGTTGGTGACAGGGATCAGGAGGGCATGATGCAGGGGGGGGGTAGGTACTGGGGGGGCAGGAGGGCGTGGTGCTGGGGGTCAGGAGGGCATGGTGCTAGGGGTTGGCGCTGAGGCACAGGAGGGCATGGTGCTAGGGGTTGGTGCTGAGGCACAGGAGGGAATGGTGCTGGGGCGCAGGAAAGCATAGCACTGGGGCACAGGAGGGCATGGTGCTGGGGCGCAGAAGGGCATGGAGCTGGGGGTCATTGCTGGGTGTTAGGAGGGCACAGAAGTTGTTTTTTTTAATGCAGTGTGATGCAGGGAAAGTGCAATGGCAAACCCACATGTCTGGCTGGCTCTGATTCCTGCTGGCAATCCAGCCTTCCCATCTGATATCACCCACAAGCCCCACCCCCTTGGATCGGGGAGGAGGGCCGGTGGGGAAGAGGGCAGAAGAGCCCAAACCCATCCGAGGCTTCCTCTGCACCCTATGACTGGGTGAGTGTGCGCCTGCGCTGCTCTGTGGAACTCAGGAAAAGACTGGGTCGGCAACACAGGGACATGTTGGCAAGCTATCTGTTGGCGGTCAACAGGTAGCCTGCGATCGACAGGTAGCCGACCCCTGGGCTAAATGATGCTGGACCTCGTCCAGGCAGGAAATGAGGCGGACTCTATCAAACATGCTACAGCTCCTAATGCACATTGTAAGAAGCTCACAGTGTGCAGTGAAATGACACTGAGCAATTTCAGTACAGGAGAGGAGTACAACTTTGCAAGACTAAAGGGAAGGCCGGAATCAGCTTCAAACTACATTGGCATCACCATGCAGAAGGCACCTAAGCAAAAGGAGCAATCTGTTGATGAGTGATGGAGTTAAGATTTCACTCATTTCAGTATATTCTTGGAAAATAACAATCCCCAGCTAAGTATGTGTTCAAGGTCACCCAATTTCTGCATTTATCACAGATCTCGACAAATTGTAGATAGAAAATAAGTTAAAGTAACACAAAAGATCGCTCGCTCCCGCCTTGACTTCAAACGTTGAGACAAAAACTTTGATTATAATTGCAATTTGTTCCAGATGAAAATCCGTAAGTGGTACATCACCCGCAATAATCAGATAACAAGCTCTGGAAGCCTCCGCCGTGCCTACGGCAAGGGGTAATGATAAATTATCATCAGATATTGTTTATAGACAGATGTGTTATGGAAACCACAACATCCTTCACAAGAACATTGAAAAACAATTCAAGCTTCGTTCATTACATAAAATACATACACGATATTAACTCTTCCCAGCTGGTGGGGAGCCGGCCCTTTAAAAGTCCATAACACCAGAGGCGTGACATGGGCATCACAGTCATGTGATCACTGTAACTGGCTGTCACAGTGATCATTAGCCCAATCCTACTGGCTCCTGGCAGGGCCATCTTTAACGCGGGGCAAAAGGGGAAGCTGCCCAGTCATTGCTGGGGGACCCAAAGCAGCTGCCCCTAGAGACCTCACTTCCCATACTCTCCAACTGCGAGAAAGTTCCCAAAAATCAGAGCCGCAGTTGAGACAGCACATCGCAAGTCACTGTACTGAACTTCCTGGCTGTAAGCAGTGACGGTGACAAACACAGGGGTTCCAGTGCTGGGGGCGCTGAGTGAGTTAACTACCAGCAAAAACAAGGGACCTAGCTGTACACATATTTGTGGCCCGCTGCGGCGCTACAATATGTATGCATACAGTCAGCGTTAAGGGGTTAACGCTCCATTTACACCATCAGAGCATGCAGGCAGTTCTGTGTCCACGTAGGGCATATCAATCATTTTAAAGGGCTGCCCAATATTTGAGAAATTCACAATTGAAGTGCTGCACCGAAGTGCACAGTGCCATTTTAGTGGACATGAAAATGTGGGAGTTTGCTGATGCATGGGGGTACAATTAGGAATGCATGGGGGTACCTTTAAGAATGCATGGGGTACCATTAAGAGGCAGCATAAGCAGAGGCGTAACTAGAACCTTCAGGGCCCCTGTGCAAGAAATTATGAAGGGCCCCCTGACCCCTGGCCAGGGCCCTTCCCTCTTCCCATTGATCCTGGGGCCCTTTACTCCCAGCACAGGGCCCTTTATTATGACCCCACCAAATAAACGAGTAGTTGTGTACCGAGCCTCCCATTAATTCAGAAACTGAAGTATAGTAAAGTTTACTATGCTTCAGTTATGAATGAACCAATTGGTACCAATCACGGACTCTGTCCATTCAGAAAAGGAATGACAAATTTACCGACCTGTTCCCATCTCTCCATCATGACACATCTTCTACAGCAGTGTTCCCCAACCCAGACCTCAAGGCCCACCAACAGGTCATGTTTTCTGTATTTCCCTCAGATGAATCAGCTGTGGTAATTACTAAGGCAGTGAAACTGATCAAATCACCTGTGCAAAATAATGGAAATCCTGAAAACATGACCTGTTGGTGGGCCTTGAGGACAGGGTTGGGGAACACTGTTCTGCAGATGCTGGCAGGAGAGAGGAGGAGAAAAGACAGCAGCTCTGTGTGGGGGGACCAGGGAAGCACACAGGGACCTTGGGAACAGCGGAAGACAAGAAAAGTGGATAGGAGGGGTGGCGAGGGCAGCATATAGAGTAAACCATCTCCTGAATTAGGAGGAAAATAGAGGAGATTGGTTCCTTTAAATGCCACCCTCGCCATCCCTCCTATCCAGGTGTACAAGGGAGGCACATGGGCCCCCTGGAGCACGGGGCCTGGTTGCAATTGCGAGCCTTGTAGTTACGCCCCTGAGCATAAGGCTAGTTTCAAAAAGGTTTCAGGAAAGTTTGCTACTATGCTGTGAATAGCCTGTGTTATAAATAGACTTGCACCACATCAGATTACAAAACATACACAGCTGCATGAGTCAAAGGGGGGCATGCACCACCACGCACTCTCTCCTGCCAATAGAGATGGTACCATCAAGGTTTTTTTTTTAAAGTGAATAAGCATTCAACAAATGCAGGGTGCAAAAAATGTAAACTCTTTATAATTCTGTCCTGTTTGCACACTGCGCTCATATTCTACACACAGCACTGGTAATGTTTTGCATAGGATCACCCTATTCTATTAAAGTACGTATTCACATTCTTTAGACTCTGATAAGAAATCATCCTGCCAATGTACTGTACTGCTTCATTTACACCCATAGGTGTGCACCCCAAGCTCAACCACATGGTACCAATCACTGTGTTCATTCAGAAAGGTAAGGCTGGTAAATGACATTACCACTAAAGAGAATGGTACCTCAAATTACAAAGGGATTTTAAGGCAACGGAATAGCCTAGAATCCTTGAAAATTTCTTAAAATACCATATTTTATTTATACAAAAGGTTTTACAAAAACAACATCACATAATGTCCACATTTCCACAAAGAAATCCTTCACATTGTTATACATCACGTATCGGTACTTGGTAAAATCATGACGACCAGTTGTATATGTTCCAGTTAGAAAATGGTATTCCTTTTAGGATGGTGAGACCATCAGTGACTGTAGCTGGCATCAGTCCATGGGGACAACCAACGCGTTTCGAAATAATTAAAAATATATATCTTCATCAGGGATATTATACCATATTCTGTAAACATAAAATTAATTATTGATAAGCAATTCAATCCAAAAATCACATGCCATCACCTCCCCTAGGGCCCAAACTTACACTGCTGAACATCCAACCAAGGGGTATGCTCAAGTTCAAACATAAAAATAGCCAAAAAGATGATTCTATCAGATTAATTTTACGGTACTCTAATGAGCATAAAAAAATTAGGAACATTTTAACTAAACACTGGCCCATTCTAACTGGGGATCCAGTCATTAGTAGATTGGTCTCAACACAGCCCCAAATTACTTACAAAAAGGCAGGATCAATTGGTCAAGCCCTTGTACATAGTGAATATAAAGGGAATAAGAGAGGGGACCCCTGTAAGACTTGGGGCACCTACCCCTGTGGCTTTTGCTCGATGTGTTCGGTCATCAAGAAAAGAACCATGTTTACCTTACCTGATGGGGACATTTTTCGTTTGAAACACTTTGCCAATTGCAAGACACAAGAGGGTTGATTTACTAAAGCTTGAAAGTGCAAAAGTTGGTGCAACTCCACACAGAAACCAATCAGCTTCAAGGTTTTATTATCAAAGCTTGGATTGAACAAGCTGAGGTTAGAATCTGATTGGCTACCATGCACGGCTGCACCAGATTTTGCACTCTCCAGCTTTAGTAAATCAACCCCAAGGTGCAGTATATCTTATGCAGTGCCAATATGGATCTTTCTACACTGGAAAAACACGTCAGGAATTTAGACAACATATAGTTAAGCATGTGCACAGTATGCAAGTTTGTAATCTGTATTTACCCCTTGGTCGCCACGTAGCCAAGAGACACAAATATAGAATTCCAGAGGTCAATTTCACTGTGATAGACAGAGTCCATGTTCTGGCCGGGGGGGTTAATTGGAATAAAGTCCTGCTCCATCGCGAAATGCGATGGATCAGTCGCCTTGATGCCGCCACCGCCCCCCTGGCTTGAATGGGACCGAAAGTTTTAGGCCTTTCTTGGAGGGATTTGATTCAGGGAAAACAGACTGATTACATGGATGTTGCTTTCTTCCTATGTAACTAGCCAACCTGGTCCCTGTTACCCTCCATGTTCTATATCAAGCGACAAGGCACTTTTTCACACCTTTGGGTTATCATATATAATTTATTGTTTAATGATTTGTTATTGGATGTAATAAAATGTACTATTTGAAACTCATGGAGCCAAATGGTCCTATATTGGTCCAGGCCATACGTTTTATGTTATAATTTGTTGCATTACAAATATTGATTCTCACATTGTACAATATCATTGCTGTTTATTCAGTCCATCATGGTCATGTCATTGCCCTTTTGACCCTGCTTGCCTGCTGTCTCCCCAAGGGGGTACTCATCGGTGCGGGGGATTCCCTTATTCCTCCCCAGATGGAGGGCAATGCCCACGCTGTACCCGGCACAGAAAGGCCCCCACTGTTCCAGTGAGGGCCCTTCCATGTTTTCCTGCCTTGATGCGACTGGCCTTGAGCCGTCACAATAGGCAGGAACCATCTGTGTCGGCGGTTTTAGTCCCTCAGGGAGCCCTATCCTTCCGGATGTTTACATCCCCAGGAGGGGCTCCTTTGGAAACGTCTCTCCGGTCGCACCGGATATGATGCTATTGCGCGTGACATGCTTAGTCGCACATGTGCAATAACAGGGACGCCGGGAACCATGTTCGGCGCCATTACCAGCTGGATCTTGTGGAGCACGGCAGCACACCAGACAGCTCGGCTCGACCGCGCTTGATGGGCGGTTTCACGTCGGTCATGCAAAACTAAGTGGAACCAGGCAACCAAGCGTTTCCCCATTGAATGGGTGGTGGCTCTTCGTTTTGTTATACATAATTCTTAAGGATAGTTTTTGAAATGTATTTTGCAAATATGGATTTCCCTTTGGCAAATGGACCTTCATGGCCTCTCTAAATCAACTAGTCCACTAAGTATATATTTTGGTTGCCTTTACCGCTTATATTATTACTTTTAATGGGCCACACCATAGAGAGATTGTTTGATAAATGATGGGGCAGACGCTTGGTTACCTCCACTTGTTTTCTTTTCTTTGTAGTTTGTTTAATTTTTTGGACCCCGATCATTGGGGATTGGTCCCCAGCGGTTCCTGTACAGCGTGCAAAGCACTTATCCTTCCACATGGTGGTCTTTGGTGCCCCACCGCATTGGAGATACCCCTTGGTTGGATGTTCAGCAGTGTAAGTTTGGGCCCTAGGGGAGGTGATGGCATGTGATTTTTGGATTGAATTGCTTATCAATAATTAATTTTATATTTACAGAATATGGTATAATATTCCTGATGAAGATATATATTTTTAATTCTTTCAAAACGCGTTGGTTGTCCCCATGGACTGATGCCAGCTACAGTCACTGATGGTCTCACCATCCTAAGGGGAATACCATTTTCTAACTGGAACATATACAACTGGTCTTCATGATTTTACCAAGTACCGATACGTGATGTATAACAATGTGAAGGATTTGTTTGTGGAAATGTGGACATTATGTGATGTTGTTTTTATAAAACCTTTTGTATAAATAAAATATGGTATTTTAAGAAATTTTCAAGGATTCTAGACTATTCCATTGCCTTAAAAATCCCTTTGTAATTTAAGGTATCATTCTCTTTAGTTCAAAATATGGGATGTGGCAATTACACACAGGCCTAATGGGTAATCTCTTTTTCAATGACATTACCACTTCCCCCACTCATCCTGAAAAATCATCTGTGTGTGCCCGCTGCGGGAGGGTGCCTCGGGCCACATGGGGTGATTAGGGTATGCCTGGGCACACCTGGCGCACCCTGTGCGCACGCCTTTGGTAAAGCCCCTAGTTGCTTTAAAAGTACATTTGTAATATTAATATGATACCTACATAAGCAGCATTATTAAAAAAAAAACTTTAATACTGTAAACTGAATAAAGAGAAAGAAAGATGTTCAGTGTATCTTTTTGTGTCTGTCCCCTACTGCTGTCATTATTATTAATCATTATTAGGGTAGGAGATATCTATGTATAACATTTCCAAGACAAGAGATAATGCTGGGCTTCCTTATTAGAGCCACTTCACACCATAGAAACACAGTCTGGATGCGTTTCGGATGTTTTTCTGCATGCGCGTTTTTTGACGCGCTCCAGTGCGTTTTTGATGCAGTCCAGTGCATTTTTCCTTACTTCCATACTTAATTCCATTGGACTTTCCTTACAAATTTGGCTGTTAGTGAACTTAAATATGAAATTTATCATTAACAGCTATATTTTCAAGGAAATTCCAATACCTATTATTTAATAGTTATTTATGATTATTTCAAATGTTCTTTCTTATTTCCAAATCTCCGAAATTCGAAAATAAGAAAGAACATTTGAAATAATAATAAATAACTATTAAATTATAGGTATTGGAATTTCCTTGAAAATATGCCTGTTAGTGATAAATTTCATATTTAAGTTTACTAACAGCCATGTTTTCAAGGAAATTCCAATACCTATAATTGAATAGTTATTTATTAGTTAGTTATTATTTCAAATGTTGTTTGTTATTTTTGAACTTTCGGATTTCCGAATTTTCAAATTTTGGATTTTCGGCTGTTCCGATTGCCGAATTTCCGCAATTGCCACAACTGCCGAATTACCGCGAATTTTGGATTTCTGAATTCCAAATTTTTCGAATTTCTGAAAGAATAAAAAAACAAAAAGTCTAATTGGGATGCTGTTCAAATTGAATGGCACAACGCATCAAAGTGTTTCCACAATGTATAAATGTAAATCAACCCTTAAGCCTGGTACAAACTAATAGTTTTTTTTTTTTTGTTCAACTCGCTGGGTAGTACAACGATCTCCCCCAATTTTTGGCAATAAAATTACTTTTCTGAAAGCAGTGGACCTGTAGAAAAAAAAGAGGAGAGTTGCAAATGTTTATGTCACATAATATTTGCGCAACTGTTTGATAAATGCAATTTTTTAAGGAAAAAAAAATATTAAAATGAATTTAAGTGCAAACACACACAATATAATACCCATTCTTTTGGTAAAATATAAAAAAAATAAGGTTGCGTCAAGTAAATAGATATCAAATATGCCAAGTCTGGCATACTCATAAATCTCCATAGGTGATGTTTTAAAAGCCTTTACAGCTCATCAGTTTAGAGCTAACCAGGGGCTCTTGTGATAGAATTATTGCTCTCACTCTGACGTTTGTGGCAATATTTCACACGAGTGGTGCGTCCACAGTTTACATACACGTGTGCGCCCTGGATGTGCGTGTGGGGCAAGAGGGGTTACGGCAATTTAACCACTTCCCACCAGCTATATAACAATATGACACGCGTAAAGTGGTTTAATTTTCCTGACTGGACGTCATATGATGTCCAGCAGGATAATCCGCTAGCGCGTGATCGCCCGCCGGCTCGCGCAGTGTGGCGATAGGGGGTGTGGTGTGTCAGTCTGATACACCGCATGTCTGATCCCTGTAAAGAGCCTCTGATGTAGGCTCTTTACCATGTGATCAGCTGTGTCCAATCACAGCTGATCACAGTGTAAACAGTAAGAGCCGTATATCGGCTTTTCCTTCACTCGCAATGACTGGTGCAAGTAGAAGAGAGCTGATTGGCTGCTCTCCTCACAGGGGGATCTGCAATCATAATCAGCGCATTGACTACCAGTGCAGACCCATCGAGGATGCCCACTTCAGACTACCAGGGATGCCCACTTCAGACCACCAGGGATGCCCACTTCAGACCACCAAGTGAGCCCACCAGGGATGCCAATCAGTGCCCATTAGGATGGCACTCTGTGCCCATCAGTGATTACCTGTCAGTGCCTCCTGAACAGTGCTGCCTATCAGTGCCATCTATTAGTGCCACCCATCAGTGACCATCAGTGCCACAAATCAGTGCCCATCAGTGCTGCCTATAAGTGCCCACCAGTGCCACCTATCAGTGCCAAATATGAGTGCCCATCAGTGCCATCTATGAGTGCCCATCAGTGCCACCTATCAGCACCTATCAGTGCCGCATATCAGTGCCACCTATCAGTGTCCATCAGTGCTGCTTATCAGTGCCCATCAGTGCTGCACATAAGTGCCTCATCATTAGTGCCCATCAGTGCCATCTATGAGTGCCCATCAGTGCCACCTATCAGCACCTATCAGTGCCCATCAGTGCTGATCAGTGCTGCACATAAGTGCCTCATCATTAGTGCCCATCAGTGTCACCTCATCAGTGCCAATCAGTACTGCCTCATCAGTGCCCGTCAGTGCAGCCTCATCAGTGCTCATCAATAAAGGAGAAAACTTACTTATTTACAAAGTTTTGTTACAGAAAGAAAGAAAAAGTTTTTTTTTTTTTAATTTTCGGTCGTTTTTCATTTGGAGCGCAAAAAATAAAAACCCCAGTGGAGATCAAATATCACCAAAAGAAAGCTCTATTTGTGGGGAAAAAATGCTAAAAAGGGGGTACAGTGTCGCATGACCGCGCAATTGTCATTCAAAGTGTGACAGCGCTGAAAGTTGAAAATTGGCCTGGGCAGGAAGGGGGTGAAAGTGCCCGGTATTGAAGTGGTTAAAATTAAAAAAAAGATACTATAATTTTATTTTTTAAAACTTTTTTTTATTTTTATTTTAATTATTTATTTGTTTTTATTTGATTGCTGTTGCTTGATTGCAGTAGCAGCCATCAGCTTGTGATTAACATTTTGCTCCATAACTGGTTAAAGAGCATTTGTTTGAATTTTTAATCATTAGTGGAGTCAAATCGACATTTAATTTAGACCGCAGTAATATGAAAATTTGAAATAGAAGGATGGAAAATGTTTCTCGAATGAACGCATTTCTAATAGTAGAATGTGGTTTTCATTCTGTAAAATCCATTTGTTCCAAATTGAAATGTTAAAGGAGAAGTACAGCCAGAAGGAACTGCACTCCTGTGACCTGTTTTCAGGTGACAGTGGGCTGGAGGCCGCTGTCAGTTGGTGGTAGAGAGCCGGTCCAGGCTAGGGAAAGATCTCAACTAGACATGTGCACTACCGAAAGATTTCTTTAGCTTTGTTTTCATTTTGTTCTTTTTTTTTCCATTTATCGGATCATTAGTTATGATCGCCATTCGTTACTTCGGATCAATCGTAACTTTGGATTCATTCATATTCGTTCGGTTCCATTCGTTTAGGTGCGACATTCGTTACTTCGGATCATTCGTAACTTTGGATGCATTCATATTTGTTCCGTTCCATTCGTTTAGATTCGGCATTCGTTACTTCGGATCATTCGTAACTTTGGATGCATTCATATTTTTTCCATTAGTTTAGATGCGGCATTTGTTACTTTGGATAATTCATAACTTCGGATGCATTTGTATTCGTTACACTCACTAAGTCTAGGTTCACGCCTATGCGGCTGCGCTTTCTGCATTTTTTTCTCACTTTCCCCCCACGTTTTTACCGCATTTTTCCCGTGATTTGCATTTTTTTTGGGGGGGGGATTTGTTGCTAGACACATTTAAAAACGCAAATCGCGGCAAAATCACTCTAAAAAAACAACACATGCGTTTCTGGTGCAGCTCCATTGAAGTCTATTGCATGCAAAACGCAAACTGCAGTGAAAAAAAAAAGCCCCCAACCCTTTCAAAAAACGCAACTCCGCAAAACGCACAGATGTGAACTACATCCATAGGAAACCATGCTAAATGGAATGTAGTGCATTTCTGCAAACTGCAACACACTGTAAAAAATGCATAGGTGAGAACCTAGGGTAACAGTTACTTTAGCCAAATTTGAAAGGAAATTCCAATAACCGCCGATTTAAACATGGTGGTTCCCCACTCTGTCAGTGGGCATGTAAGAGATCTACTGATCCCTGTCCCTGGCAGCCCAGCCCCCTCACAGTTAGAACACGCCTAGGGAACACAGTTAACCCCTAGATCGCCCCCTGCAGGTTAACCCCTTCACTGCCAATGACATTTACACAGTAATCAGTGGTTTTTTTTTAGATCTGTTCGCTGTATAAATGTCAATGGTCCCCAAAAAGTGAGAAAAATCGCAGCCCCGATAAAGATTTATTATTACTAATAAAAAAAAAAAAAATCGGAAAAATGCCATAAATTAATTCTCATGGTTTGTAAACGCTGCAACTTTTGCGCAAACCGATCAATATACAGCCAAAGCTGATGAATACATTTTTTTTTTTTTTGAATTTGTATTTTAGCAAAAAGTAAAAGATTTTTTTTTTCAAAATAGTTGCTCTTTTTTTGTTTATAGTGGTGATCAGAAATGATGCAGAGGGGATCAAATACCACCAAAAGAAAGTTCTATTTTGTGGGAAAAAAAGGACGCAAATTTCGTTTGGCTACAACATCGCACGGCCACGCAATTATCAGTTAAAGCGACGCAGTGCTGAATCGCAAAAAGTGCTCTAGTCCTAACATGGGGCTGAAGTGGTTATAATAGAAAATACGAAAAACAACATTATTCTAATGTAATCGATTTGTTAAACTGGTAGGTTGAATTGTTTTTCGTTCTTTCGGATTTTTGGATTTTTGTTCTTTCGGGTTTTCGTTCTTTCTGACATTCGTCAAAAGAGCGTTTTGTTCATTCAGATGCTTCCGAATATGCCTAATTTCGTATGAAATCGAATTTGTGATGAAACAAATTGCACATTGTCTAATCCCGACCATATTGTCAGTATCCACCCATCAGCATGGACCGGCACCTGACTCACTGAGAGCCTGAGCCAGCCGCTCTTGCCCCCTCCACAGCCCAGCGCTCCAGTAAGTGTGGGGGAAGGGCAGAGCAGAGAGCCAGAGACTGACAGTTACCAGCGCTGAGAACCGAGCGATCAGCATTCTTTGAAGGCTCGGTTCTCAGTGTTAGAGCCAGCGAGGGACCGATGGTGCATCCGCCTAGGTAAATAAAAGTGATTGTAAAGGCATAAGCATTCTATGCATTAAGATAAAAAAACCTGTGTGCAGCAGCCCCCCTCGCCCCCTCCCCCCCAATACTTACCTGAGCCCCATCTTGTTCCAGTGATATGCATGAGTGCCTTGGCCATCCGGGACTCTCCCTCCTGTTTGGCTGAGACACAGCAGTGGCTCCATTGGCTCCCACTGCTGTCAATCAATGTAATTTAGCCAATGAGTAGAGAGAGGGGTTGGGGCCGAACCGTGGCTCCATGTCTGAATGGACAAATAAGGCTGTGGCTCGGCTCGGGTGCCCCCGTTACAAGCTGCTGGCTGTGGGGGCACTCAGCAGGAGGGAGGGGCCAGGAGCGCCGAAGAGGGACCCCAGAAGAGGAGGATCCGGGCTGCTCAGTGCAAAACCAACTGCACAGAGGAGGTAAGTATGGCATGTTTGTTATTTTTAAAGATAAAAAAAGGAGACTTTATTATCACTTTAAAAAAAACCCCTAACTTCTCTTTTAAAGTGATATTAAAGGTTCAATTTTATTTTAACTAAAATAACAAGGTATACTTACCTGCTCTGTGTAATAGTTTTGCACGGAGCAGCCCTGATCCTCCTCTTCTCGGGTCCACCACCAGCTCTCCTCTTCTTCTCCGAGTGCCTCCATAGCAAGCTGCTTGCTATGGGGGTACTCATACATGCTTGCCCCCAAGTCCCCTTCTCTGTCTCCACTGACAAACACAGTGGGGCTCAGACCTCCCCCCCCCCCGCTCCCTACTCATTGGCTGTGATTGACAGCATCAGGAGCCAATGGCTTCAACTGCTGTGTCTGAGCCAATGAGGGGGGAGAGCATGGAGAGAGTTAGAGCGAGTTTGTACTCCGGTAAGGGTGGGCTTAGGGGGGCTGCATGCAGAAGGTTTTTTACCCTAATGCTGAAAATGCATTAAGATTAAAAAAGGAAAAAAAAATCTTCTGTCTTTAAAACAACCTTAAAAGCGAATGGTCAGCGGCCCGTCCATTAGGGGCGCAGGGGTGCCACCCCGCCCCCATCCATGCTAGTGTACACATTCGGCAGCACACCGTGAATCCTTGTCCAAAGTATTGCCTGATGAAGGGGCCCTGCGCAGCTCCGAAACATTGCACTTTCCTGTGATGTGATCTCTTCAATAGAAAATACTTTGGACAAGGATCCACGGTGTGCTGCCAAATATGTACACTTGCATGACATTTCCAGGACCCAGCTGGTTTTCGTTGCAGCACCCACCATTATAAGAGCCTGTTTGGCAGGAAAACAGGCGATAGGAAAATAGACACGACCCCCCATCCATTCGTCCGGCCCCCTGATCCACATACAGGGCGCCGGACTATGGATTCCAATGGCAGGGGTGTGCATTTTTGAAGCACGTGATTAGAGCCAGAGGCTCTAATAGGCTTCAAAAAGGGTGGACTCGGGGTGCAGAGCAGTGCGCCCTGAGTCCACCCAGTTGTGTGACTTGCTATCGCCACACTGAACCTCCTCCCGGCCAATCAGGAAGCGGGTCTTGAGACCCATCACCCGATTGGCTTAAGTAATAGTAGCAGTAGTCGCCTAGTAGGAGGAGGGAGGAGCCGCACGGCGGAAGAGGCAGAGGGGCACAGGAGCCCACAACCCGCCCGCCGCCCGTCAAAGCCCGCAACCCACTGCCCATAGGAGCCTGCAAGCCACCCACCTGCTACCAATGGGGTAAGTGCCGGCGACCAACCAACCGGGGGGGGGTGGTTGTTTGCCCCCCCCTAAAAAAAATACACCAGCCGCCACACCAAGCCATCAAAAGTACTGATATTTTTTTATCTGAATGTTCATACAAACATTGGTTTGAAAATCTACTAGTATATGGCTTGCTTAATACTTTTTGCAGCCGGCCATTAGTCTTATGTTATCGCTAACATTCAGGTCTGCTGTAATCCTGCCTACGACTGATGGACTTCAGTGACAATAATAATATTTGACCACTCCATTTTCCATATACTGTCAAATATCAATTACACATGTCATGCATAGTATAACGCAAATAAAAACCATGCCTAACATCCCTGTCAACCGCCACCGAAGTGTAATTAGAGCTACGTAAAGATTCTTACAATTTAATTACTTGTAAATCGAATGTGGAGGTGACACATAAAAAAAAAAATGGATTTTCTCATTTAATTGCAGGTTGGAGATGAATATGTACTAAAGAGTATCTTCTGCTGTGTTTGTTTGATTAGGTGAGGAATTAAGTCTGGCATAAAGTAAATTGCACCAATCTATCTTGCATTAGCAGAATTTGCTATTCATGGGTGCTTAGTCTGCACCTGAATTTAGGGAAAGGGAGATGCTTGAATGCGGAGGAAAGCCGATCACACACTCCGGATGGAGGCGTTAATACTTTTTGATTGTCAGACTAAATATTTAAAACTAAACTCTGGAAAAAGCCAATCATGGGTAAACACAAGTGGCATGTGTATTCCTACTTGAATCTTTGTATATGCTAAGCAGCAGGGCCGGGACAAGGGGTGGGCAGCAGGGGGAGCTGCCCTGGGCACTGTGGTGTCATGTGAAGTGTGGGGGGCACCATAAGGAGATTAAGGGGAGGCGATTTGTGTTAGGAGGAGAAAATTGGGGGTAAAAACGGTTCTCAGATGGGAAATTTGGGGAGGTGTGCTAGTAGTGAGGATTTGGGGGGATTTGTGTTGGAAGGGGGAACAGGATTTGTGCTAGGAGGGGAGATTTGTGCTAG